>JANRMT010062852.1:36515012-36576882 GCA_026402145.1 Polypterus bichir lapradei | reverse complement strand
AAAAAAAAAAAAAAAAACACAAAACAATTTGGTTGTATACATTGGTCTCAAATCTTCGACCATTTGATTGATTTGATTTTAATTAATTTATCTACATTACATTCAGTGTAATCTTGAACCCTCAACCGTTTGAACAAAAGTCCAACATGCTAACCACTTGACCAACACTGATAATTTTTCAAATACAGGTGGAATCCCGTTTTAACGAAACTCACAGAACCATAAAAATATTTCATTATAATAGAAATTACATTATAAAGAATATGGGGATAATATGTATAGTATCGTGACAGGGCCGCTGGCGATTTGCTATGTCTAACGGCAGCAGTGCGAGGACAGTTCCATAGCTGCTCTGCTGCATCTGGTAAACAGTAAACCAAGGGGAAAGTGGAGATCCTACTGCTGACACCTATGTGACCATAAGCAAGTCACTTCATCTGCCTTTGCTCTAATTGGAAAAACAAAAAAAAAATAAAACTGATTGTTTTTCAAATGTTGTAAGTTACCTTGAGTAAAGGGATCAGTCCAACAATAAGCAAAAACTATTAAATCCTGAGAGATTAAAACTAGACTGGAAAAAGATCTCACAAAATATACCATGCTTTTTAAACCAAATTCTCAACTGTGACTCCTTTTACCTCAGTTGTATTTTGTGTCTCCTTTTTGTCTAATGCTATACCTCCTAAACAGTTTTAGGAGAAACATTTGTGGCAAAGATGATTTTTAAAATTAAACATAAATGTAAATCTCTTTTAAGTCTGATGAGCCAACAAAGATCAACCTTTGAACAGGAACATTTTCATGTGGACATTTTTTTCAGATTTTGTGAAACACAAATATACTGCCAGCAAACAGGGCCGCACAAAAAAAAAAAAAATCAACAAACTGAACCAAGAAATTATTCACTTTGCACAGGAAATTCCTTGTCGAAAATAAAATGGCACTGATTGACAGACTGACAAGTTCAAAATACAAGATCAGCATCTTGCTGCTGACCAATCACTTTTGCTTTAAAAAGCTCATTTAACAACAAAGTGATACAAACCTTGCAAAAGTCCTGAGATGGCAATTTCTATACTGAACTACAGGTAGGTAGGTAGGTAGGTAGGTAGGTAGGGTGGTAAAGAGATTCTGCCAACTGGTGAAAAACTAAACCTACTACTGTGTTTTTGTATTTATTCTATATTTATTAATTTATCTTTTTTTACTTTTATATTCACAGCTGAAAATACATCATACTGTGAAAATAATCTGGTGACAAAATTATGTTATATTAGATAAAATGAAAAAGCAATGTCTTTGTGAAATAAAAAACTAAAGCAAAACTAAAAATACATGATGAACGAAAACTAAAACTAAACTGAATTTCCAAGTAAGATTAGAATTAATATAGAAATAAAAACTAATATAAAAATCAAAGCTATAATAACCTTGATTGGCTGTCACCCCTCTAACCTATTTACACCTTCTGTCATATATCAAAATATGATTAACGCTACTCTTGGTCAGTGAAGTGACACACATAATACATACTGTATAACAAGGCAGCTAACTGATAATGCAATTCATTGGCAACTGTTTTCATCATTGATTATTATGGATGACAATAATTGGTTGTTGCAGACCTAACAAGTTGTATTGTGAACCAAAATTAGCATATAAGGCACTATGTTTTTAGAAGGATGTTAAGAAAAGAGGCAAAGAAGAATGTAAGTGTTTGTGTGAATCATAAACACTTGACCAAAATCGGCTTTTCACATGGAAAAAAAAAAAACTGGATGCCAGTTAAAGTGGAGGCCACTGCTGATTTGCATACATAGCACCACCTAAATGGAAATGTCATCTACAATAAGAATTTTGTGAAAAATAGTCAGATTGCATTATAATTTTGTTTTTAAATATAACTTTAATTAAAAAATGTAAAATTGATGATTTAATTCATGACAAAGGATGAAAAAAGAGCTTTTGCCTCAGTCAGGAGCCCAAGATGTTCTACCTTAAACTGTAGATAGAAACTATATTTTTTAAAAATACAGGCCTTTTCTCTTATAGACTAAATGACCTCTGTGAAGCCTCTTTCACATTTTAAATTCGGGACCGTTTGTTCTTAAGGTCATATGTGGTCATAATCAGCCTGTGACTTAATGATGTATCTTTAACAGTAACGTCCACAGTGCCACAAGTGGAGGATTTCCCAGAAGTGGTAGATCTTGGATGGCAGTGAAATCAGCTTGCAGGTGTAAGAGAACACATTTTATGTTAAGATATTTTATGTAAGTATTTCAAAATGCAGATTTAAATTACCAATTGATTTTTGCAAGGAGTCCTCAAAACATTTCAGCTATAGCTTAACATTGTCAAATATGCTTTGCCCAATTCAAGATGGAGAGTGTCACAAATGAGGTGATGTTAATTGAGAAGCAGACATCAAGATATAAGGTATTTTCTAAAGGAATCACCCAGGATGAAAGCAAAGGTCAGTACATGAGACGCTCTAGTGAGCTAGGTAGAAGTTGAAACTGAAACCAAAATGAGTCATATAATATTGAAAGGATTTTGGTTTTACTTCTCCAGAAAACTCTTTCACAAACTCATACCTTTAAATTTTTTTCATTTTAAGGTTAGGATGAAACTTAATATGCATTTTAACCTTTTATAATGCAAAGTAGTGATATAATCATGCTGGCATCACCAACATAGCTTTGTTTAGGGAGAAGACTGGCTTCTTAAGACCAAAGTGAAAAGTATGCAGTTTATGGATTAACATTCATGAAAGTCTTGTGTTCCATCCTGAGGAAGATGCCAGCTGTGTAAAACAATATTCAGGAAAGCTTGGTTTGGATAGTTTTCAGGAAAAGAAAACAGTTTTTGAGCTAAGGTTGTTATAATCATTAATCATGGTGCCAGAGAATGGTGATATGTTGCATGTTGATTAGCACACGCAAGTAAGAATTTCACTGTACTTTGTACATGAGACCCTATAAACCTAGCATGAAATGTCCTTCACAAGGAAATGACTGTTTCAAATAAAAACAAACCTGCAAGACAGTGAAAATACACACAAAAACTAAAGAAAATGACATCAACAAATAAATAATGTATCCCTGACAGAATGGAGCCACAGCCTTTCCAAAGGACAGCATTAGCTGGACGAGGCGCCAAAGCCATCTGCACCAAGCCAAATTAGAATCTCCAATCAGATTCTCAGCATGTCTTTAGGATGTGGGTAGAAATTCTGAGGAAAGCCCTCGCAGATATGGAGAGAACATGTGATCATGTACCACATTTGAACGCAAGGCACAGAATCCATGAGGCCATATCAGCAAAACCTACCTGGGTCACTGTCACTCTTAAACCTTACTTTAGCAGTGAAGCACAGCATAAGGATGAGTGTGGTTGGAGTTGTGGCCACACTATGCAAACCAATATAAGAAATGCTGCCTTAGAAACACAAATGGCATTGTTAAAGATCTCAGCCATTCTGCATTGACACTTTTGTCCCTTCTCAGTTCGGGGCCATCAGCACTTACACAAGTAGATAAAGGGAACATTTGCATCTTTGGGTCATAAAGCTGCTCACCATCTGTATTCATTGTCTGTTTTTGATATTATACCAGTGTCACTAGTGTATGTGTGAGACAGGCAAGTAAGAATTATATAGCATTGCCTACACATGACAATAAACACAAACTTGAGCATGTACCGTGCTGCCTTCATGCTTTAGTGGAGCTGGCACTATTTATCAATGGTGCATTGAAAAGATTTAACTTCCTTTAACTATCTTCCATTTATTTAGGCTTCCTCAGCTTACGTACCTGCCATAGGCCAAACATCAACTACTCAGCCTTCAGCCACTTCCATCAGATGACAAAATATAAAACTAGTCACGGGTGAGGCAGCTTAGCTGTGACTGTCTACCAGCAATGTTATATAGCCATCATACTGTTATGGAGTACCCTGCTAATCTGATTGTACAGCTGCGCAACTCAAACAATGAATGACTGGAGCCATTAATGTAAGATAAGAAGGGATGGGTACAGTAAAACAAGAAAGTTCAGAATTTATCTGTAAAATAGTTCTTCTGAGAAAAAAAAAGATTAACGTGAAAAAATCTTTCATAGGAGTGGGCAAGTGACACCATGAAACCATACCTATAACCATGCACAGGGGAGAAGAATAACCAAGATTCAGAAAGATAACTACTAATACATTTGTTCTCCAAAAACCATGTGTCTGAACATTTTATGGCAAGGGGTAAAGTGTGTACTGGAGTTGTTGACTTTGAAAAACAGCACATGACTCCTCCGCTTTCTGCCAGCAATCCACCAGTCATGTGCAATTTTTTAAAAATATAATTTATTATTTATTAATCTTAAAAATCAGTATTAGAACATCCACACATTACTGTATTGACCTGATTAATTCAATTTTAAGACTGTGCAAAGGTGCAGTCTATCCGGACAGCGCTGGGTTCAAGGCAAAGCCAATACTGAGCATGGTGGTGTCTGTTCATTGCTCATAAACGCATCGTCACTCACTCAGAGTCGCCAAATATCCAACTCATTTCTTTAGGAAAAACTACATTTCCCAAGAAAAAACATTACATTTTTGGACTTTTGGGACATTTGAATAACCCATTGCAACCAAATAGCTGTTTTAAATGGCATCTTTAATATTTAATTGAGAGAATCTTTTGGTTCCATCTGCTTCAAAGGGACAACAGCTATCCCTGTGCCTAAGAAAATTGTCTGATTGACTACAGACTGGTGGGACTTTTTCCTTGCACTTTATGCCAGTATGAGTATATTAATGGGACAACACAGGTACGAGAGTTTGGTGACAAAGTGAGAGAGGCTAGATCGAGATGGTCTGGGCATGTGCAGAGGACTGATGAGGAGTACATCAGGAAAAGAATGTTGAGGATGGAACCACGAGGCAAGAGGAAAAAAGGAAGACCAAGGAGGTTTATGGATGTAGTGAGGGAGGACATGAAGGCAGTCAGTGTGGCAGAAAATGATGTAAACGTCAAGGATAGATGAAGATGAATGATCCACTGTGGTGACCCCTAAACAGAAGGAGCTGAAAGAAGAAAAAGAAGACTGGATGGGATGCGTCTGTAAACTGTAATTTTCAGGTCACTCTCGAGAGATGTTCTATGGGGTTTAAATCTGGGGTTCAGCTGGGCCAGTGAAGGACAGTCAAAGACTTGTCACAAAGCCACTCCAGCATTGTCTTGGCTGTGCTCTTCTGCTCATTGTTGGGCTGAAATGTAAGCTGTCACCTCAGTCTGTGGCTGCATGCATTCTGGAGAAGGTTTTTTTTTTCCCCAAGCACCTCTCTGTAATTGGAAGCATTCAAAAAATTCAGACCAGTCTCCCTTTTCCTGCAGGTAGATGATGAGCAGTGCCTGGTCTTGGCTAAGCATAGTGCATGCAGTTCAGCCTAAACATTTCAGTTTTTATCTCATCAGACCAGAGAATCTTTTAAATGCTGTTTGGCAAACTCCAAGCAGGTTGTCATGTGCCTCAGAGGTGGCTTTCATTTAGCCACTCTAGCACTACTAACTGACTGATGGCATACTGACAAGATGTTCATCCTTCCGACTGGTTCTGCCATCTCAGCAGTGGTCTTCTGAAGCTCTGCTAGAATTACCATTGGATTCTTAGTCACCTCCCTGTTCAAGGCACTGGGCCAGACAACCAACACTAGGAAGAGTCCTGGTGGCTCCAAACTTCTTCCATTTCACGATTATTGAGGCTACACTATTTCTAGGAACACTCAAAGCTTTAGAAATGGTTTTCTCCCCTTGCTCTGATATAAGCCTCACCACAATTTGATCAAGGGGGTCTACAGAGAGTTCCTTGGACTTCATGGCTTAGTTTGTATCCTGACATGCAGTGTGAATTGTGGGATACACAGCTGCGTGCTTTTCTAAACAATGTCCCATCACTTTAGTTTGCCACAGATGGACTCTAAACAAGTTCTAGACACATTTCAACGAGAATTAAAATAAACAAGAGGCACCTGACCACAATTTGGATTGCTACACCAAAGGGTCTGAATACTTGTAGAAATGAGAGATTTACATTTTTGATTTTTCATAAATTTGCAAACCCTTCTGAAAATAGATTTTCATGGGTTGCTGAATGGATATTGATGTAGAAAAAATGGCACATTTCTCAATTTATAATTAAATCTACAACACAATAAAGTGTGCAGGAACTGAAGGGGTCTGAATCTTTTTGGATTCCACTGTATACACATTTTACTCAACTGACTTGTTAACAAACCTTTTAGGAGGCAACCCTTTTGTTAACACATCCCAGTTCTAAAGAGAATGCCTAATTTATATTTTACAAATTGGACTTCCATGTTTGTAAAGCTGTGTCGACTAACTGATTGCCAGCTCAGCAACCTGTAAACTTCTGGTTTATAATCTTAACAATTTAGGCCACACTGGTCAGAGCTTGTGGGTGGGGGGAGAACAGGATATCACTGCATTGATACAAGACAGCAGGTAGTTAAGCCCGTCCTTTCTTTTTGCTTATTTTATTTGGACTGTGTTGACAGCGACTGCATTTAGATTGCACTTATGACAACCAACGACATAAATATACATGAATTTAATCCTGCAGTTTACTTAACAATTATTGTAGGAAAAAGGTCGCTCAGATAGCAAGCGTTAAGTAAGCGGCATGCATTTAAGGAATAAATGTTATACATCTATTAGCATACCAAACGTATTCGAACATACAAAATGTTTATCAATATGTCCAGTTTAAAGACTCACCTTGACCCATAACTGCTCCACTCGATTGCGCCTCTGCCCTCCAGCACCGGACGAACACATCTCGTACACTTGTTCCTGAGCCTGACAAAGATACCCCTGTGGTATGAGAATGGTGCCCTCCAGATGGTCCGTAGCTTGGTAGTCAGACCTCACCAAATACATTTTTGAGGGGTGCAGTGAGCGCTCGGAGTTGTTACTCATCTTCGGTGAATACCCACTAGGTCACGTACAAAAACTGGCTTAGCTCTCTCTCTCTGTGCTTCTCGAGTGTCTGTGTCGCTACCACAAAAACAGACCTGAGGAAAAGTAAACAGGGAGGGAGACGTCCAGTTCCCCGCGTGTTCCGCCGACTGTGAAACGTACTGGCTTAAACTAACTAGCTTTACAAAACTAAAATTTGAGTTTTTTTTAAAGCTGCTGAAATAACACACTTAATTGTCTCTGCATTATTGCAGAAAGATCAGTACACCGTGAGCGGCTGCGCCGGTTCAGCATTACAGAGCCCCAGAAACAAGCTTGTTGTGTCTAAACTACTGTACTTTCTTAGGGGAAATTTTCTTGATTGGCAGGATTTAGAAACCAATCATAAATCAAATAAGTGCGGGTGCGCCCGGACCATCCAATCGTATAGGAGGAGAGGTGGAGCCTCTCGGTCTGGGAAATTCCAGCGTTTCGAGGGTTGGAAAGTTCTTTTTGCCCGTTAGGGAAGACCCAAAATCACAGTATTTGAACAAATTCCTGATTTATGTTTCCGAATCCACACAAAAACAAGCTTTTTAACTTTTTTTCGAGGAGTGCCAACTCGCGTCTATTGTCGTGGATTTATTTAAGGTGCGCCAGTTTCCTCCTTCATCTCCAGAGACGTGCTGGTGAGATTATGTAGCAGTTTCAAATCGTAATTGACTGTGTGTGCGAGTGTGTGTGTGAGTTTTTCTTGCGATGCCCTCAAACCCTGACTTAGGTCTGACTGGCACCCGGTGCTGTCAGAACGAGCTGCAGCGGCCGGCAACCCTGAATTGGATTAAGTGAGATTGAAAATATATGCACGTTTTAATTTAATAGTAATTTACACACGCATCCTAAAATATAAATGCTGAGGTTACGTTTTTTGGGGTGGTTATTTAAAAACAGAAGTCTAAAGTAACGAGTTCATTCGTTAGGGCAGTTACTGGAATGCAGCATGCGATATACTGTTCAAAACAATTAAGGGAACTCTTAATCATCACAGTCTTAACACCAAGCCATTGAAGCTTCAGGGATATCAGTGTGTCCATTTAGGAAACTTAAGCGATTGTGAATCAAATTCGCCTGTTTTGGTGCAAATGAAAGAGACGACTGATGCACTGGAGAGGCAACAGAAAGACAAACCCCAAAAAAGGAATGGTTTTGCAGGTGGTGGCCACAGTCAGTTGCTCTCTCCTTATTCTTCCTGACTGATTCTTCTCTAGTTGCTAGTGTCCTTGTCACTACTGGTAGCATGAAGCGGTTCCTGCAGCTGATTCAGGTTGCAGAGGTAGTCCAGCTCCTCCAGGATGGCATATCCATATGTGCAGTCGCAAGAGCATGGAGGAGATACTATACATTTATATTAATCATTTTCAAAGTGCTTTGTTCTGCTGTCTGTTTAAACAAATCAGTGCCAGTATGTGTACTCATTGTGTAATTAACAGTCAGCTCTGTGCCTGCACTCAGGGAAGATCACTATACAAAAATAAACTGAATTGAATTGAACTTAATTTGAACCCAGGACTCGAGAGCCGTGTGGCAGTAGCACTAAACACTATGTCACCAATGCTGTGAAAGGTGCTATATTAAATTGGCTGAAAAATGTCTTAATATGTTAAACAATGCACTGTTAGGAATGTGTTTTTTCCATGATATTGTATGTGTTGTGTTTATTAATATAATTCAAATGCTTCTGCAAATTTGCAGACCCCAGATTGTTCTAACAGCATGCCGTCCATTTTCTGAATTTACTTCACAGAAGAGTCTCTTGTCAGGTCATAGGAAGGCACACACGTTCACCCGCTCTCACTAGGCCATAATAGTAGAATTGCTAGTTGTCCATCATGTGACCATACTGACACTTTTATGGGGGCTGAATTAACTGGGACACAGAATGGCCGATTTTGAAGTTACTCTGGAAGTCACATGTGAGTCAGGAAGCAGCCAGCCAGGAAGAAGACCTCTCATCCTGGCTAAGCTCTGGGCATTGTCTGGGCAATCATTTATAGTAAAGAAATGGAAAGGAATGACAATGCAATACATATACTGTATCTCTGTATCTGTATCTCTACAAGAAGTGTTAATGTTTCTGAGGTGCCATCTGTTGGAATGACAGAGACATAGCAACCAAACAAACAGACACTTATCCTTTTAATAAGGTGGATAGTTATAAAATTTAAAGCCAAGAGTGAATTACTTTTGTTTTACCTTTTCTTCTTCTGTATGAAAAAACTGCACATTTGACTGGCCAGCATTTGTTATTAAATCCTAAGCTCATAGGAACCTTCATGAAACTGATCAAGAAACATTATTTTGTGTTTTATAAATATGTTTAGTGGGTCATGTGCTGTGAAGTAAATAACATCCATCCCTTTTTTACATCCCTGGCTTGAGACTCCACAGATTTAAGGTATGAACGCTATCTGCTGCACCACCCGATCATACTGTTTCAACATAGAGTATCTATAGCAAATGGCTGTATTACAACTAAACTGATGTATCATTAATGTGTTTCTGTCACTGGATTGCATGTAGCACACTCTTTTCTGCTGGTATATTAGCTTCTTGCCTTACACCTAGTGCTGCTGGGATAATAATAACACAGATATTTTTACTTCAATCAGATAAGTATTGCATTAGATTATTTGTTCTTTTAAAAAATAATCGGACTGTGAAACACACGTTTCTTTTAATGTGTTACCCAACTGCTCCCGAGATTGTGTTGCTGAGTTTAGCACCTAACATTCAGCTCATCAATATAAATTTAGAGATCGTTAAAATGTTGAGATGAATTATTTCAGCCAGGGGAAGGAATAAAGCGATCATCCACACATTTGTGTGAAAAATTTGATCTGTATGGACATTTCCATCATTTTGTACCTATGGCTGCTGATTCGTTTGTGAACTGTGAAGCAAATACTGGTGGCCATGAACATGTGCAGACTAACAGAGTACAGAAGACAGGCGCAGATTATGAAATTCTTAACTGTAACCCGGTTACGTTTTTACACGCCCAAATAACTGGGTTACTCACAGAGAAATCTACGTGTGTTAACCTGATTTCTCAGAGACCAATACCCTAGGTTTTCTAACTGAATTAATTATACACTTACATTTATACACTTTTTGAAATGTGGTTTCTTTGAATAACTGGGTTAGTAAAGTGCCTGTGAACACATGCAGTAATTCATTAAGCAGGACTTTCCCTTTGAGACCCCCATTCTGTTTGCTCTCTCACTTTGGTTTCTTCTAGACAGTCAACTTAAAATTGTCATTTTTTTCATTTGTGAATTTTGTGCAATATAACTTTCATTTTCTTTTTTGCTGTAATTTTCGTTAGCATTATTAGGCCTTTGGTAGCACTCTAATGCACTTTTGTATCTGGTGATCCAATGCACCATATAGTGAGCTTGTGTGTCACCACAGAGAGTATGCGTAGCACTCTTCATAGTGGCTGCAAGGGTGTCGAGAGCAAAAGCTGGGCCTGGGGAATTTTTTTTTTACTGGGCTCCAAAATCAATAAATGAAAAAGGTAGTTATGTCTCTCTATTATAAAACAAATCTTGGGAAATCTTGGGAGGGAGACGAGACGTGATCTTCTCGGAAGACAATTTGACGTCCCGCGAGAGACACTTTAACGTCAGCGAGACAAGGCAGTGAGACAGAAGGACAGCTGCTGTACAACCTTTTAAATGATTGACGCACAGTGCGACAAGCAGAACACGCACCACGGCAGCAGCAGCACAAAGCCAGCAGCTGATCCGTCCGCTTCTCCTTAGCGAGCGTTCAGCTCCCCCCCTTTACAACGCGAGCGGGAGAGACACGAAGTGGCAGGCGCATAGCATGCCTCCTGTGGAGTTGAGCGAAGCAATCGAGACGTGATCAGCTCGGAGAGACACTTTGACGACACGTGAGACTAGACATTACAACCTTAGAAAGCAGAATCCGTGAGACGGTGACTTTTGCGCATCACGCCCTACTTGCAAACAATTTAAATTAAAACAAGTTCACAGACATCTAACCTTGCAGTTGCTGGAATGCTTTTGGCAGACACACTTCATGTGCTCCCAGCTCTTAAAACAATGACAAACCGAACACGCAGCTCATCAGCAGCAGCAAGCCAGCAGATGATCTGACTGCATCTCCTTAGTGTGCATTCAGCCCTCCCCCTTCACAACGCGAGCGGCAGTGATGCAAAGTGGTAAAAGGACAGCTGTTGTACAGGCTTTTAAATGATCGATGCAAAGCACAACAAGAAAAACATGCAGCTCGCCAGCAGTAGCAGCAAGACAGCAGCTTAATAGATCGCATCTTTTTAGCGTGCGTTCAGCCCCCCCCTTCATAACACAAGCAGCGTTATACTGTATGTCCCGTGAGAAAGAGATTTAACCACACCCAGGGCTGGAAATAAAGGACAAATATTGTTTTTGCAAAAGTTTTAAAGTAAAAGTGACAATAATGCATATGTAACAATTCCCATGAAAAAAACAATCTCTTTAAATTGTGTATCCGGTAAACCAAACCCAGGGTTGGGTGAGCGAAGTGAGCAGGGGGCGGAGCCCCTTAGTGTTCTATTAATATCAAAAGAATTGATTAACAGTGTCAGACTAGAAAATGGGTTATTGGCTTTTACAAAAGAAAATGCCAACATATTAAATTACTTTTATATTGTTGTGAGTGTACTGGTGGAAAGAAAAGAATTAATTTTATTCTTGTTACTGTACTTGAAGGATAAGAAGTTATTTCTTCACAAACATGCTACATATGCATTAGCAATGTGAAATTGTGTTCTAAAGTTAAGCACTTTCTGTAAATTAAAAAAAATATCTTGCCCTCACTTGCATTTTACATTATAGTCTACGAGGCATGGAGCAAAAGCTTAAAAACTTACCAAATGCGCCCATTTTTCAAACCAAGACATCCATCCATCCATTATCGAACCTGTTATATCCTAACTACAGGGTCATGGGTGTCTGCTGGAGCCAATCCCAGCCAACACAGGGTGCAAGGCAGGAAACAAACCCCGGGCAGGGTGCCGTCCCACTGCAGGGCGCACACACACACACACACACACACACCCACACCAAGCACACACTAGGGACAATTTAGGTTAAATCAAGACAGTTCTCAAGTATTGATCAACATCTTGTGATTATACACACGTTTTTGAACAAGAAGACACAAATATTTTGAGATTCAGCTATTTTAAAAGAAGACCAGCCATGCGTGACAGCTCAGCACTCACTCTTCCTGTGCAACAACCTTTCACCCACTGGAGGGAAGCAGGGTTTCCTCTCAAAAAACCAAATCATAGTAATTGATTGTGCCACCTGGTTGTTTTTTTATTTACTTCCACATTTATGTGAGAATTCACACAAGCACAAAGAAAATGTTTCCTTATCATGTGAAAAACAGTACCAGGAACTAACAATAAAATTATTATTTCCAGATCCCATACTTTGGAAACACAAAAGGCATGGACGTATACTCGACAGCTGTCTTTGCTTGTAAGATGGCCATATTTGGAAAATTTTTATGCTTTTTCTCTGTGCTTTATATCCTCCATTGTAAAGATGCACAGTGGGCAAGAGATTTTTTTTTTTAATTTATAGAAAGTGCTGAACTTTAGAACACAATTTCACACGGAAAATGCATATGTAACATATTTTTGAAGAAATAACTTTGACTTGAAAAGTACAGAACATATCCTTTAAGTAGATTATGTATGGAATTGTACTTTTTAAAAATATAATTAAATGCAATTATTTTTATGTTTTAAAACTTTTTTTATTTATTAGCAATTCTACTTCAGTATATTTTCAAAGTGGATCCTTACAAAGTACAGCTCCCAGCTGTTTCTAAAAGTTAAAAATACCAGATACACAACACGGCAGAGAGAAAACATAAAACTCTGGCATGTGAGGACAATTGCACAAAGAATCTCTATACAAAGTACATTTGATTGGCTATGTTCAAAGTCCACACTTCACGGTAGCCATTTAAAGTAAAACTACATGCAGAAATGTTTTGGGGGCCATAGGGGCTGATGTTGGAGTGTGAAGTATTTCAGTAACTCATTCAATAACTGAACAGTTCTCCCTGGCTGTGTAAGTGGCTGCATCTCAGCATATCATAGTTTAATGGTCCAGTAGAACAGCCAATAACTAAGTATGCACTGTTGAAGATCCCTCCTTAAATCTTATCTGCACTCATTTTATGTTTCTGTGCAATGGACACTCCAACTGAAAAACGATTCAGTACTACATATCATTGGTCACATTTAGAAGAGCTGTTCAGTTTCATGGAGATGAGACAAGACAGCTTTGTTATATGGAGTAACCTGCATCCTAGAAACTGTGGAGGTACCTGCATGCAAGAACTCTTCCTCATATGAGGTGTGGCAGAAAAGTAATGAGACTGATTTTTTATTTACCAAAGTTTTTATTTTTTTCAAACATCAATGCTATCCCCTTCAAAGTAGTTCCCTTGGGCAGCTACACACCGATGGAGACGTTGTTCCCACTGTTGGTAGCAGCGCTGGAAGTCTTCAACCGGTATGGTCTTCAGCATGTCCGTTACACTCTTTTGGATGTTTTCTAAAGTCCCGTAATGACGTCCTTTGAGGACATTTTTCAGTTTAGGAAAAAGGAAAAAGTCACACGGACTGAGGTCAGGTGAATAAGGGGGCTGGGGAACCACAGGAATGCCTTTTGAGGTCAAAAATTCTGTTATGGAGAGGGCAGTGTGACATGGGGTGTTGTCATGATGGAGCATCCATTTGTCTGCAATATCTGGTCTCACGCGAATGACCCTTTTTCTGAGCCTTTCAAGGACGTCTTTATAAAAAACTTGGTTGACAGTTTGTCCTGGAGAAACAAATTCTTTGTGGACGATTCCCCTTTTGTCAAAAAAACAAATCAGCATTGATTTGATCTTCGATTTGCTCATTCGAGCTTTCTTTGGTCGAGGAGAGTTTGCAGTGTGCCACTCCTGACTTTGCCTCTTGGTCTCAGGATCGTATTTAAAAATCCATGATTCATCACCTGTGATCCCACGACTAAAGAAATCTTGCTCATTAGCGATTCTGTCAAGAAGATCAAGACACTTGTTTTTTCGATTGTCCTTCTGCTCAATTGTGAGGTTTTTCGGCACCATTTTGGCACAGACCTTTCGCATGTGCAAATGTTCAGTCAAAATTTGATGAACGGTAAATCTGTTCAAATTTAATTGTTCACTCAACATTCTTAATGTTAAACGACGGTCTGATCTCACAAGAGTGTTCACACGTTTGATGTTTTCATTGGTTTTCGAGGTTGAAGGCCTCCCTGAACGGTGTTCATCTTCAGCGTGTTTTCTGCCTTCCAAAAATGATTTGTGCCAGCGAAAAACTTGAGCTCGGGATAAAGAATGTTCCAAATAGGCCTGTTTTAACTTTTCAAACATCACACTTGCCGATTCTCCAAGCTTAACACAAAATTTAATGGCACAACGTTGCTCCAAATTCCGCTGTTCCATTTTGCGTGACGCACAACCAAAAACACAACTTCGCTAATAGCAGTCACAAAAATCACGTAGTTAACGGAAGGAGTTGAAACTCGCACTGAGCTATGGGAGGGTACTGATACGCGTGCTCTATCAAGGACAACAGCGCAGCTTTTTTGCAGTGTTGCCAGTCTCATTACTTTTCTGCCACACCTCGTATTTACAAAAATTCATGGAAGTAAGTTGTTTTTTCAAGTAGAGGAGCAATCATGATAAAAGTCATTGTTGAGGGTATTGAACAATGCTACAGTAAATTTCTGATAATTAGTTACTGTTGCAAATGAAGCAGGCCCCAGTCATCCAAAAGAATAAGCTAAGGTAACTGGTGACATCATTTGTTCCCTTTCAGTGCATAATACATGGGTGAGGTGCATTAAGCACATACGGGAGTAGTGAAAGATAAAGAAGAAGACAATGTCCTAAATGTGTATAGTCTTCAGAGTGTATACCAGTTATTCACCCCAGATGTGTTCACATTTTGTTGTTCTGTAACATTAAATCATAATGGGTTTAATTTGGCTCTTTTGGCACTGAAATGGAAAAAGACTCTTTAATGCCAAAGTGAAAAGGTTCTCTGCGTAGTGGACTAGGCTGAATAAAATATAAAACACAAAACAATACCCTTAATACCAATTCACTCCCTTTTAAATTGGTTTCAGGAGTCACATTATTAGGAGATCACCTGTCTAGTGTTTCAATTGACTGTAGCCTAAATGCAGCTGTATGTCAGAGGGCCAATGTGCGGCGAGTCAATATCAACGTACATCATGAAGACTAAAGAACACTTCAAGGAACTCCCTGAAAAGGGGGATTGAAATGCTCAAGTCGGGATGGAGACAAGAAAATTTCCAAGTCACTGACTATCACTTGGAGTCCAGTTAAATCAATCATATAATAAACACAATATCAACAGATGAAGTACTCGCAACAAAAGGGGGGGTTTCAGTGAGATATGGGAGAGAATTAACCAGTGATACTTAACATAACATAACCCAAGTCAGTCAGCTCCCACCTACTACTTGCAGGCTGTGCCCCCTATACAGGCCAAAAATGAGGAGCTGTTTTTAAAAGTTCAAAATACCTGATAATCCCAAAATATATAGAATTGTCTAACACGACAGAGAGAAAACCAACAACTCTGGCATGTAGAGACAATCACACAAAGAATCTCTATAAATGACAATATTTAAAAAAAATAAAGTGTAAAAATAAGGCAAAAAAGATTTACCAGGAATACTAATCCAAAGTGCCGCTCACTTTTAAAATCGCTTCTGTAACCCCAATGTTAAAAAAGTCTGGTCTGGATGCTGACAATCTTAACAATTTTCAGCCTATTTCCCACTTACCTTTCCTGTCAAAGCTCTTGAGCGTGTTGTAGCCTCCCAGCTCACCAATTATTTAACCTCTAATAACTTGATGGAACCCTTTCAGTCTGGTTTCAGGGCGCAGCACAGCTGTGAAACTGCTCTGCTACGGGTAACCAATGATTTGCTTATGACAGCAGACTCTGGACAAACCAGCATATTAATTCTATTAGACCTCAGTGCAGCATTTGACACTCAGGTCAGACATGACATTCTACTGTCCAGAATGGAGAACATGCTGGGTATCTCTGGCACTGCCCTACAGTGGTTCAAGTCCTATCTGACTGATAGGCAAGAGTTTGTTAGTCTTGGCAACAGCAGATCCAGCTCAGCGCCAGTCACACAAGGAGTTCCTCAGGGCTCTGTCCTCGGCGCTCTTCTCTTTTGTATTTATATGCTTCCCCTTGGCCATATTCTTCGTAGCTATGGACTGGGTTATCATTTTTAGGCAGATGATACTCAACTCTACTTCAATGGTAAAAGTGGAACTTCATCAGAGCTTTCTCAGCTCACAACCTGCCTCAGTGAAATTAATACCTGGATGGAGCAGAACTCTTAAAAATTAAATTGCAACAAAACTGAACTCCTGCAAATTGGGACTAAAATGCAGCTTAATAAAATGAGCTCCTTCCCAGTCCATCTTGGCAGTGATCTCATCAGACCTGCCTCTACTGCAAAGAATCTTGGTGTCATTTTGATTCCTCCCTTTCTTATTCTGCCCACATAAATCACATTAAGAAACTTTCTTACTTTCACTTCCATAACATATCCCTTGTTTGCTCCTTCCTCTCCTTTTGTAATGCTGAGAAACTTGTCTATGCTTTTATCACATCCTGCATCGGTTATTGTAACTCACTGCTCGCAGGTGCCCCTTCTAATCTTATATCACAGCTCCAGCTTATTCAAAACTGCAAGAGTCCTTGCACGGGCCAGCAGCAGCGAGCACATCACACCCATCCTGCTCCATCTTCACTGGCTCCCTGTGTCTTACAGAATCGAAATATAAAATCGTACTAATAACCTACAAAGCCTTAAATAACCTCACGCCAAACTACATCAGTGACCTTTTCCATCACTATGTGCCTGTCTGCCCACTAAGGTCCTCTGATTCTGGAAATCTTGTTGTGCCCCACACTAATCTACACTCCATGGGTGACAGGGCCTTCAGCTGTATAGCGCCCAGACTCATGAATGACCTACCGAAATTAATCAGGTCAGCTGACTCCATGAATTATTTTAAAAAACAACTCAAAACTCATCTGTTCAGGAAGTCTTTTAGCTCTACTTGACTTTATTACCCTTCTCTCAGTTTACCTCTCTGTCAAGATGCTCATGTAACCTGTGTGTGTGTGTGTTAGACCATCAATTATGTTGTCTGTTAGGCTTTTCCTCTGAATTTACTATCTTACTCTTCTTTATTTATTTATCTGGTTTGTACAATGCTACTGTATATACTGTATATCCTGCCGTTCTTTCTTAAATTCTGTGAAGTCCCTTGAGCATAGGAAAGGCGCTATATAAATAAAATGTATTATTATTATTATTATTATTATTAAAGCGAACTAATCCCAATTCCAATCCAGTAAAAAAAATGTAAACCAGAAAATCAAAAACCAACAATATTCACAGTATCCTCTGGCACAAACTCAGTGATCTGTTGCTGGGTCTCTTTTTCTAACTGTAATGTAAAGTAAGAAGGCGGACCCAGCAATAGTGATGTCATGGAGGCCCCGCCTCTTGGGGCTTCACTCACAAAGTACAGAGAGTCACATTAAAATATTTTTATGTGTGTATTTTGAGTTATTTAGTAGTTTTGTTTAGAGGAGAATTTATCATGAAGGTTTTTTTTTCTCCTTGCTGATTTGTTTTGACAAAGTTTATCTTTATTTTCATTTTATTCCATTCTTTGTTTACACAACATTAGTACTGCATCACTTGACATCACCAGAATTGGGGTATGAATATGGTGGCATCTCTATTGTAAATTATCCCTTGGATAAAGAAAACAACTTATTGAAGTCAGTTAGTTTCTTCTTCAAAGTAGGCTTATCATCACTTATTGTTTTCAGACATTGAACTCTTTTCCACCTTTGACTTTGCTCCTTATTTTGCCCATTGGTTGTAGTTGCTTTCCGGGCCATCTTTTTAGCTCTGGCCCAACTTTCACTTTTAGAATACAATTTTTGCCTTACATTGCCATCTCCTGGACAGTTCAGGCACTCACAATAACTTTTTTACATCCATGTCATAAGAATGGGAACATAAATAAACGTACACAGTGCATAAATATTAAATAATAATCCATCCATTTTCCAACCCACTGAATCTGAACACAGGGGTCTGCTGGAGCCAATCCCAGCCAACACAGGGCACAAATCCAATCCCAGGCAGGGTGCCAACCCACACAAACACACCAGGGCCAATTTAGAATCGCCAATCCACCTAACCTGCATGTCTTTGGACTGTGGGAGGAAACCCACGCAGACACAGGGAGAACATGCAAACTCCACGCAGGGAGGACCCGGGAAGTGAACCCGGGTCTCCTAACTGCGAGGCAGCAGCGCTACCACTGCGCCACCGTGCCGCCCAACAATAAACCAACATAACATAAATTAAATAAAAACACAAAAAAAGTAGTAATTCAAAAGACACAAAAAAACAGAAAATAAATACAAATAGAGAAGTTGCTAACTCTACTCAGATGATAACCAAGAGATGCATTCAAACACATACATCTTAATTATCTCTATGTCATTACCAGTCTGTCCTACAAATTAATAAAAAATATAAGAATAATGATAATAACGATCCACATGTCATTACTTGAATTTAGATCTTCAGCAGTTTGTGTGTGAGAACGAGTCAAATGCTCATCTGCACAATATGGTGGCAATAAAAAAATAAGCAGAAAAACTGACACGATGACACTCTGCTCTTTGGAAAACTCCACACCATTAGCTAAAAGGCTTCTGGGATCTCATCATGTCTGTCACACACATAGTGACTGTAATTAAAAGCCTTGTCCCAGCATGGTGCCATCCTTAACCTCTAGAGGTGCCAGCTTTTAAGTTGATTGATTATGCTGATCAAAGACCACTTGCGATGGTTTGAAAGAGTGGGGTTGGTGGTCCTGGTGCTCATGTTGATTTTAACTATTTTAAGCAATGAGACGTACTTCTAAATGATGATTATTTATACATTGAAAATATTTATTTATTTTTTTCACTGGTGCACTGGGATGGTGGATAATGACTCATTTAGCACATATGGGCTTAGACCTGCTATTTGGACCCATCATCTGCATGGACAATGGTGGGGATCAGACATGTGACAGTTGTGAGGAACAGCTGGGAGCCTAATCTTAGATTGGAAGAACCTGGGGGGTGGAGAGAGTGTGTACAAGGCATTGCTTGTCCCGGAACTCTAGATGGCAGCCCCCCTGGGTTGCAGCAGCACCTCGGACTCCCACATGGGAATTGGAGTTCTTTGGCTCAGCCCTGTTGAGTTTCATGGGTGTTGCCAGAGTGTGATGCAGGGACTAGTTGGCCCTACTTCGAGGGACTCGCACCTTACCCAGATGTGCTCCTGAGCCAAACCTTTGGGACATTGGAAGTACTTCCAGGGATTACTTAAAATGAGGTGTCACAACTCTGGAAGCCAGAGTCAGAAGGAGGTGGACAAAGCTTGTTGGGCATAGTGGAGAAAGAGGCAGAAAGAGTTAGAGTAAGAAAGAAAAGAAGACAGAAGACAAAGAGTTTTTGTGTGCTATTGCTTGTATTGTGGTTGTGTTGAGGGAAATGCTGGCTGGAAGCATTCCTGCAAAATCAAAACCCATTGTGTGAACTTATGTCCAGAACCTGTTTGTTCTGAGTGTTTGGGGAGCTGGAGTGCACCCTGGTGGCCACACAGGCATGAGCAGGACAAATTTAAACATACTAGACCTTAGTAATGGACACTGGCTTTTGAAACATGGAATGGCAACTCATTGGTTGGTAAGGAGCTTGAACAAAGAACATAGGGAGTCATTGGAGTGGATTAAATAGTGGGGTACAATATAAGACATTAGGTCAATAGGTCATTGTCATTAGATCTGCACCTTCCTCCCCAGTCATAGATATGCAAAAATATTGTAGCAACCCTTGTATGAACCACACAGGACACCAGGTAAGCTTTTCATGGATGCCAGAGCACCTTACTTTATTAATACAATTCAGTTCCCTCTCATCAGCCCAATGTTAAGATCCACCACACCCCACACCATCAAAACAAGAAAATCTCAAGTGCCTATGGTCTCACTCACTGTTCTAGCTAGCACCATTTTTCTCCTATCTCATACTATTTTGTCTCCTCTATCCTCCTGAAACGCCCGCACTCCTCAGCTACTTGTTCTTTTTTTCCCCAGGGTTCTTCCACTCTTTTTGCCACTTATTTTGTCCTGTTTCTGATAGGCTGTAGTTCAGATGCTTCTCTTCTGCTTCTGCTATGGGTGCAGAGGGTTGAGAAGTCCAGTCAGCTTTACAATATTTTTATATCATAATGGAAGTCTACATGTACTGTAACCACAAAGTCTCTAAACACACTCCAGATTGTGGTTGTGTGTCATTGTGCCTGCTAGTTGGCTGGTGTTCAATCCATGGTTGGTTTTTGAATTGCTTCCCATACTGCTAATGTAGACTTAGGCCCCCATCCCATTCTAAAATTTATAGAAAATTAGTGAACAAATTAATAAATAATTGGAAATGACCAGATACATGGCCTAAAAATGAGAAAATGAAATACATAAAATTTTATTAATTGCAAGTAACATGACCTGGTTTTATATTTATGTATTTATTTATTTTTTATTATTAATTTTATTTGAAGAAAATAACATTACATACAATCAAGTTAAACGTAACAAACCAGAATGCAACTCCTTGACCATATGTATTTACAGGGTGGTCCAGATCTAATTATGCAGATCCAGATCGTCTGGATGACTTTGATTTATGCAGGGACAATTCCAGTTTGGTGTGAAGACGATTCTTCATGTCGTTAGTTCGCACAGTTCTCGATGGTCCGGGATTTTTCAGGTGATTTTCTATGTAATAAACTTAATAAGTTATAACGTAATGAAATTGCATAATTAGATCTGGACCACCCTATATATTTATAGTCGGAGGTGTACAGAGTAAAGAGAAAAGGACTGTTCTTTGTGGTGCTCCAGTGTTCCTCACAACTGTCATCAGAAACACAGTGCTTGAGTCTCACAAACTGCTGGACAGGTAGTCCAGGACACCATGGGCTTGTCCACCTGCATATCTGAGTTTACTCCTTAACAGGGATAGCCAGAAGGTATTGAAGGCACTTGAGAAATCAAAAACATAATCCTCACAGTGCTGCCAGCTTTGTCCCACCTTGTGGAGCAGATTGATAATTACGTCGTCCACTACAATTTTTGCCCAACAGGCAAACTGCAGTGGGTCCAGGTGGTCTACCACAAGAGGACTCGTATAGTCAAGGACCAGCCTCTCAAAGGTCTTCATGATGTGAGACATAAGTGCCACTGGCCTGTAGTCATTCAGTGTAGAGATGCCTGCCTTCTTTGGAGCAGGAAAAATGCAGGATGTCTTCCAAAACAGTGGCACTTTCTGGAGTCTTAGGAACAGGTTGAACGGGGGACACCACGATGTTGGACAGCACAGACCTTAAGAACTCAAGGACTGATCTCCATCTGGCCCTGCAGCTTTTCCTGTGTGTAGTTTCCTTGGTTGTCTCCTTACTTGGTTTTCAGCTATGGACAGTCCACACTGATCATCACTGGTGATTCCATTTGATGTGGCAGGAGTTGTTGATGTGGTAGGGATGATGTGTAGAGACAGGTCATTAGATGATTCAGGGTGTTAGCTTTGGCCTCATCCCATTCCAGCACCTGAGCCCTGGGTTGCTTGAGTCCAATATTTATGTCCAGTCCATTCCAGTCTTCCTTCATGTTATTCTGAGTGAGTTTGTTTTCTATTTCAGTTTTGTAAACTTCCTTCCCTTCACTCTGCTTTTTCTTTAGCACTCGCTGTGTGTTCTTCAGAGCCTCTTTGTCTCCAGATTTGAATATTCTCTTTTTCTCATTCATGACACTTTGAAGCCCAACATTTGATCTGCCACATCATAAAATGGACTTGAATACATTTCCACCAAGAATTAAAAGTAAAAGTTACTCATTACTTTTACACACTTAAAACATTGTCCTCAGTTGTTTTCTTCCTACCTATTTTGAACAAGAGTGGCCTGGCATGCAGTATGGAAAAAATTGTGCTTCATTCAGTTTCATTGTGGCTTAGCTCCATTGCATAATTTGTGATTCAAAAAATTCAAAGGATTTTCTTTATTGTGCCTGCATGCGACTTGCTGCAAAAAGCAATGCAATGTTGAGCGCTGATTAATATCACAAGCTCAGTAACAATTTAAAGGTAGACAATAGCGTTTGCTTTTTCAAAAATACAAAGCTTTGCTTTGGTAGAAAATTTAGTGTATTTAGTTCATTTGAGATTTATTGTTGGAATAGAAATTCTTACACACTTGACCAAAACACACCATGTTACCACTGTAGATTATGTAAAATATAACAGGCGGTGATCAGCAAAACAGCCAAGTATTCTTTAACAAGTCAGAGATTACCTACAACAAACACTATGTTTGAACAAAGTTGCTCGTACATGTCCCTGGAGCTGTTGAGATGTCAAATAATCCTCTCTTGGTGATGACTGCCAGAGTTTCTGAACAGAAAAATTGAAGTAGATTATGAGAATATCGTGGAAGTGCCTGGAGAACCCATCTGGATGAACTCAATCTCACCTTTAGAAGAGCTGATTTGGGGACATGGAGTCTGAAAGGACTCTATTCCGCACCTCAACAATGGATGGACACTGCTGCAAGGAGCTTCTGTAGTAAGTTGACTGCTTGCAGTCATGCATGAATGCAATATTGACTTTCACTCTGTACTACCAATACTATAAAAAAAAATGCTACGTTTCCAGAATTTTAGTATTGACTTGGCACCGAAATACCAGTACTTGTGACATCCCTACTCAGGATGTGCATCAAGAATCATAGTTAGGAAATGGTGCAGGAAAGTCTGATAACAGAAAATAAAAAGATATACATGACCAGGGCCAAATCAATTATATCTTCAAAAGGGTAGGTGAAAAATCTACTTAGTAACAAAGTCTTCTGGGAGTATCCCAAATCTGGGACAACCTACAAGTGCACGACTTGACCTTTCCTTCTTCAACCTGGTGATGTCATAATAATAAAATAATAATACATTTTATTTATATAGCGCCTTTCCCATGCTCAAGGCACTTACAGAATATAAGAAAGAACGGCAGGGTATACAGTGTATAGCTTTGTACAAACCAAATGGATAAATAAAGAAGATTACAACATTGAATTCAGAGAAAAAAAAAGCCTAACAGACAACATAATTGATGGTCTAACACACACACATACAGGTTACATGAGCATCTTGACAGAGAGGTAAACTGAGAGAAGGGTAATAAAGTCAAGTAGAGCTAAAAGCCTTCCTGAACAGATGAGTTTTGAGTTGTTTTTTAAAAGAATTCATGGAGTCAGCTGACCTGATTAATTTCGGTAGGTCATTCCAGAGTCTGTGCGCTATACAGCTGAAGGCCCTGTCACCCATGGAGTGTAGATTAGTGTGGGGCACAACAAGATTGCCAGAATCAGAGGATCTTAGTGGGCGGGCAGGCACATAGTGATGGAGAAGGTCACTGATGTAGTTTGGCATGAGGTTATTTAAGGCTTTATAGGTTTTTAGTAGGATTTTATATTTTGATTCTGTAAGACACAGGGAGCCAGTGAAGATGGAGCAGGATGGGTGTGATGTGCTCGCTGCTGCTGGTTCAAGTAAGGACTCTTGCAGCTGAGTTATGAATAAGCTGGAGCTGTGATATAAGATTAGAATTGGCACCTGCCAGTAGGGAATTACAATAATCGATGCGGGATGTGATAAAAGCATGGACAAGTTTCTCAGCGTTAGAAAAGGAGTGGAAGGAGCGAACACGGGATATGTTATGGAGGTGAAAGTAAGAAAGTTTCTTAATGTGGTTTATGTAGGCAGAATAAGAAAGGGAGGAATCAAAATGACACCAAGATTCTTTGCAGTAGAGGCAGGTCTGATGAGATCACCGCCAAGATTGACTGGGAAGGAGCTCATTTTATTAAGTTGCACTTTAGTCCCAATTTGCAGGAGTTCAGTTTTGTTGCAATTTAATTTTTAAGAGTTCTGCTCCATTCAGGTTTTAATTTCACTGAGGCAGGTTGTGAGCTGAGAAAGCTCTGATGAAGTTCCACTTTTAACATTGAAGTAGAGTTGAGTATCATCTGCATAAAATGATAACCCAGTCCATAGCTACGAAGAATATGGCCAAGGAGAAGCATATAAATACAGAAGAGAAGAGGGCCGAGGACAGAGCCCTGAGGAACTCCTTGTGTGACTGGCGCTGTGCTGGACCTGCTGTTGCCAAGACTAACAAACTCTTGCCTATCAGTCAGATAGGACTTGACCCACTGGAGGGCAGTGCCAGAGATACCCAGCATGTTCTCCATTCTGGACAGTAGAATGTCATGTCTGACCTGAGTGTCAAATGCTGCACTGAGGTCTAATAGAATTAATATGCTGGTTTGTCCAGAGTCTATTGCCATAAGCAAATCATTGTCATTGCAGTCATGTGCTGCACACTTCTGGTTGACTTTACCTGGCAATGACATGGCAAGTATAACTCTCAAAATGGCAGCGGCCATAAGAAAGACAACATGGCTTAACTGGTGAAATGTATTTATTTCCACCCTCTTCAGAAACATATGAAGTACAAAAACACATGACTATGAGATTCCTTGACCTTTAATTCTCAATTTTAATTTCTGAAACAGGAAGAAGTCACAGGGAACAATATCTGGCAAATACAGAGGGAATCCCCACATTGTTTTTCATCAAAAACTCTTTGATTGACAATGCGTTGCCTTTTCATGGTGCACATTCCAGTTCTTGGTGTATCACTTTGGTGGACAATTATTTCTCATGCTTTCACTGAGCAGTTTAATGAAATGTTCGTGATGAATAGTCTGTACACGGGGAACAAACTGTTTATGAATAAGTCCATCAATTTCGACAAATGTGATTATCATTGTCTCTTGAAAATCTGCTACGGCGACTCAGTGAAAAAGAAATTGCTCAGGTCACGTGCACAATTGTAGAATATGCATTGATTAATTCAGCATGATGTCCCTCAGCAGACTCTAGGCATGCGATACCTAGTGGCTGCGGGTACCCAGAAGGAAGGACAAGCATCCTGGCTGGGATAATGGAAGGTTTCATACTTGGCCAGGAGGCCATAATGGAAGGACCAGGAGAACGAGCCTACCAGGAGCAGGTCTCCCCAACATGGCAGGTGGCAGTGTGTTCAGAGCTAATCCCGATTAGGACACCTGTAGGGCTGCATGGGAAACAGAGTCCAGAAACACAACCCTGTCGGGGTCTTTGGAGACCATCAGAGGGCCCTGCCGGTTAAGGACTGCCCTGGTCTCTGTGCGCGACCCAAAAGTGCTCTGGATGACTGAAACAAGAGACAGGAAGCAGTTACCAGGCTGACCTTAAAAGAAAGCCTGCTGCCTTATTTTGGTTGGGGATAAGGAAGGAGGAATCGTGATTGGCTTATTTTGCTGGAGATTATGTGAAGAAGATGTCTTATCAAATAAAGAATCATTTATTCGAACCTGGAATTGTGTTGGGTATTGCTGTGTCTGTGGTTTGGGGCTCAGGGACACCCCCCACTGGTTATGTGGCATATTCGATAACTGTACCCTGATTCTGGGAATTTTCAGGTCCCCATTCGTATTCTGATCCCATTGACAGTCAAAGTGATTCTGATGCTAGCAACATTCCTGGTTACTGATGTTGCAATAAAAAACATCTTGTCTGAACGATTTCTTTACCGTAAACCTTTTCCGAAAGAACCTTTTGGCCTAACAAATGTTTGAGATTGAACTGAAGGTAAAATACTTAAAACAAATAAAAGAAAACATACCAAATACAACCTTAAACACTTTAAATATAATTCTTTATTGCTATAAAAATTGCAGAATTTATATCTGAGAACTTTAGCTGACAATTACAAGCAAACCCATGTAAACATCATGGTTGTCTAAACAACTAGTAAAATGTATGATTCTGGATCAAGATGCCATACCATACGATTTTCAGCCCTAATCCAATTCATGGCCTATCCTGGCAGTCCTGGACACAAGGCAGGAAACCTTCCTAGATAGAGTGCCAGTCCACTAAGGCCTCACGATAGGTTTATTTAAATATTTTTCAGTCCTGGACACAAATAGACACGTGCAGACAAGAAGTAAGAAAGCAAAGAGCAGCGCATACTAAGCAATGGCTGTCTTGAAGGCCATCTATGACAACTATTCAACCAAAAGCAGGATAAGCATTTTTATTAAAATAGTTTTCCTGCATTTAGATTTTTTTAAAGATTTTCCTATAAAAAGCAAAAAAAAAAAAAAATTAAATTACACCTTCTATACAAAATAAATTATACAAACACATGTAAACATCTATTATCTTCACATTACACAGTTTCTCAGTTTCTGATGTTCTGTTATCAGACAAGATGAGCATCCATATCCAACATCTGCTAATGCAAGTCTGGCAGCCAGAGGGAGCTAAACCTGCCTGAGAGTGTCACTGGGTGATGAACTGCAGGAGCTTTCAAAGTCTCATTGGGTTCCCAGCTGAACTGGTGTGGGAAATGTTAGGGTAACTGGCAGATGGGTCTTATCTCATATTACACTTCCTTATCTTATTGCTTTGAATTGTTTTCTTGTGTGCTTCAGAAGTGCCTTGTGATGATCTACTTTATAAATAGTGCTTTATCAGATAAAGGTGAATTGAAGTTGAATGTAATGTGTAACCTGAGAAATAGAAAGAGGAGGGCTGGGGTCTGTTCATTGTGGATTCACCATACGTTTACTGGCAACATAATATATCACTAAAGAGCCAACATAAGTGCTTTACTGCATGGTCATAATTTATTTAAAGGCCACCTACATCACAAATAGAATAATGGGGTAAAACCGAAACAGTGGTTGTTAAACCCCTTCATTATGACTGTGGATCGCTATGATTCCTTATTAGGCATTGTGTCTCTATTGCGCTATTTTTCATTCGACAATAGATAATGACAGCTTTTGTTTTTTATCTTATATTACTGCGATTCCAACACTAGTATCAGGGCACTCTACTTCATTTTAAGCAATCCTATGTAGTGGGCTTCTCTCTGGCAATGAATATATTTTGAGGCTCTTTTAAATCATGTGTGACACTGGTCCCAAAATCTATTTTTGTGGGACCCCTTTATTTCATATATGGCACTGGTCCCCAACACCTGTTATGTGAGGCCCCATTATATTATGTGTGATACTGGTCCTCATTTTTTCTTTTTTGTTGTGGAACCCTTGATATCATTTTTGATTCTGGTCCCCATAATTTGTTTTTGTGGGACCCCTTTATTTCATAAATGGCACTAGTCCCCATAATCTATTTTTATGGGCCCCTTTATATAATTTGTGTTTTAGGGACCCTTTATTCCTATATTTCTATTGTCCCCAAAATCTATTTTTGTGGAACCCTTTAGGTGTCCATAATATTACATGATTTGAACTTTAAATCTCTCATTTTTCTCTATTTTAAAAGTACACTTGGCCCACCAGCTATTTCTGTTTAGGTCCAGGGTCCTATATCTGTAATATTAGTAGAGAAGTACCTCACTTGGAGCTCAGCAGCAGTAGACATACCCTGCTGACTATGTTGCCCCTCGACATTCTGTACTCTTATGGACAATTTATGCACTATTTCATGTAATAAGCTCCTCAGCTTTAAATCTTGCATTAGATCTCTTTTACCACATTCTAGTGGTGCCCTCAATTTAATTTCAGGCACTGGACCTCACATTGCTGTGGTGTTTGGCGGTTGATTTATAAATTTCTGTAATCCGACTCTCCTACTTTGATTGCAAGTAGGCAGCTTCACATGACTATAGCAGCTACGGGACATCATGTTGCTCTCTTTTTGGCTTTTGACATTCTAGTTAATGTAACACAGACTTCTGCTTTGAGCTTCTTAGATGAGTTCATTCAAGCATCCAGGCAGCAGTGGTTTTACTTCTTATATGGAAAATCATACTGTTTTGCTCTAGTAAACTAATTCATGTAATGAGATCATGTTCTTTAGGCCTCACGGTGGACCTCTGTCATTCCACCCTAACTGTGGGGCTCCCAATTTATTCTCATGGCACTGGACCCCTGTATTGTTGGCTAGTGACACACTGGTTCATGTAAAAACACTCTCTCTGTCTCTTCTTGGGCCTGGCTGACCATGACAATTGGGAACATTGTTTTATTTTTGATATAAGACCCCATACTGCTGTTATTTGGCTATTGTTTCTATTGTAGACGTGGTGAACTCCTGCACTCAGTCCCTGGCAGTGTACCTCTGTCACTACACCCTAATGGTGGGACCTGCTATTTGGCTTTGGTTTCCTTACTTCATGTAGTGAGACCCTCTTAATTTAGTTCCATCACTGGACCCTCTGCTGTTTTCATTATTGATTCATTACTTCTGTAATATTCACGCATCTTTATGTGTGAACTTTGGTGTTATTTGGAGCTTTTATACATGCGGAATCAGAACTTGTGTTTTGAGTTTAAATATATAACCACCTTGACTTCCTTTTAGTCACGTGACCATGACCCTTTGACGTGACTATGTGTTATGTTAAATATGGCGTCGATTGCACTTTTTCAAGTTGTCCCTCTGTGGATGCCAAGTCTTAACTTCTTTAGTGTTAGTTAATTTTAACTTTAAGTAGACCCTAGCGCTGGGTTTTGAACTTTGACTTCTCATTTTGCCCTCTGGTTTTGGTTGCTTATTATTACTCTGTCTCACAGCTTTCGACTCATGCTTTTCCCTTTTGACCACATCTTCTTAGCATTTTGATTATCTCCTGGTCTTTTTGTCTCACAGTAATCATCGGGCACACTGTGTGTCCATAACACAAAGTCCCTCTACTTTAGTCTTGGCAGGAGACCTACTTTGATGTTCGGGTCCCTTAAATAATTTCTGGATTTAGGCCCCCATTGGTTGTTTTTTCTTTATTTAAATAATACATTATTTCTGTAATCATTGTACTTGGGCCTGGCAGCACTATACTGATGATAGGAATCTTGATATTATTTATTCATTTAAAATAAAAATATTTTAATTTATAACATTGCATTGGACTTTTGATTTCTTAATTCATGTCATGAGCCCCTCTAGTTAAGGCAGGCCTGGCAGGGAACCTATTTAGTTTATGCTACCTTACGCCATGTAATGACTACTTCATAAATTGAACACCTCTGTTGTATGCCTATCGGTGGTCCTCTTTCACTACATCCTGATGGGGTAAGGCTCTCTTTAATTACATTAGTTCATATAACAAGTTCCCCTGCTGTAAGCCTGACAGTGGACATCTATTGCAACACCATGATGGTGGAATCCCTGATCTATTTTTCAGCACTGGACTAATGGTGCTGTGTTTTTGGCTATTGGTACATTAGTCCACATAAAGAGACTGTCACTTGATCTCTGTCATTGCACCCTGACGGTGAGAGCCCCTATTTAATTTCTGGTCCTGTACTCCATGCTACTCTGTTATTGGCTTTTGATTTGCTAGTTCAATTAGTAAACCCCCTTTTTGGTCTAAGTCTGGCTGTGGGCTTCATTCATCACACGTTGATAGTGGAGACCTTTCAATTGACTTTGGTCACGAGTGCCATGCTGCTCTCTTTTTGGCTTTGATTCCTTAGTGAATGTAATGAGCCCCCCTTACCTGAAGTCTCACACTCTGATGGCGTTTCCCTCTATGGTTTTATTTCCGGCAGTGGACCCTCTGCTGTCTTGTTTCTCACTATTAATTGGCTAGTTCGTGTAATGAGTCTCTCTGCCTTAGGCCTGGCAGGGGACCTCTTTCACCACACGGTGACAATGAGGTTTCTGATTGATTATTTAGATCTAACCCCCGTTTTGGTCAGTTTTTGACTATCGGTACTGTAGTTCATGTAACAAATCTCTGTATTTGTACTATGAGGCCTTATTTTTTAAAATTGGGGAACTGGCCCTGATAGTGCTTTGTTCTTGACTCACTGATTCATGTCATGAGCCCCTCTACTTTAAATCTGGTAGTGGACCTCTTTAACCACACCATGATGACCAAACTCCTATCTAATTTCTGACCCTGGATCCCAGGCTTTTAATTTGCAATTCTCTTTCTATTTTACACCTGGCTGCAGACCTCACTCATCACACCCAGATGGGGAAGACCCTCTGTGCCTTTTCAGTCACAAACACCATTTGATTGTCAAGGTCATTTGAGCGATTTTGACACCCTCTGCTCTCTTTTTGGGACAGCATCCTGCCATCCTGACAGTGTAGCTCCTTCTTCTCTGTATTTTAACACTTTCTTTTCACAAAATGTCTCTTTTCATCGATGATGAAAGGCATGTTTTCAGTTGTATTGCCTTCTCATGGAAAAAAAAAAGCAAAGCAGCTACTGACTACTTGTAATAAGATGACGCAAGTGTGACTTGCAGGAAGTTCTGGAGATGGAAGTATTTGTATTGACAGGCAGCGTAACAATAAACTGGACATGCACAGTTCTTCTGGTGAATTCAGAAGAAAACACTGCATGCTGTAGTCAGTGAGTCTTTAACACACAAGAGGCAACACAACACTTCTCTCCAAGTGTGCAGGCGGCTTGAGCTGCTTTTTCAAATGAACCAGTCCCCGCCAGATTTGCCTGCATCAGTGTTCACAAAAAAGGTCCTCAGTTCCCCTTTTCCTTTCACCTTGATGACCCCTCGCAGGGAGCACGAGTAGCCCAATGATTGAAGAACTTCTGCAGTCTCCTCTGTCACCTGCACAAACAAGAAAGGAAAAAAAGAAATGACTACATATCACTTTAAACCTGCGTAATCCAACTCAGGGTCATGGGGGCCTAAAGGTTACCCCAGGCAAGCCATTGCGGGGCTCACTCAGACACACACACATACACACCTATACAGGGAAATTTTGGAATCAAAAATTAATCTAATGAGCACATCTGAATGTCATGTCACATTAGACAACTTTTGCTGTGACTTTTCAGATGTAGCCGTCATTTAGAAACATAATGTCAATGTCAATTTATTTATATAGTACATTTAAAACAACATAGGAATGCTGTGGCCAAAGTGCTTTACAATAATAGAATAAAAGAAAACATACAATTAACATGAATAACATAAATAGAAACAAAATAAATGAACATAAATAAAATAAATAATAAATAGAAGTAATGTTACATAATCACAATGAGGAAACCATCAGTATTACTGAAGGTCACGGAATGCAAGTGAATGGAAATGAGTCTTTAATCTCGTTTTGAACGACTCCTTTATGTGATGACATAGAGAGTTCCACAGGCGAGGAGCAGCAGCTGCAAAAGCCCTGTCCCCCTTGGTTTTACACTTGGTACGAGGGACAACAAGAGACAACTGGCCAGAAGATCTAAGAGCTCTGGATGGCTGGTGTAAAACACACAATTCGGATAAATAGGCAGGAGCGAGCCCATGTAAAGATTTAAAAACTAGCAACAAGATTTTAAAATCAATTCGAAAACTGACAGGCAGCCAGTGTAAAGAAGCTAAAATAGGAGAAACAGAGTCATACTTTCTTGCCCCAACCAGAAAGCGAGCGGCAGTATTCTGGACCAACTGTAACCTGTGTATCAGTGATTTGCTAATCCCAGAATACAGCGAGTTGCAGTAATCCAGGCTTGAAAAGATAAAAGCATGAGTAGCCTTTTCAAGATCCCTAGAAGATAAGAACGGCTTGATCTTACCTAATAGGCGAAGCTGGAAAGAGCAACTCTTGACTACAGAATTAGTTTCTCAAAAGAGAGGTTACTGTCAAAGATAACACCAAGATTGTAGACTTGAGGTTTGCAAAAGACAGAGAAAGAGCCAAGAAGTTCAAGAGCAATTTGGGCTTGAAAGAGAAACATAAGACATTTAAGAAATGAGAGGAGACCATTCAGTCCATCAAGCACGTTTGTTTAGTGTATGACTAAGCCGTTCCATTATCTCATCCTGATTCTTCTTAAAGGTTGTCAAGGTTTCTGCTTCAACTCCATGTCTCAGTAGTTTGTTTGCGTTAAGAATTGCTTCCTGGCTTCAGTCTTAAATGCACTTCCCCTTAGTTTCTACTGAAGTCCTCAAGTATGAGATTCACCCTTAAGCTGAAAGAATACTTCATCGATGCATTTTAAATACAGTATGTGGACTGACATAGCCTTAGAGAGTTGGAGGCTGTCGGCGGCGCACTCCTGTGAAGCTAATCGCCTAATATGACAAACCCAATGGCTGAGACCCAGTAGTCCGTGACTTGCTCCGACAAACTCAAACAGGTTTATTCATAGGGGTGGGAATCTTTGCATGAGAACTCATCCAGAAGTACAATGCATATAATGCAACAATGAGGAATAAGGAATGAAGGTGTTTTGGAACCCACAAACACAAGAGAAGCTTGTCTGTCTGATATCTTGTGTTTTATGTACCACAAGAGAATGGAAAAAGATGATTACTGAGGTAGATTACTGGAGGATAGAAGCAATTCACAACATGCATATACTGTATTATTTTACAGTAATAGTCAGGTGGTAGGTGTGGTGACAAAATGATTTATGTAGTCCGACTACCTAAATACTCCAAGGACCTAAGGTGGACCTAACTTGAGTCTCTGGCCTGGTCACAATGAGAATATTCTCTCTGAGTTTGTGGGTTTTCTCTCGCTATCCAGTTCCTCCCTAATTTGCTGACTCAAAATGGACCCATTGCGAGTGTGGGTGTACAATGGTTGGAACTCTCTTTGACTCTGCACTGCAACAAACAGGATCAATAAATGAATTGAAAAATAGAACAAAAGAGACAGACGAAGAAAAGAACTCTAGGATATCTAGGAACTAAGCAGAGGCAAGAAAAATGCAATAAGAATGAAATATTAGTGTTAACCAGTTATAGTAAATCTCCAGTGTCTCTCACCTGGATCTTGCCATCTACGCCAGTGCTGTCCATGCGACTTGCTACATTTACTGCATTTCCCCAGATGTCGTACTGAGGTTTCTGAGCACCTATCACTCCTGCAATAACTGGGCCATGGTTTATGCCTGTATGAAAGGAAAGATGTGAAACAGAATTGGTTGGTAAGGGTTGAAGACTCTTAGACAGTCCAGATGCAGCATCTCTATCCTCCCATTTTGGATTTCATCATGGGTTTCTGTGTTACAGTATACAATCTTAATATGTATAATTAAATTGAAATATATTTTTGTTTTTAATTTACATTGTAATCTGTAATATCACAATTGTGGCAAAATGTTATTGATAATACTAAATAAAAGCAGAAAAGAAGTGAATTAGTTCAATTCAATGTGATGTTATACAACATTTTTCCTCTCATATGACAAGCACCCTATTGAATATAACAAACATAAATCATGTAGTAAAAATTAAAAAAAATTAAATCTATACTAATAAAAGGCAAAGCCCTCACTGACTGACTGACTCACTCATCACTAATTCTCCAACTTCCTGTGTAGGTAGAAGGCTGAAATTTGGCAGGCTTATTCCTTGCAGCTTACTTACAAAATTAAAGCAGGTTTCATTTAGAAATTCTACGCGTAACGGTCATTACAGTCGACAACGTCCGCCATGTTGAACTTTCTTATTTATGGCCCCATCTTCATGAAATTTGGTAGGCGGCTTCCCTGTGCTAACCGAAACCAATGTACGTACATATTTCGGTGGTATGACGCCACTGTCTGCCGCCATATTGAACTTTCCAACGGTCTTTGTTACTTATGGGCCCATCTTCAAGAAATTTGGTACGCGGGTTCCCAACGCTAACTGAATCCTACTTACGTACATATATACAGTATGTCCATAGCCTGCAGCTCAGTCACCGTGTGAGGCAGCGTTGGGTCCCCCATTCCCACACCTCCCACGTAGTTGGCTGCCTGCCCATATAAGGCCGTCCGTCGCTCCGGTCTCTACATTTCCTTCTTTACTTCGCCACGGGATTCACGTTTCCCTGCTGATAACTACAGCCTTTTTAATTTAATCCACGGCTTCTCCGCTGTTTTATTGTTCGTTTATTACGATTATAGTTACTGTTTAGGTATTTTAGACTTACTTTACATTGCTCAGGTACCCATTTCCTTTATCGTTCCAACCGTACCCCCATTAACATGTCTATCGAGGTGATCACCATCGATCAAAGAACTGTCACTTACCAAGTGGTTTCCATGCCCGGAGATGGCACCTACCTTTTCCATTCTCTTTGTTACATATTGCACGGCCATATCAGGCTCACTCTTGATATCTGGAGGAACATTGTGTCTTATGTATTGAATGACTGGGACAGGTTCAAGGTGTGGACTGATGACGGTACAGGAGATAATTATACTACACAGGAGCACTATAAGAGTGAAATGCTTAAGCCCTTCACCTATGGTTCTGCATGTGAGTTGATGGCTGCCGCTGAATTATTCAGTTGTCGCTTTCAAGTGTACCGAAATGGCCAAATATTTTACACCTTTCGACAACCGCCAATGCCTCTTAAACATCTTAGATTCACAGGTGACGATTTCAGTAGTGGACACTTTGATGTTTATGAATGTTTATACTCTCAAATGCTAGATATGAAATTATCAATGAAACCGGTTGTATGCTTACAACGCTTGACAGATGCTGAATGTCACTTCAACACAAGTCCTGCAAATACTGTCGTAATTGAAACAAACCATAAAACTCAAACCAATTATAACAGCAGCAATCCAAGCTGTGAGATTTGAGACAAGATTACTTTTCACATGGCCAACTGTACATTGCAAGCTCAAGAGTAAGCTCAGCGCACAGCTTGGTCATGTTACAACCGGAGGGCCGAAATGACAACGTGGTATACAAAGAGATCCTTAACAAATAATTATTGGTATATTTTCCCTCAGTTTAAAAAGGTTTAATTTTCTTCTCAATAAAAATTTTAAGGCAGTACTTCGCCGCTGCGAAGCGCGGGTATTTTGCTAGTTGCTAATAATTGTGTCATGTTTAATTTGGATTGAGTTGATTTGTTTTGCATTATTGTGTCCAAAGATTAACATCCTGACATCTCTCTATTATATAAAAAATCTTGGAAGGAGATGAGATGTGATTATCTCAGAGACACTTTCATGTCCCGTGAGACGAGTCTTTGTGCCAAGTGATGTAACCACGCCCGGGGCCAGAAGCCCCACGAGACGAGCTTATGCAAAGAGATTTGAAAAATTCTGCATGGTTATGTCAAACACATTTCTTTAAGAGAAAGAAACGATATTCATTCATGGGCAGCTATACATTGTGTTGTCACAATGTAATTCCAAACAGGGAATCAAAATTCAATGTGATATTGATGAAAAGGTAAAAGTGAAAAGAGATCAAATATATGGACATAGGTGATATGACAGAAGTGTGCCGCACGAAAAGAAGACCACACGGCACGGCAGCAGCAGCAATCCAGCAGCTAACTGAGCAAAGAGGAGGTAAAAAAAAAAAAAAAGCTGTATGTGTTTCCCATGGTATCACCGTTTAAGAGGGGGTGTCGGAGGAGCGATCGTGTCTCCTTGGGGTGCGTTCAGCCCCCCTCTTCGCAACGTGAGCGGCAGAGACACAAAGTGGTTGGTGCATAGCGCAGGTGGTGGGGGGAAGATGGGGCATTCGAGCGAAACGAGCAGGGGGCAAAGCCCCCTAGTACAGATTAAAAAAAAAACAGACAGACATTACTTCAAAACTTTGACTTGCAGTAGCCACTTCACGTCAGCGATTGTCACAGAGAGCGGTTCCCTGAAGTTTCATGAATCTCATCACCTATGTGATTCTGTAAAGATCAGTATGACAGAACTAAATTGTAAGAGTTTCACAGATCCCGATAAAAAACTTTGTGCATTTGTTTTCATTATTGCCATTATTGACTTTTCAGCTCCTGGCTTATTGATTTTGTCTAATTATGTTTTTTGAGTACAATTTGGTTTTTAATTCACTGTCTCATAGGCAATGGACATACTTAATGCTACGCAATGTGTGTGCTTCAGGATGCTGCTGCTATGCAAGCCTTGTACTGACTATACTTGTACACGCACTTTAAGTAAATCTGGAGGATTCCAACAGGTGGCAGTGTGAGAAATAATCACGGTGAGAAAACAATGTCTGGTTTTACTGTGTTGTGAGTTGAGGGAAGAAAGATGTTAAAGATAAAAATTCTTTGCCCTCTGATGCTGTTGTGAAGGTTTAATAAAAAAAGAGACGTCAACAGCGACACAGAAAATGGTATGTGAGACTTTTAAATGTATTGCGTCATTACGATGGGGGATATGCGATGCTTGTATTGCCTATTTGAGAAATGGATGAAGAAAAGCACCATGAATACATCTGCATGTCAGCATTTAAGTTTGATGATTTGCTTCACTGCATCGAATCATTCATCAAACACAGAAGCACTCAGATTTATCCTGTTGGAGCTGCATTGTGGCTTATCGTCACATGTTGTTAGTAAACAATGATGCTGATGTCAAGTAACAAAATTTGAACAAACATGCCACCCATATTTGTTCAGGTACTGCAACTTGTGCACACATCACAGTAATTTCTGACAACATGCTCAGAAGATGTGTCAAAAGAATGCTGGGAGTGCGTGACAGCCATGATGTGTGTGCGTAAGCATTCTGAGTGTGAATTATAATCCAGCACTAAGTCTTCTGATTTTGATCCCTTACTTGTTAAAACAACTCCTCTCCTGGCCAATCCATTCAATTTTTGTTGCATCCCGGTGCTATCTTAACATCTGCAAGTGTAACTTAAATTACTATTAACTAAACTCATAATGATATCTTACACATAATACTAAAATTTTTAAATCATGGAAAAATACAATAACAATGTAAAAAAACGAATCAGTACATGGTTAGGATAACAAAAATGACCACATTTTCTATAAAATATGTGAGGAAACCAGAGTACAAAAAAAACCTACACACAGAGAAGAATTTGCAAAGCAAATGGACTTTGGTTACTCACCAACTCTCAGCTTGAAATTATTGAAGGAATGCCTATTAATTACATCCAGTTTTCCCATTAAAGCCACAGCAAATTCCACCATAATTCCAATGTGGCCATATTTCCGGTCTCTATCCTGTTAGAAGGAACAACATGTTGAGAAACAGTCATAGATATGGCGATATACATTAAAAAGCAATGATCACAGAAACCATTCATTTTTCTTAATAATGTCTAACAAAATCATATGTTAAATTGTTTAAACAGGCAGGGTAGTTAATGTCTAATAATAGGCAATTTTAAAGGCGCACAGTCAGCCATGTTCTTATCAATCAGGCACATTTTGACCCTACTAGACTAGATAAGGAGTGTTGGATGGGGGGGATTGAAGGCTTTTCAGTGATCTCATTGTAACTAACTGGCCAGTTAGCCTGGGGGAATACAGGCAGCTGTACATACAGATGAAAGGACATGAACAGGCCACATTTGGACTGGAATGGGGGATGAGTCTGCCTGACCAAGAGGTGTGTCAAAAAATGACATTGTGGACTTAAATTAAGATGCTGAGAGAAAAACAATTTGTCTCTGCCATTTTCCATCCTGGATGAGACCATTTCTGCTGCCCTATGCAGACAGCATGCTGGATCAAGGGCCATGCCAGCCTACATCAGACCAGAGGCTAATAGACATTAAGACAGAGACAGTCACCTGGTAGCCTGTTATCAGGGTGTATTATTTTAACCAACACATGTGTCTCCTTCTTCTTCCTTGTCATCTTTTCCCACTTCTGTGTATAGTCAATGTGTTTGATCAACCTTCTCCAAATAAATCAGTCCTGCACCTCCTTACCAATTTCCTTCAGATCTTCTTTTGCTTTATCCATCCACCTCACCTTTGGCCTCCCTTGCTTTCTCTTCCCTTGTACCTCCACTCCCATCACTCTTTTGCCCACATAGTCATTGCCTCTACCCATTGTGTCCATACCACTTCAACCTACTTTTCTGTGCTTTCTTAGCTGTCTCTCCTGCTTTTGTTGTACCTTTGATTGTCTCATTTCTTATTCTGTCTGTTTTTGCAAATCCACACATCCATCTCTACGTTCTCATTTCTTCTACATCTAACTTACTTACTATCCATGTCTCAGCTTCATAACGTACAGTACATCACTGCTGGTCTTACCGCCTTCTTAAAAACCTTATCTTTAACCTTTGCTTTAATTCGCTGATCACACAATACTCCTGATACCTTCTTCCAATTGTTCCATTCACACTTCACTCTATGCATTATCTTTGCAATCCAATTCTCCATCTTGGGCTACCGCTGATCTTAGACGTTCACATCTGTCCACTCTTGTCAGTAGCTTTTCTTGCAGGTTAACTTCTTAATCCTGATCATCATTAAAACTTATATATTCTGTCTTCTCTACCTATTTATCTTCAATCCTCTATCTTCTAAAGCTCTTCTTTATTCTTGTAACTTCCTCTCCACTTGCTCTTTTCTGGTGCTGCACAACACAATGCCATCATAAGTCTTCTCCAAATCAATAAACACTATATGCAAACCTTTAAACAACACATTTGTACCCTGTTTTAGTACATTATCATGGATAAATGTGTAACTTTCTCTTCTGCCTGTTTTAGTTTTCCTGAGGCCATAGACATTAAAGGTAGTGTAATATATTAGGGGTATAGCAGGGATTTAGAGGCATTTTGGTCAGGGCTTCATACAAAGGAATACAAAAGGAAGAACAGGGCCGCTCTAGGACCCTATTAGATCAAAACAGGATGCCAGGTCCAGCTGTGAGGATCAGTCAGTGAGGAGAATTTTGGAGCTGAAATGAAAAACAGCAGCAAAGAAAGGTGAGGTGTGGAAGAGGGTGACCTACATTTTGGGGTGGTCACCATGTCTTTGTGAGGTGATTTTGGGAGACAGGGCCACATCACTCTTCATTCACTTCACTACCATTCTCTCCATCCTTACATTTGACTCTGTGCTGCCGACATGACATTGTATGTATTTCTTTTGTTTTTCAGCAAGGATTATGGGATGTTGAATGGGAGGTTTAGATGACTGAAGCCTATTCCAACAGCATAAAGCACAAGACAAAAAACAATCCAACCCAATGCAGGGCATTGTACTGTATATTCAAATCCCACTGGACCAATGACCTAAACTGTAGGGAGAGAACAGGCACACCCACACAGACATGAGGAGAACATGCAAATACCACACAGAGAGCCAGGATCTAAACCTAGGGCTCTGGATCGGTGAGTCCTAACTATGGGCTCACCACACTACTCCACGGTGTTACAGTAAAGACATCTCTCTCTGGATTTCTCTAACAAGGCCTGCACTTTATATCATTTATGTCTACATTACCTTTTTGATCTCTTGCTGTGTGTTGATGCCAGTGGCAGCCATATATGTACTGCAGATGGTTTTTATTTTCTCTACGCCACTGAACTTGGGCTTGGACAGGAGCTGTTGAATAAAGAAGATGCTTTTTAAGATATTTCACAGGACAGGTCTGATCATTCTGCATTGCTCAATTTCTACATGCAGTTAGGTCCATAAGTATGGGGACAGTTACAGAATTTTCATAAGTTTGGCTCTATATACCACCACAACAGATTTAAAATCAAGAAATAATTATATGATTGAAGTGTAGGCTTTCAGCATTAATTTGAAAGGTTTCACAGAAATATCATATGAGCCATTTAGGAATGATAGCCATTTTTATACATGGTGCTCCCTTTTCAGGGGCTCAAAACTTTTTTGGACAAGTGACTGGCAAGCTGTTCCATAGTCATGTGGGAGCAGGACCCTCATTATAACATTAACTATTAAGCAGGTAGAAAACTGGAATTGATTCCAAGTGTGGAATCTGCATTTGGAAGCTGTTACTGTGAACTCTCAATATGAGAGGTTACAAAAGCTGTCAATGCAGGTAAAAAAAGGCCATCATTAGGCAGAGAAAACAAAACAAACCAATCAGAGAGACAGCAGAAACGCCAGGAGTGGTCAAATCAACCATTTGGTACAGTCTTAAAAAGATGGAACACATTGGTGAGCTCAGCAACACCAGAAGGCCTGGACAACCATGGAGGATAACTAACTACTGGATGGTTGCAGAATTCTTTCCATGGTCAAGTAAAACTCCTTCACAAAATTTAGTCAAACCAAGAACACTCTCCGGGAGGTAGGCCTGTCTTTGCCAAAGTCTACAATCTAGAGAAGAGTTCATGAATGTAAAGAGAATGGGTTTACCACAAAGTGCAAACCAGTGGTAGTCCTCAAGCACAAGAAGAACAGATTAGACTTTGCCAGAACATATTTTTAAATAAACAGTCCAGTTTTGGAACAATTTTCTTTAGACAAATGAAATTAAGATCAATATATACCAGAATGATGGATGGAAAAGATTATAGAGAAGAGAAGAAATGGCTCATGATCTGATGAATACCACATCATCTGCAAAACATGGTGGATGCAATGTAATGGCATGGGCATACATGACTGCCAATGGTAGTTGGTCACTGGTATTTATTGATAATATGACTGCTGTCAGAAGTTGCAGGATGATTGCTGAAGTGTACAGGGCTATACTATCTGCTCAGACTTAGACAAATGCTGCAGAACTGATAGGATGACACTTCATGGTACAGATGGACAATGAGCTAAAGCCTACTGTGACAGCAAACCAAGTGCCTTTCAAAGCAAATAAGTGGCATATTCTTCAATAGCCAAGTCAATCAACTGACCTCAACCCAACTGGACTTGCATTTCACTTGCTGAAGATAAAACTGATGGCAGAAAGTCCAACAAACAAGCAGCAACAGAAGACCGCTGCAGTAAAGGCCTGGAAAAACATCACTAGGGTGGAAAACCAACACTTGGAGAAGGCCATGGGTTCAGACTTCAGGCAGTCATTGACTATAAAGAATTTCCATCCATCCATTATCCAACCCATTGTATCCTAACTACAGGGTCACAGGGGTCTGCTGGAGACAATCTCAGCCAACACAGGGCGCAAGGCAGGAAACAAAACCTGGTCAGGGCGCCTGCCCATCATAGACTATAAAGGATTTTCAACCAAATATTGAAAATTACCATTATATTTATGATTATGTTAGTTTATCCAAATATATTTGAGCCCCTAAAAATGGGGGGGCCATGTATAAAAATGGCTGTCATTCCATTTATTGATTATTGTTTATTGTATAATTATTGGAGAATTGTGGCGAGTGTGGTGCTTTGTGCGCTGTATCTGAAGAAAAATATTAAATTCTTACTACATTTCTGTTAAAGCCTTTGAATTAATGCTGTAAGAGCCATTTTTTAGTTATTTAGGTTATGTTAAATTGACAGAGGTATTTTCTTAGTTATTTTAAAATGTTTGCCTATATATTAATGCTTAGTGTATAGGGGATTCTATTATAACTCCCACAAGCTAAATTGAAATGGAATATTCTAATTATTTCTTGTCGCTCTGACTACAGAGTAGTCCCAGTTTATGATCTTCCTGGGAGTTGGTAAGGCACGGAGGGCAAACGGTTTCTAAACATATCATACAGTACCACACGTACTTACAGAACATACTGAATATATTAAGTGACACTGAATTTAGTCATCTCCTTATAAACTTGATAAATGGTCTCCTTTAGTGTTTTGACTTTGGCTGACTTCACCAAAAATCTCTGCCAATCGACTTAATGAATGGTCTGTCTGGACTATTAGGAAAGCTGCTAGTGGTCACCACAACATGCAGGCTCCGTTAACTGTTACGGTGTGAGCGTACGAGAGAGTGAGTGGCATTGTACCCGGAGATGGACTGGCACCCCACTGAGGGTTTATGAATAATAATAATAATAATAATAATTGGGCGGCACGGTGGTGCAGTGGGTTGCGCTGCTGCCTCGCGGTTAGGAGATCCGGGTTTGCTTCCCGGGTCCTCCCTGTGTGGATTTTGCATGTTCTCCCCGTGTCTGCCTGGGTTTCCTCCGGGTACTCCGGTTTCCTCCCACGGTCCAAAGACATGCAGGTTAGATGCATTAGCGATTCTAAATTGTCCCTAGTGTGTGCTTGGTGTGTGTGTGCCCTGCGGTGGGCTGGCGTCCTGCCCGGGGTTTGTTTCCTGCCTTGCACCCTGTGTTGGCTGGGATTGGCTCCAGCGGACCCCCATGACTCTGTAGTTAGGATATAGCGGGTCGGATTATGGATGGATGGATAATAATAATGTATTTTACATTTATATAGTGTTTTTCTCACTACTCACAGTGCTTCAGTGAGTGGGGAGCCACTTCAACCACCACTGATGTGTAGCATCCACCTGTTTCTTACTTCCACCCAAAGTTCCTAGGATAGGTATTTGCACTCTGGACACATGTAGGTGAGTAAAAAAATGTGTGGATGAAGGAATGCATGGAATTATTAACACAATGGCTCTTTTAACCTCCTTAGCATTATGTTTACTCCCCGGAAAAATGAGCGAAAAGTGTTTCATTCCAACAACAAACAAATGTTATCATGTGTAATAGACACATGAAAATTATTTTGGAATATTTTTCTGTTGCTTGCACATGACAGGGTAGAAGGGCAGTGCATGACCTGCATGGTCGGCCGCCCCTTGTGTTATTGTGGGCTGACTTCCACTTTTGCCCTGACACATACATTGACAGTTGCTTCATTGTAAACAGTGCTTAGGGGGGTAATGTCTTCCACTTGATTGCAATCATTTAGCCTTTTTGCCATGTTTAGCAAACTGTATTCTGTCTTTTCTTACTTTTTGTAGCATTCAGTTATGAACTTCCCCAAAATCAGTTGTTCCTGTACATAGTTAGTAGCATACCGATTGTATGTGGTAGTATGGGTGCTAATTAACGTTACACTCCACAGCCCGCATACAAAAGGCTTCTCTGTTAAGCCACCAGACCAGTGTTGCCAGGTCTGCATTTTCTTGGCCAATTGGGTTATTTTTGATTGTTGTCAGCAGAGAAATAATAGGCTTTTGCGGGTTGTATGTTTTGTTTTTGGGCTACAATGCAGTATTTTGGAATATTTTTCAACTCCCCCCACCCCAACTGCATTTTTACCATATTTTTCATCCATCTTTCACCCCTTCCTCTGCTGTTTGCACTTTTATATGTTCTTTACCATTGTTAAATCTCTCAGTTTGGTGTGATGGTACTGTATATACCAATTCAATCACAGGGAAATATCTAGACAAATACCCCCCTAGGCTCTGAATGTATGGATCTAAGCCCCTCACTCTGACACCCCCCTCCCACACCACATTCTGGTGTGTCATTTTTTTTACCTCAACTATTGGGCTATTTTATTTGGGCAAATTTACTATTATTAAGCTGTCCTTAGTTTTTTTAAGGACCTGACAACCCTGCACCAGATGCATGGTGGATGCTGTAGGTGTAAATCACATTTTCAGTTCTCTTCAAGCCTTTCTAATTTTATTTTATTTGGCATGCATATTATGGAGAAGAATGTATAACAATTCATATATATTTTTTTAGTTCTTACATGTAGTTTTTGTACGAGTTACGATCAAAGTTTTATTAAAAAAAGTTAGCATTTATTCTTTTAGCATGGAGTCACACCATTTTAATGTAATTTGGCATGGTGTAAAACATGGCCACATGTATATTTCAGGTTTTCAATTTTATGTATTAATAATTTGTGTTTGTATTAATTATTGATTTATTATTTAATAGGCATTGGTGAGAAGTTGTTTGCATATAAGATTACAAATTTGGAATATTTTTACTGTGCAAGGTTGTGCATATTATAAATATGCAATAATGAAATAATGCTCTATCAGACGGTTGTGGCGAGCGCCCTCTTCTAAACAGTGGTGTGCTGGGGAGGCAGCATAAGGATGAGGGACGCCTCACGCCTGGACAAACTGATGAGGAAGGCAGGCTCTATTGTAGGCAAGGAACTGAACAGTTTGACATCTGTGGCGGAGTGACGGGCACTGAGCAGGCTCCTGTCAATCATGGAGAATCCACTGCATCCACTAAACAGGATCATCTCCAGACAGAGGAGCAGCTTCAGCGACAGACTCTTGTCACCGTCCTGCTCCACTGACAGACTGAGGAGACCCCACACTATGCGACTCTTCAATTCCGCCTGGGGGTAAACGTTAACATTATACAAAGTTATTGTCTGTTTTTACATGCATTTTTATCACTCTTTAATTTAATATTTTTTTTTATCAGTATGCTGCTGCCGGAGTATGTGAATTTCCCCTTGGGATTAATAAAGTATCTATCTATCTATCTATCTATCTATCTATCTATCTATCTATCTATCTATCTATCTATCTATCTATCTATCTATCTATCATTAACCAGGTTTCCATCCAAGGAGTTTTTGCGAAAAAATATTTAGCGCTTCAAATTTTAGCTGATGGAAATGCTAATTATCGATAAAATGTTGTACATGTCGACATAATATTTTTACGTTTAACTTTAGCGCATAAATTCCATATCGATACTTCAGATGTCGCAAAAATTACATTGGAAACACTTTTTGTCGGAAAAAAAGGGCTTTAACGCAAATAAATGTGTCACATGATACATTTTCATCACGTGCAATCAAAACAAGAATAGCGGAGCGGTTCGCATGGTCTGATGAAGAGACTCGTTATTTCTTGTGATGAGCCAATGCAGTAGCGGGTAGGCTGGGTCTCCTGCTACTAAAAGGGGTACCTGAACTCCCTCCACATCAACTGTAGCCTGGGGGTGTCTCTCAGGATGTCTAAATAATACAAAAACCGCAAAGGTAATTTGCTGTGCCAGTCAAAATATTTAATAAACCGTGTGTTTCATTATCTAAACATTTTTTTCTTATTATTAAATGGCAGATGTTTTAGCATATATGAGAAATTCTCTCATTAATATTAACTTTAGTTTTTTTTGATTAAACGTTATTTTGTATTAATTCAAATTTCAGTTTTAATTAAAAACCTTAAGGGAAGCAGGTTACAGTACTAATTCAGTTGTTATCGCACTGAGAAGGGATGTTGAAAGGTGGGCTCACCTGTACAGATCCGATGCTGCAAACACAGCTGCATCATGGGCACTTCCAGGAGTGCCAACGCAAATGTCTCGTATCATGCACATGTCATCAACAAGGGCCTGGAGAACAATAGATGGCCACCCTTTGCGATTAATGTAATCGTGGTAGCCTTCCGTCGGGGGAAGAATAGGCACATGCGTGCCATCCAGCGCACCGTAAATCTGTGGCACAAGATGCACCAAGGAATTGCGGTATGCAATTTCATTGGCCTCCGCTACAGTCGGAAGTCTGATATAACGCCGCATTAATTTTTCTTTAATAGCGGAGCACACCGCATATACACATCGATGAACGGTAGTTTTACTAACCCTGAAAGTTTCTCCAACTACTCTATACTCGGCGCAGGTTGCCAGCTTGTAAAGGGCGATGGCAATCCGCTTTTGGGTTGGAACCGGTGGTCGGTGGCAACCTGTGATGGGCGCAACATCAGGACTGATGAATCCACACAACATCTCAAACGTCGGCCGTGTCATTCTAAAATGTTGCAGCCAGAGATTTTCTGTGAAGTGTCTCTCCACCACCTTCTCTCAGAAGGTCTTATTCCGTCGTCTCTCCCATACCCGTGGGTTTCATCGCACTGGGGTACTTTCTTCGAGCTCTAGGGCTATCAGACAAGCAACTGCTTCATTCTGCTGTCGTCTTCGGATATTATGTACAATTCCAATTATTTGTGAAACTGAAATAACAGTAAGCTGGCAAATTTGAAAAAACTGTCTAAATAATCTCTCCATTTCTTTGTTTCTTTGTTTAGTAGAGGGGGTGTAACGTGGAAAACAAAAGGTAGACAATTTGCGACATACACAAAATTATGTATGGAAACGGCTCAAGGGCAGATTTTTTTCGCGATACAACAAAACTTACGCGACAGTTCGTTTTGGGGGGGATGACGTCATCACGCACACCAGTTTATCGATAAAAAGCCAGTTGGATGGAAACAGGCTGAAGACAGCAAATTTCGCACATTTTTTTTACGTATATTCTGTTTGTCGATAACAAAACGTCGCAAAAAACTGGATGGAAACTTGGCTTATCTATCTATCTATCTATCTATCTATCTATCTATCTATCTATCTATCTATCTATCTATGTAAATAGTTGTTTTCTTGAGAAATGTGTCTTTATATACAGTATAATGGCTGTCTGTTTGTCTGTCCAGGATTTGAAATCACCTGTAGCTCGCGAACCGTTTAACCTATTGACCTGAAATTTGGTACACATATACTACGTGAAGTCTACTATACGCTTTTGGGGTGATGATTGACCTCCAAAGTTATTCCTCTTTTAATTTTTATTTTATTTTATTGTAGAATCAATTCTTGTCAGCGGGTAGCAGGGTGGCCGTGTGGCACATGCGTACAGGCGCCGTTCTCATCCCTACCACCTTCACCGTCGCCGTGACGGGGACACTGTGCTGTAAATATGGCACCGTCCATCAGATGAGACATAAAACTGAGGTCCTGACTCTCTATGGTCATAAAAGATCCCTGGGCAACCTTCATAAAGAGTAGGGTAATTCCCAATGTCCAGGCTAAATTGTCCACCAAGGACTAGTCATTCTGGACTGCTAATCATTTCCTGTCCATAATTGGCTAATTATCTCTCACCACTTCACCACCTATCAGCTAATGTGTGGTGAGCGTACTGGTGCATAAATGGCTACCGTCATATCATCCAGGTGGAAGATACACATTGATGGTGGGTGAAGTGGTTCCCATCTGTGTAAGTGCTTAGAGTAGAGAGAAAAGCACTATTTAAATGTAAAGAATTATTACACCTTCTGCATATTTTTGACACACTCCACATTGTGTACATTTTCAGTACTGGATAATTGGTTTCATCATAGTCATCGTTACTCGTATTATTGAAATCTCATGACTGGTTTATCCATAATCAGGAGACTGAAAAACATCCACAAGTTGTCTGCAGTACCCAGCTGCCAGCGACAACAACAAGCAAATGGTTTACTGTGACTTTTCCGACTCTGCTCAGCATAGCAGTTCATGTCAACAACTATTCACTTCATTAGTCTATCAAATCATAAATAGTCCAGATAATCCTGATCAGCAGGCATGGGGGAACACACCGGGGTTACCTGTAAAACATCAATAAGAAAATCCAGGATTGTCAGCTATAGTGTGAAGCTGACACCAAACACGAACATCAGTGACACTTGGTAGGTTGGAATTGACCGAACAGAGGCCAGTTTCATTGTCTATTTCAACGTCTGATGACCAATGCGCTTCATCATAACTCTTACTTGATTCAAGCATCAAACAATAGCTGAGTTTCAGTTTGTCCTAAAACTGGCTTTATGGCCTTTCATTGGCCATTGTGTTTTTGGTTGAAGGCTCACTCCTATATATTGATGAGTTATTTTAGAGTTACCATAGAGGGGCAGAATGCATAGAAATATTAATAATGTTTGGCAGCATGATGTTATTTCATAACTATTGCCCTGAGAGATATTCAGGCTTAACACTGTAAAGCGGATCAATACACATCACCCCAAGTCTCACTCGATCTTAACAGTATGTACATAGAATTCCAGCTTACGCCAAGAAGGTTATATCTTTATAATCAGAATAAACTTAACTAATTAAATATTTCATTAGTATGGAAGTAAAGAACAGCTTGGACAGAAATAGCATCGATTGTTTCCAGAACACCATCAACGTGAATTCATACAAATGTTTCGCTGCATATAAATGCAATAAAAATCTGAGACTGAAAAAAAATCTATTAGCATGTTTTAAATCTATGACAGTCTCTAGAGTGAGTAATGTCCTGTACTGGGCTGAGCTACTCAATGACACTGGCATAGGACAAAATAAATGGAGTCAGTGCCCCATCACTTACCTCATCAAAGTCAGAGATGATCTCATTTAACAGTCTTATACACTCCAGTCCTTCACGGTTCACGTCACTCTCACTATAAAATTCACGAAAGTCTGGGATCGATGCAAACAAGATGCAGACACAGTCGTAGGACTCACTGTACAGGTCCTGAAAGACAGCACAGTAGGGATTGACATCTTGGGTGTGAATAAAAACAACTGCATCACAGAATAAAAAACAAAGAAATAAGACGACACTGTGACAAAATAATTAGTGATATTACCCAAGAGACCCAAGGGATGTGAGTTCAACAGTTTATCTGGTTGCTCTCTATGTGGAATTGGTGCATTCTTGCTGTTTCTGTGGAAACTTTCTCTAGGTGTTTTAAGTTTATGCCAAATTGAAACAAATTCCATGAAAAGTTTTAATGGGTCACATTTTATGTCAATAGGTCACTCTAAACTGACTGCATGTTATTTAAATTGGCAACACTAAAATGGTTGCATGTCAGATGAAGTGGTAAGTCTAAAGTAGTCAGCTTTAACTTAATAATTATTACTTAAACGTCCATTGTCTATACAAGCTTATCCAGAGCATGGTCACAGGGGAAGCAAACAACAGGCACAATCCTGGAATAGGTGCCAGTCCAATGCTGAATGAACACACACATACACGTTAGAGTTCAATTAAGCTTTGCCAGTCTACCTAACTGGTATGTTTTTAGACTGGGGAAGGAAACCAGAGTGCCTGGGGGAAACCTATGTGGACAACATGCAAATCCCAAGCAGGCAGCTCCCAGGACTTGAACACCAATCTTCTTGTTGTGGCACTACCTTAGTGCTGCAGTGCTGCCCTTAATTAAACACAGTCATGGATCTAAACACTAGCGTGGAGAGTCACTCGAGTACTGATGAGTCTATAGCTGCAGGTGGGAGCTGCCGCTGCACTTTTAGTGGCATTACACATATACTTTGTCAGCATGCCCATGTCGATCAAACATGGGAAGCTCTGCAGTCTACTTGTGACTTTACACTGCAGGAAGATAGGTAAATAAATCAAGGTAAACAGGTAAATAACATTTGATGTGGCTTTTATGTAAGTAACATATCAATTTTTTTTATAAAGACCATCACAAACAGAATTTTGCATGATACCTTGGTAAGCTCACCATGCCTTGCTCATCATCATCTTTATTTGAAAACAGCAGTGTAAGATCGGGGGGAGCATGAACACGACTGAGAGAATAAAACTGAATAAAACAAAAAGTGCTAACCTGTACAAGTACCATAAATGTTACAGACTCAAATCAAATGTATGTTTTTATTGCATAGAAATAACAATAAGAGCAGCTCACTAGTTCTGGGAAGTGGCTGGGATTGAACCCATGACCTCTAGATTATGAGTCAGCAGTTCTTACTGCTGCACCACCCTAGTGGTCGTGTTAGCAACCTTCGCTAACCTGCTTTCTTTTTCTTTGGTTATAGTCTTGAATAAAACCACACTTGTTCTGTTATATTTGTACCTTTTGTGAAAGTGCTTATTTGATATTTGGACTTCATTCTTCACACATTATACACTTCATGTCTCCATTTATTACTATAACATGAAAAAAAGTTTGTTTTAAGTATGTGTTCAACATTTCTTGCATTTCTCACATTTCCTGTCATCCTACACTTACATAGATCGTTGTAGACACAGAACACACATGAAATGCATGTGTTCCAAATAACGATATATTATTTACCCTATACAACTCCAGGCACCTCACACCAAGATAAACAAGGCTTCAGCTGGGAGAGATTTTTGCCCGAGTTGAGCTCTGTCGGTAGGGGGGATGGGACCACAGTCTGCTTGCTGCTTGTGCTAATCGACACATTTACAAAACAAAAGACGCTGATGGAGAGGTGCGAATGGATTTAAGGTGGGCCGGATTTACAAGTTTTTTCGTAGGCTTGGTAATTCTAGTGTTAAAACCCGGCCACTTTCCTCTTCAGTCAGTCCGATCTTGGACACAGTCTTGAGATACTACTCAGTATTTGCTACATTCAATTTCCTTTGTAGGCATTTTAAATATACAGGGTGGAACCCCAAACCTTTTTCCTGTTTCTTTGTTTTCCTTTCACACGTTACAGTAAATGGAGGCTCAGCATTGGCTGCCTTTTTTGATTAAATGTTCACTCTAAATTGACTGCCACTTATTTATGTTTATTGCGTGTTCCTTTAAATTGGATTAGTGTCAGAAGCCATGTCTGTGTTTCTAAATGTGTCAAGCCATGGACTGATGTCAGTTTGGGGTTTGTACCCACTAGCCACTTTGACCACTTAGCCCCCCAAGTGCCCTCAGAAAGTGTATGGACAAAAAAATCAGCTAGATATACTGAGAATAGCTGAACATCAGATATGTCAAAGATCGTACTTTATGTTGCATACTGTACTGATTATTCCAACTCTTTAGATTTTCACACGCTGTACAAGTGCAGCCTCACCTTTAATTTATTTTCATTTACGTTCTTTCATTTGTTGCTGAGAGAGCAAACATAAATACCTGTACGTGCCCACTGGTATGTAAAACCTTAATTTAAACTCACTAAATTAGTAAAGGTCATTATTTTAAAAAGTCAAAGCTCACAGATAACACAGAATATGGCTGTAAAGCCTGGAGAGCTTTTGTTGACACTGTAACAATAATCCTATGATGCCTGTCTCCATGGCAACTGCACATTTTAGCACATTGCTATGTATTAATCTTTCAGTGCATAAAACAACTCTACATACTTGTAAGATGGGGTCAATGTAACTTTGACTACTGGACTAATGTTTGTCAAGTTTATCCCTGTCGTTCTTTTAACAAGTACACACGGGTCATGAAACATCATCCAGATCTCCTGTTCCTCACCTCATTCCTCCTTTTCCTTCCGATGAAGTGAGCCGCTACGTGAGAGGGCAGCATATTCTCCAGAAGGATGCGGTTCAGATTTTCCATTGTCTCGATCCTGTCCCTCTCCTGTGTGAATTTCTTCTTCCACAGAAAATCCAGGCGACAGTAAAACTCATGCTGAAAAATAAGAGACACAACTTCAGCCATTATAGCCCACCTCTATTGCTAGGTGGAAACAGTTGCTATAGCTCCTCTCTGTATTCATTTTTCTCAGCCTTTCCTGAAGCTATAAAATGAATCTATACATATTTTCTGGGCCTTTCTGACTTACAAAATCATTTTCTGACGTCCGTTTTTTTAATTTAGAAATCTTTATTTTGAAGTTTACAATTATTTCTGGTGATTTTTGACACAATTTTCTTCTTCTTTCAGGCATCCCTAGATTTAGACCTATTGTCATGGGAATCCTACCCACAATGCAGCAGGGTTGCACAATGGTGACGTAACAGCACGTTTGCATAAAGGTCACCTTACATTCATTGAGATTAGATTCATTATCTGGGAACTATGAGCTTTATTTTGAGAATGTTTTGGTGTTGACTTTGCTGGAAAAGGGTGTGTGGCGCTCCTGAAAGTAAAGTTTGAAAGTCCTTGTCTTTAGAGTCCTGGGGCTTCCTGCCTTGCTATCCAGTGATCTGAGACGAAGATTGGACTACTACTGTGTCTCTTCAGAGAATCCTTGGGTACCACTGGTTTGACTTTGTGTCAAATGAGCAGTTGCTCATGGAGTCCCAAATGAGGTACATTACCTGCATTGTGAGGGAGTGTTGGTTACGCACTACGGCCATGTGGTGCAATTTCCTGAGGGTGATCTGGCACGCAGGATCCTCATTGTTGAGGACTCGAGTGGCTAGACCGGGCCAAGGGGATGCCCACATAACACCTGGGTGCAGTAGATAGATGGTCATGTCCAGAGGGTAGGACTGGACCACGTGTCTGCCTGGGCCAACCGGGATCCCAATGTGTTTTGTGGTGTGGTGGATGCAGCAACATGCTGTATCAGTGCATACCCACCAGCCTGACATGACCTTTGATATTTTGGTTAATGTTACTGTCTTTGATCTCCATTTTTTTACCATTCATTTTGCTGCCTGACTTCCGTTTCTGATCTCTCACTAAAGTCTGTACATTAGGAGGGATTTTTGTATGAGCAAAAAAGGAAAAGATACAAAATATACATCTCAAATGGTAAATCTGAAACAGTCAATCAGTAATTGAAGTCGCACAGAATATTTCTCTATTTTAAAATGGAAGCTTTTGAAAGTTTGCCAATGCTTTTTGAATGGGTGTTTTTAAAATATAAAAATGTGAACAGTGTGTACCCTATAGAGGGTATAACTAAGTCCTAAACCCCAGACACAACCGTACCTTAGACAGTCCTGGGTTTCAAATAAAGCATTTCTTTCTTTATTTAAAGTACCTTAAAACAGATTTCTTCCTGAGACTCAGGACAATACGTACAAATCAGTGATGTATGGTCAGGGGAGGCAGGTCATCTTGAGAAGTAAAAAAAACTGATAATGATAACATTAAATAAATGTGTCCATTGGTCTTTGCTATAAATTTGTTTTCTGTATGATTCCAATAACTTTGATCATTTTTATAGTCAAAATCAATGAGGTTGCACATTTCCTGTTCCAATACAGGGGATAAACACGAGCTGTGGTAGCGATGAGCCTCACCTCACCTCGGACTGCGGTCCGCCTCACACACGGGGTTGATGCATGCGATTGGCGAGTGCCTGTTGCTGTCTCTCTGTATGTTGCCAATATAGTGTTTATAGACACGTTTATTATACACCCTGACTTTCCACAGTCTGGCTAATATCTTTACTGAATGTGTGTGACATAGTTAGTCTTGCTGATCGGGCATAAAACCGGTGTGAAAAGGCACAAGGTGAGAAAGACAGTACTGTGCCACACTGATGTGTGTGGATGTGAGCCCAACAGGTGCTTGTTGCTGCTGTTCTTCCACGCAGAGGCTCTGGGTGACAAAAAGTTAGCGATATCAGAAAGTCAAGTGCACTGCAACGGTCTGTTTATTTTTATTTTTTGTTCTGACTGACTGCCAAAATGGAACATTATATATATAAGCTTAAACATTTCTCAAAACTGGACTTTCAGTCAAAACAGGAAATGATAAATAACAGAAGACCAGCGCCAGACCTAAAAGGTTTGCTTCAAACTGAGGGACAAAAGACAACTCGCTCTTTTCAAACGGAGCGGTACACCCGAAAAGACTGGCTGTGTGGCTGTCCTACAAGAAACCACCTTTACTGCTTTCCATGCCTTTTGTTCTCAACTTGTGACAATGTCTAGACTAACACAGGATATTGTGACATGAAAAAAAAATTACCAAGAAGCCCACAGTCAGTGAATAAGCTACTCTTTTGGGTTCATATATTTGTAAATCTGATTCTGAAGGAGTCAGCGCTTCACCAGTCATGAACCTCCACAGGTGAATGCCATCCTACACTGCTCCCGGCTTCTTTTATGCTGGACTTGAGAGTGCTTTTGGTGCCATTGCATTGCACCCAGGAAGCACTTCTGGGTCTGGCTGTACTTCTATGAAGCAGTGGAGCTCTCTCTCAGCAGCATTCTCTAGTGGCACTAGAGACTCCAACAGAGCCACCTTCTTGAACTATAAATCCCATGAATCCCTATGAGTTTCCAAGCTGGAGCCATGCCAGAGGGGCACTGCCACCTATCATACTGGAATGGACCCAGTCCATTCATTATTTCTCCTCCCCGACTGGGGAATAAAACATTCTTTCACACTGTCCTTCCATAATGGCCACTCGGCCAGGTAAGGATGCACTTTTGTGAGAGAATAATTTTAGGGTAACATAGCATTCATCTTAAAGAAACAGCATAAATGGTTAATAAATGTCAGAAACCTGTTGAAGCGAATCAGGAAAAGAGACAAAGGTCAAGTGAACGACAAAGACTAAGATGTAATATGCTAAATGTACTGAAAGTTGACAAAGAGATCAGATGTCCTGCAAACAATAGGATTGGACAGTTGTGATATACACAGATATTTCAAGGGTGGTGGCTCAATCCAAATGATATAAGTAGAATATAAATATAATAAAATAGACTTTTGCTTTATATAAGTGATTTGATTGTAGATCAATGAACCAGCCAGAGTAAATATATACATTGATTGACACTGTTATATAAACAGACCTATACCCTTAATATTTCAATCATTCTCATCATGCTGTAATAGACTGCTGTGAAAGAAACAGTGCTCCCTACTCAGAATTTACTGATGGGTAATAAATGACAAAATGAACAACTTTTCTCCTGCCCGATGACTGAATCAAAATGTTTTATCAGACTGTTCTATTAGAAAATAAGTTTCTTTCTTTACTTAAGATATTTGACTTCTAACACACTCTCCATCAAAGATGAAATGCTAGTCCAACCATTATGTCTATCACAACTGAAATATTGTAATGAAAACAACTTTTATAGCAAATCCTCTTAACGAAAAGTGTTATGTTTATGTCATTTTACCAGGTCCTTTATTACTGTGGCCACTGTGTGGTTGTGGCTTGTGTGGTCATTTTCAATCAAGTGATATGTGAGATAATTAGGACAAGCTTAGCGGTTTTGATGAGGTTTGACTTCTGCTAGGGTTCTTGATATTTTACAATGCTTTCGGACCATTTTTTTGTTACCCTAATGCTTGCTTTTTCTTGTTTGTTTCTCATAGTTTTTGACCATGGCCCATTCTTTTGACTATGATTTCTGTCTGCTCCCATAAAACTGTTTTATTTTGTGACACTCAAGACACTTTCTTTATATTCAGTCATAACAATAAACATGTAAAAATAGGAATGAATAACACTTGAAAGTACAAAGGATGAAGTTGCCACCAACCCCCAAGTTTTCCCTGCAAGTTGGAGGACCTACTTGTAGGGTTGAATGCAGATTAATGTCATATCCAGGATGGAGCAATTTCAGGTTAAGGGCCTTGCTAAAGGGCCCAATGAAGTGGAATGACTTCTGAAATTTAAAGGATTTGAACTGGCAACCTTCCGATTACCAGTGCAGATCCCTAGCATAAGAGCCACAACTCTGAAAGTACAAAATTAGTAATATATTTATCATAACTGCAATCTAGAGCCATTCCTACCTGTCTGGCAAGCACAAAGATGAGGAAGAAGAAGACCAAAAGCCATATACCAGCCATGAGCTTTGGTTCATTCAAGACATGAGGCCTACAAAAATAAGGACAAATGAGAAAATTCTGGAGTAGCAAAATGAGACAACACATTCTAAAATAACAGAAGATCCACACATTTCTTTTGAACCAGTGTTTTTCTTTAAAGATTTATATATACTACTATACACCGAGGTTATTATAGTTAACGAAAACTACAATTAAAACTGAAATAATTATTAAAAAATCATTTTCGTAAAGTGAAATAAAATAAAACAGAAATGAAAGACTAAAACTAAACGAAACTGTTAAAGTAGCTGGAAAGACTAACTGAAATGAAATAATAATTTACTAAAAATGAATTTTTGAATGAATATTCTTGCCGTTAGTCTTTCACCCTTGTAACTTTTGACTCTAAAACAGAAAGTCATCCACCATAAGCCACCTGTATGTATTCATCCAGTAGACAGTGGTTGGTGACGGAGGGTGGCTGTTCACACAGCATTTGCGGTGACAGAGCAAGCTGACTACGGGCTTGTAAAGCCTGTGGAATAGAAAACGATTTACATGCCGCCTTTCTTTGTGCTTCTTGTATGTTAAGAAGTAATTCAAATGCTTGAAATCAGAATGTGCGGGTCAATAAAACCTTTACCATATAGACAGTAAAATCATGACTGAGTAATGTTTCACTTTATTTCTCAGGGGCCTGCATTTTGTTGACAATAATTCATCTGTCACTTCACACAGGAGAAATCCTTTTTGAATATAAAATGGCACTGAATGACAGACTGACATCATATAAGGTCAGCATATAGTTACTGACAAATCACTTTTACTTTAAAAAAGTTGTTTAACAATGAAGTGATACAAACCTTGTAAAATTCCTGAGTTGGCAATGTCTCTACTGAGCTACAGGCAGGGAGAGTCTGCCAACTGGTGAACAACTAAATGTACTAATGTGTTGTTGTATTTATTCTATATTTATTCATTTATCTTTATAGTTTATATTCACAGCTCAAAATCCCTGGTATTATGAAAATAATCCAGTATTTGAATTATGTTTTAAAATATTTGTCCCCCTTTTTCAATTTTTTCTTTTTCTTCTTTTCTTCTCTCTCAAAATAGATAGCTGAAATATAATATTCTTTATGTTCTTAACATCAGCCATATCAGACATATTGCATACCAGGGATTTTTCTGCCCTGCCTTACAGTAGAATCTGTTTTCTTATTTTTTATATCTTTTCAGCCCTGCAGATGGCAAAATTCTGTCCTTAAATTGTATGTGGCTGAGATGGAATCAGAGATCAATATGGCTGGTAGAAAAATAACAAAGAACAGAATGGGAGATTTTTGAATGCAATTTTGAAGGCATTCATTATAAGCACATTGTCTTGGAGCAGGATATGTTGTGTGCTATAGACATTTAGAGTAGAAACCATTCAAACCATAAAATTCACCTAAATTTCATTACAAATTGGCCCATTCTGGGCAATAAAAGGGAAAGATAAAACGTGCCAACAGTCAGCATAGATTTGTTCAGCACAAATGATATTGAAAATATTTTAAAAATTATAAAATTGTGTAAAATTGTTTATGTTCAGTACCTGGTTTTGATTGTGCTTATTTTTATCAGACAAAAAACAGATAGTAAACCATATAGTGTAGAAAGCTTCCATTAACATTAAACTCGTATCCAAACCCGTTTAAGTGTACAGTTCTGTCTGACTGTTCTAAAAAACTAAACTCCATAGTAGTTCCATGTTATATTTACTAACACTAAAACTAATAGATATAAAAATCAGATAAAATATAGAAATAAAAACTAATATAAAAGGGTAAAACTATAACCACCTTGCTGTACACACACAAATAGAAATCAATATTGCAATGGTCTTGCTTTTGCTGTGTCCACCACAGGTTGCATGGGCTCTGAAACCTAAATTGGACTTTTGATGTCATGCTCCCCAGCCATGTAATGGAAAAACAAGAAACTCAACCAATTGTGCTGAAGAAGAGCTACAATCATTGTTCATGACAGGGTTGTTGCTACAAGCTGACTGCTCAGTATATAACATATTCAGTTTTTACCACTGCTGGGCTCTTCAGCACCTACAGTAATGAGCATGAGACCAGTTTTTGAGGTTTTGGCCATGAAGGCCAGTCCTCAAATGGAGCTAAACTGCAAATGACTTAGCCTTCTGAGCTAATGGAATGTGTCTGTATTGCCATAACCAGGGTCTCATCTCTAACTCAAGTGTGTTTTTATTTGATATATTTTATATATTATTTCGTAAACTTTGCTAGTGAGTGTTTTTTCCTGTTTGTGATTATTACTTTGGTTCTTACTTCCCTTATATTATTGAATATTATTGTTTTTGTTAATCATGATTGGAGCCCATGGGGGCCGGGCCCTCTGTTACCTCAGCTGTGGGGCTGCACCCTGAGTTATATAAGTTTGAGATAACTTCAAGGGCAGGGCTGAGGCATTGGCTTTTGCTCATGTTTGCTGGGCTCTTCTTTGGATTTACTTTTAAGATTTTGCTTTTTGTAACAGCTTATTCTTATTGATCTTTGTGTATGGCTCAGTTTCTTGATTACATGCTGGTTTTGGTTGCAATTTTTGGTACCTTTTTGCTTCTCTTATTTTTATTCTTGTTTTTTTAAACTTTTGTTACTAAATCTTTAAATACAAAAAAAATGCTTTGTTATTGTGGGCCAGGAGTTTTTATATAGTTCCCTTTTCCCTTGTCCTCGACCTACTTTGTTATGTTACCGTAATATACATACTCTTAGCTTTCTTAAACACTTCAGTACATTAGATGTGGATATTGACAAGGTCATTGTGAGTCCTGTGTCCATCAGGTGTTCTTTCAGGTTTCAGATCCTAATTGTCTAATCATTTCTAATATTAGCACTTGTTGTAGGTAAGACCTTACATTAATTTACATTAAAGCCACAGCATGTCTTAGTTGTTCTTACTCGCTTGCGTTTCCGTAGAGCTGAGTGATGTAGCAGTCTGACAGCCAGCTATCTATGTACAAGAAGATCACCTCATAGACCACCATGGCTGCAGTAAGCATGATCATCTTCACTTCAAAATTCATGCGCAGGAACACCAAACAGCTCAGCATGCTCATCAGGCAGCAGTACAGGTAATACTGGGGGGATAAACAGTAGCAATTAATAATCACTGCTTGACATACAATACCTTTGTAGATCAGTAGTTAGAACTCATTTATTAGTGCAAAAATAACACAATTTCCATTTATTCATGTATCCATTATCAGACCTGTTTGAGCAAGTACATTGCTGGTAGATGGGGAGATACCCAGACCTGAATGAGGTGCCATTCCATCACAGGGAACACTCACACACACAGACACACATACACATTCATGCCAAGGACATTTAGGGATAACACATTTTTGGGATGTGGGCAACAGAAAACAGAGAAAAACCTGTGCAAACTTGGAAAGATGATGTTGGGATTCAAGTCTAGTCTTCTTGCAGCTTACACCAACAGACATGTCTGTCAAGTTATTTGTCATCTGTAGAGAACTACATACCTATATGCAAATATTCTGAATGCCACTTAATCTAATTTAGTGCTCCTAGGGGTGGGAGGCAATCCCACTGAACCAGAAGGCTGTCAGTTCAAATCAATGTGTGACCCCAAGCAAATGACCTAACCTGTACATGCGAACAGCTTGAATACTCGATATGAACTTAGGAGGATATTAAGAATAGAAAAACTGTTAATAAATGCAGGTTGTTTGTTTATTTTGATGGATGAGTACTAGTTGTCTCTGAATACAGAAAAAAAACCTTGAAATGTTAGACCTCAACAACATTCTGTCACTTTTTAATTCAGTTAGGATTAGAATTAGTTTTACTGAATCAGCACGCAATCTAAGTGTTATTTTTCACACTAGCATGTCTTTTAAAGTGCGTATACACAAAACTATCCAAAATATGTTTTTCTGATCTCAAAAGAGCTGGAAAAATAGGCTGCTTTCTAAACATGCAAGATACTAAGACATTAATTTGTGCATTCATTTCTAGTAGGATTGACTACTGAAATACATTGTTCACTGGCTGCTCAAATTGTTCTTTATACAGCTTTAAGTTAATTCAAAATTTTGAGGCAAGAATTATTACAAGAACGAGAAAATATGGACACATAACTCCAGTTCTCAAGTCCTTACACTGGCTCCCAGTTAAGTTTAAGGATGACATCCAAATTCTCCTTTTAACACATAAAGTATTAAATGGCCAAAGCCCTGCTTACTTATTTGAACTTTACAAAGCAGAGCATGTATTAAGATCTCAAGATGCCAGCCTGTGTAAGATTCTAAGATTAGTAGGAGGTCAAGCTTTTAGTTACAGGGCCCTGAAACTGTGGAGTGGTCTGCCTGCTAATATAAGCGGTGCCCCTTCAGTCTCAGCTTTTATATCCAGTCTGAAGACTCACAACTTTGTTATAGCATACCCTGACTAGAGCTGCTGATGAGCTGTACACTCTGCATCTCTGTTTGTTAGTCATTTATACAGAAATAAAAGTTAAACAATGTTTATAAATTGTTATTAACCTTCTTCTATTGTTTTTCTCCTCTCTGTACCTTGATGTGACATTTGGTGCCACTGCTGTACTACTAAGGCGCTCTCCTGCACATTAAAAAGTCATCTGAGATACTGAAAGTATTGAAATTATCAGATGTAAAGATTCTGTCATCAGATTGGATGGCCAAGCACAGACTCCACTGCAGAATACACAACAGGGGGTGGGAGGCCAACTGGCCGACATCTCCAGGACTGTGACTGTGTCTGACTTTCTCTTTTATAGCTGACTGTAGACCCCCAGAGGTTTATCTTCTCCAGGGATTCTGCTGACTGAAGTTTTTGATTTCCTTTCTGGCCATAGTTCAACAATAAAGTTAATAGGAAGATATTGCTGGGCTCCAAGTATACTAACCTTTTCAGAGCGGATGTCAACTTTTGTCCAGAGGAGGGGTTGGGGTTGGCAATCAACTATAAATGGTGACCAAACCCGCCGTTATGTTTTAGTTTGACTCTCTTTGCTAAAAGGAAAGTTAGTTTTGTTGGTTTGACCGAGATTCCCAAACACTCACATTGAAGCAAATGCACAAAGCAAAATACTCTGTGGACGACGTTTTGCATATTGTCAATAAATTCAATTTTGATGCAATTGAAAATGAACGTGAGCTATCAGCATCAGCTGATCGGTCCGCAGCTGATAGTGGTGTTAAATACGTTCATGTAACTACCTACAATGACAAGAGATACAAACCAGATTGTGTTGTTCTGCGACTGTGGCCCACACTGCTGCCCTTGCCACGCATACATTCCTGCTAGCTATCGTGAATGGCTCAAACAGCCACAAACGTTTTGTGTTGATTTCTGTGTGAAACTATTGCTTTGTATGGTTTTCAGAAAACTGCGTTTTTGGGAAAAAATATTGAGTCCTCAAAGAGTTAATCGGTTTCTACCTTGTTTTTGTATCTTTTAGCAAAACTGTGTCTCTATGTGTACTACTTCTGAATTTAGCAATTTGTACAATTTACACTTGCATTTTACATGCGAATTTGTCAAAGGACTCTGCTCCTGCACCCAGTGAAGGGAACTATGCAAAAATAAACTTATTTGAATTGAATGGAATTATTTATTCCTGCCTTATGCACCACGGCTCAGTGCAAATCTGGTAGAGTGGATTTGAAGGATGGAAATCAATATACAGTTGGTTTACACATATGATGAGACCCAATGAATATCAAGTTAATTACAGGTCTAAATTTAATAGTCTCAGTGACATAGCTGTGGGCTCAAAATATCCATGAAGACATTTCTGTAAAACAACTTAAATAGGGCTCTATATTCTTGTTAACTTCCCCATTGAATTTTAATTTAAACACACTTCGGTTAACACTAAAGACACTCGGACCCACCCCAAATCCTTCTGCAATAATATGAAAATTCAAAGAAGACGTGATCAAAATTACCAAAAAGCTTTGTTTATTTCCTTGCTGAAAGTTACTTTATACATCTTTATATGTCGGTGCAGACATTCTTGATGTTTGTTTTTCAGTTTGGGGTTGTTTTGGCATGTTTATATATTTACTAGCAAAATACCCGCGCTTTGCAGCGGAGAAGTAGTGTGTTAAAGAAGTTATGAAAAAGAAAAGGAAACATTTTAAAAATAACGTAACATTATTGTCAATGTAATTGTTTTGTCACTGTTATGAGTGTTGCTGTCATCAAGGATTTGATTATCATTATTTCTTTCAATCAGGTTGGTATTTGGAGGACGTGTTGTGTTCAAGTTACATTCCGTGTTTGCCAACCGTTGTAAAGATAACAGGTTTCATTCATTGAAGTGTTCACTACCCAAATCGGTACTTGTGAATCTAAGATGTTTAACAGGCATTCCCGTTATTAAGTTGTGGATTTGCCTGCAAATATTTAGTGGCAGCGTGTCTATGAACTTGTGGATCTGCCTGCGAGTATTTAGCAACAGCGTCTCTGTGAACTTGTGGATTTGCCTGCGAGTATTTAGCGGCAGCATGTCTATGAACTTGCGGATTTGCCTGTGAGTATTTAGCGGCAGCGTCTCTATGAACTTGTGGATTTGCCTGCAAGTATTTAGCGACAGCATCTCTATGAACTTGTGGAT
>JANRMT010062852.1:36498587-36515002 GCA_026402145.1 Polypterus bichir lapradei | reverse complement strand
ATTTGCCTGCAAGTATTTAGCGACAGCATCTCTATGAACTTGTGGATCTGCCTGTGAGTATTTAGCGGCAGCATGTCTATGAACTTGTGGATTTGCCTGCGAGTATTTAGCGACAGCATCTCTATGAACTTGTGGATTTGCCTGTGAGTATTTAGCGGCAGCGTCTCTATGAACTTGTGGATTTGCCTGCAAGTATTTAGCGACAGCATCTCTATGAACTTGTGGATTTGCCTGTGAGTATTTAGCGGCAGCATGTCTATGAACTTGTGGATTTGCCTGCGAGTATTTAGCCAACAGTGTGTCTAATAACTTGTGGATTTTTCTGCGAGTATTTGGCGGCAGCATCACAAAGTTGTTTCCATCTAGCTGCATGAGAAAATGTACCACGACGTCTGACATGCCTCCTTTTTACTGTTTTCTCACAGCTTGGATTGCTGCTGTCATAATCGGTTTGAGTTTCGGTAATTGACAGTTCTTTGATCGATGCTGATCACCTCGATAGACATGTTAATGGGGGTACGGTTGGAACGGTAAAGGAAATGGGTACCTGAACAGTAAACTAAGTCTAAAATACCTACACAATAACTATAATCGTAATAAACGAACAATAAAACAGCAGAGAAGCCGTGGATTAAATAAAAAGGCTGCAGTTATCAGCAGGGAGACATGAATACCATGGCGAAGCAAGGGGGATGGGGGACGCAACTCCGCCTCACACAGCGACCGAGCTGCAGGCTATGGACGTATATATGTACGTAAGTAGGATTCAGTTATGACCGTTACACGTAGAATTTCGAAATGAAACCTGCTTAACTTTTGTAAGTAACCTGTAAGGAATGAGCCTGCCAAATTTTAGCCTTCTACCTACATGGGAAGTTGGAGAATTAGTGATGAGTGAGTCAGTGAGTGAGTGAGTGAGTGAGTCAGTGAGGGCTTTGCCTTTTATTAGTATAGATTTACGTTCTCCTATGATGCTTTATTGTTTCGCATTGGAGTCGCCATTTTGCAAGGATTTCCTTACTGGTTGCTATGCAGTTATTATTAGCCTAATCAGAGGTCACAAACAAACTAATGTCAGGGGTCAGAGGTGATGAAGTTGTTTACCTGGGGTCATTTAATTATCAGAGTTTGTTGATCTAAGCTCTTTCATGTTTTTCTGGTTCTTTGATCTCTTCATTTCTCCAGGCTAGTTTCAGGTTTTGGTCACGTAGGTCTCTTGTCTTCAGGTTACAACTTTTTCCTTGTTTTCTCATTTACCTCCTGGTCTCTTCTTTTGTCCTACAATTGTAGTCCGATCTTTCTGTTCTTAGCTGTCATGAGTGGTCTTCTACTGTAGCACACCCTCCTCTTAATGAATTCAGATATGTCCTTCTGCACTGTTATTTGAGGCCTCTCTGTTAGTCTCTCCTGTGACCTCTTTGATAAACAAGGAGAACTGCCATTCACAGGATGCTTTTCATTTATCTAATTCATTCTCTGTAAACTCTACCGACAGATCTTGCACCAACAATCATCTTGCAGTCCAGGGACCTCATGCATAACGCCGTGCGTAGAATTCTGACTATAACATGACGTAAGCACAAAAGATGAAATGTGCTTATGCACAGAAAAATCCAGATGCATAAATCTGTGCGTTCACCCACTTCCGCGTTCTTCCGCTACATAAATCCAGATCAGCTTGAAAAGTAACGCCCCGTCTTCTCCCAGAATTACGCCTCTTTCAATATGCAAATCAATATTAATTGCCCTTAAGCAATTAATTAGGCAGCGTGTGCTTGATTCTGTATACCGATAATTCTCTTTCTGATCAGCTGCTGCTGTGATTCCCCACACAGATACAGTGATATAAATACTCTGAGTGGTGCAGTGAGAGTAATGTGGTAAAAGATGATCCACTGTGGCAACCCCTAACGGGAGCAGCTGAAAAAAGGAGAAGAAGAAGAAGGTGCAGTGAGTGCACAACGCTAAAGCAGCTATTGTAATTAGAATAGTTTGACTATTCTGTGAGCCATTATATTGTTACAGGTTAATTAAAGTCAGATGCATTAAACTAATAAACAATATGTGGTTAATTTCAGTGTATTTATAAAGCCGCGTCAGGGATGTGAGTCTGAAAAAGAAAGGGTAACCACACAGGAACAGTAGCACTGCTTTGACGCTGGGTGCCACCAGTCTGCAAAACCGAGCGGAGAACTTGTGTACGACAGGGTATGAGGTACCGTGGAAATGGGCGTGGCTTTACGCCAAGTTTAGGTTTTATACATCACAATTTGAATGTGGAAACGTTCTTACGCAACATTTCTGTGCGTATGCACCGTTTATACATGAGGCCCCAGGTCACTTATGTTAGAACTTAAAAACCTATGCCATTGTATCGTCTCAATGTTTTACTGATCACCGTTACCTTACTGCCCACTAGTCAATGTAAACAGCTTCCAACAATCCCAGGTGCACAATTTATCCTAAAAGTGTTTGGATGTGTACTTTCCATCTCTTTGAGTAGTTTTAAATTCCAAGTAAAAATGACTCACCGGTAAGGCATAGAGTTGGCCTGTGGTAGAAGTTTGGGATGCCATAGGACAATCCGGTGCAGGGTTGAAGATGAAAAACTGGAAAAACAGAAGTAGTATGATTTAAGATTACAATAAACAGCAGAAAAACATCCCAAAAACCTTTTGACAAATTAGGTTTCATTCACCTATTTTTTACATAGCTTCTTGAATGGTGAACACCAAAAGCAACAAACATAGACTGCAAGCCTATTCTGTCCACTTCAAGAATTTGTAGAGTCTACTGACTACAGGGCTGGTACTCCTCAAGTCCGCTGATACTTGGTGCCTCCATTCATGGTAATGAAGCATGCAGAACTTAAAGATCAAGGCAGCTCAAAAGATGGACACCACTGCAGAACACCCACCACTGTAAGCTTCAGAAGGGAGCCCTGCCTTTAGATCCAGAAGAATATACAGTTGCAATAAAAAGTAAGCAAACCCTTTGGAATTCCCTGGATATCTGCATTGATTACTAATAAAATGTAACTAAGTCACAATTCCATACAAACACAATCTGACTAGACTTATAACACACACACAGTTGGCAATAGGAGCACCTAAAAGGAGGGTAGGCTTGAGGGGTTGAGATATGTGCCCAGGACAATGTGCCAGCTCCATTGTTAGGTTCCTGGGTGTGTCAGCTCAATCAACTACTAGGTTTGGTGTTTGTTCAGAGTGGAGCTGACTTCCTCAAGTCTGGTGAGTGCGAGGAAGTCATACTTGGTGCCTTCTTTCACTAAGATGAAGCAAACAGAACTAAAAGATCAAGGCAGCTCAAAAGATGGACAGCACTGCAGAGCACCCTCCACTGTAATGTTTGCAATTCCCTGGATTTCTGCATTGATTACCAATAAGATATGGTCTGATCTTCATCTATGTCACAATTTCAGACAAACACACACTTTTCATGTCTTTATTGAGCACATTGATTAATCATTCACAATGCATGCTTGAAAAAGTAAGTGAACCCTTGTTTAATGATTTCTCCAAAAGCTAACCAGACAAAGGTGCTTCAATGCAGAAGATGAGATTAGATGTGTGAATTACACAGGTAACTCAACTTTTAAGTCAAGTCACACAAAGCCTGGTTACTGACAAATCTGTTCTTCTCAGGAAAGACTGGTTAGTGTGAACCATACTTCGATCCCAACAACTATCACTTAAACTTAGGGGATGCAGTATGGAGATGCATGAAGCTGGAAAAGGCTACTAAATTGTTGTTAAAAACCTGGACGTTTGTGAATTCTTGTTAAGACAAAGTGTCTGCAAATGGAGAAACCTGAAGACTGTAGCTACTCCAGGTAATAGTGGGCATCCTGTAAAGATCACTCCAAGAGTGCAAAATGCAAATCTAAAAGAGGTGTTAAGAATCCAAGGGTAACAGCAAAAGACCTCCGGAAAACTCAAGAAACTGTAAAAGTCTTTGCTGGTGTGTTCACTATCAGAAAAACACTGGACAAGAATGGTGTTCATGGAAGGACACCATGAAGGAAACCACTTCTGTCAAAAAAAAGGTAACATTACAACACGTCTCACCTGGATGAGACATTTCCCGGAAACAATTTTGTGGAGAGATGAGCCAAAAGTTCAACTCTTTGGCACAAATACTCCACGCTATTTTTGGAGGAGGAAGAGCACCGAACACCAACACCAAAAATTCATTCCAGCTGTGAAGCATGGTGGAGGGAGTATCACGGTTTGGGCCTGCTTTGATACTAAGAACCAATGAATTCAAAGAAATTGTACAGGTGAATGTTAAGGTAACAGTCCATGACCTCAAGCTTAATAGATGATGAGTGATGCAACAAGACAATGACCCAAAGCACACAAGTAAATCAACTAAAGATTGGCTTAAAAAAGAAACTTTGTTTGTTGGAATGGCTGAGTCAGAGTCCTAAACTTATCCTGTTTGAGATTCTGTGGCATGACCTGAAGAAGACTGTGCAATCAAGACAACCCAGAAATAATTGATGAACTGGAACAGATTTGTAGGGAGGAATTGTCAAAAATTCACCCTCAACAACAGGAAACTTTGGTGGAGATCGTTGCTGTTAAAGAAGCAAAAAGAAACAACTTATTGAAATCAAAAGTTCAAGTAGTTTTTCCAGTCTGCACTGTGAAGGATTACTTGATGTGCTCAATAAAGACATGAAACATCCAGCTATGTGTATGTTATTAGTTTAGTCAGATTGTGATTATCTGGAATTGTGACTTAGACGAAGATCAGACCACATCTTATTAGTAATCAATGCAGAATTCCAGGGAATTGCAAACCTTACAGTGGTGGGTGCTCTGCAATGCTGTCCATCTTTTGAGCTGCCTTGATCTTTTAGTTCTGTTTGCTTCATCTTAATGAAAAGAGGCACCAAGTATGACCAGCTCACTCACTGGACTTGAGGAAGTCAGCTCTGCTCTAAACAAACACCAAACCCAGTAGTCGATCGAACTGACTCACCCAGGAACCTACCAATGGGGCTGGCACATTGACCTGGGCACATATCTCTCTATTATAATAAAAAAAATCCTGTAACGAGACAAGACTTTTTGGAAGACGAGACTTTTTGGAAGATTTTTTTAAGTCTTGTGAGTTGAGACTTTGGCCATGAGATGTTTTCAAGTCACGCCCTCCTCTCAACCATAGAAAACCACGCACATGGTACTCTCACCTCTCATTTGTGTGAATGCTTTTGACAGACACAGTTCCTGCTCTGACGAGATGAGACATTTCATCATTAAGGGTTATCAACAGTAAAAATTAGTACACAGGCAATCCTAGCACTGAGAAACGATGAAGTCACATGAATTAATACCAAAAATGACGGCAAATTGGTTAAATGCGTATCAATAGACTATGCTGAAACAGTTGGTAGTGACCGTGTGGAAGATGAAAACATCAGCTTACAATATTCCAAAGAATATCTACAACCGTTAATACCGTCCGGTCTTCCTCCGCACAAATTACTGTAGATAGAAGGATGTATCCAAGAAAGGTAATGTAGTACATTTTCAGGGGATAACATTAGACAACAAAGGAGATCTTGATATGCCATTCGTATTAAAACGTTAACAGTTTCCCATTAGAACAGCTTTTGCAAAGACAATTTACAAATCTCAGAGCTAAACATTCAAAAAAGTTGTTTTATTTAATAGAGAGAAAGAAATGAAATTCAATCACGTGCAGTTATACGTGGCATTGTCATGATGAAAGTCCAAACACAGAGTCGCAATTCAATGCGATATTGACAAAAATTTATTTCAAAAAATTATTTTTACCGTAGTTTTACTGTAAAAGTGTAAGTTTAAAAATTATTTGCGTGTTAATTTCAAAACCAAATAGAACAAAATCGTATTACGCAACGAATAACTCTAACGCAACATGAAATATAATTTACATTCAAATGATTAGATTTTAATATTTTTTAATATAGTTAATTATTCGCTGTAATGTAAAATAGTTAGTAAATTGTACATCCGCATCCCCATACATGAGCGGCAGAACGTCAAAGAGGTTAGCGCGTACCACAGGCATGGGGGTGGGTGAGCAAAGCGAGCAGGGGGAAAAGCCCTCTAGTAATAATAATAATAATTAATTCTTTACATTTACATAGCACTTTTCTCACTCTATCTCAACCCCCCCGAGCCTACCCTCCTTTTATGTGTAGTATTGTCCCACCCTCACCCCTTTCAAGTGGTTTCCCTTTTTTGAACAGGGTCTTATTCTCTGTTCTTGAGGCCACTTCTTTTCAGAGTTCCTACTACCGCTTATTGCATTACTCATTTGTTTTAATGTTGTGTACTTACAAAGTTAAGAATACCCATGACAAGAACCACAAGAATCACAATGATCTGAAGGATGACCCGAAGGATTGGCTTATGAACAATAGCAGCTGAGATGGACGGGATCCACTTCAAGAAGTTTGGGCCCTTCTGCGTCCACCTCTGCAGAAAAAAAAAGCATTTGATTTGATAACAAAGATTTCCCCAATGTTGAGGACCACCAGTGGGACCACTAATCATGCAACTGCTTAAGTCCAGCTGCAGTTCCATTAGGGTTTTACTTACCGCCAGATGTCCGGAGAAGCTACTGAACAGCAGTAGCAGAAGAAGAAAAAATGAGACACCATACGAGATTCCCAGTTGCATGTTTCTACAGGAGGAAATGCAAATGTCATTAATATTCTCACAGAGAGGACGTGTCAAATGTAGGTGCCATAGATGAAGAAGATGGGTCTGTCTATCTCATTCATAAGTAATTCATTCAGTTTCCGGACTGTGTACAGCATTGCACACAAAGCAGGACCCAGTACTGGAAAGATGAAAAGAGTCTCTGAGCAATCTAACTTGAAAGTTTTTGGGGGGGGGGACACATGAAGAATACGCCGATATCACACAAAACCTGAACAGAGTTTGTGAATAGAGTTAAGATTCTTAAACTGTGATACAGTCACACTAATCAACATTCCATTGTACTTTATAAAAAATTTCAATTTCCATCCAACCACTTTTATAAAATGCTTTATTCAAAGGTGGTTACTGGGAGTCGTAAAATATTCTTCTAGCACCAGGAGTAAAGCAGGACTCACCGTGGGAAGGGACATCGGTTAATCTCAGAGCTCATTCACTCACACATGTACCAAGTCAGATTAGAGTCACCAATTAACCTAACGTGAAAGTGAATAAAGGGAGAACATGCCAACAGTACATAGAGGACGATTTGCACCCTCACAAATATAAAACACAAAATAATTAATCCCACAGGTCAGTAGATGAAAGTCTGCCAGCCATGACATCCTTAGGTCTGTGAGAACAGGTCTGTCTCGCTTCATCAGCTTTGTTCATCTGGGCCATTTCTGCCCAGTCTTCAATGCAAACCTGCTCAGGCTTTGTCAGGTGGCATGATGATTGGGAGCTTCTAGAATCCTAACTAGGAAAAGAAAATCCGAGCACATCTCTCCAATTTTGATGTCACTACACTGGTTACGTGTGTCATTCAGAATTGACTTTAAAATACCGCTTATGGTTTACAAAGCCTTAAATAATCTCGCTCCATCTTATATATCGGAGTGTGATACACCTTACACTCCAAATCGTAACCTTAGATCTTCAAATGAGTGTCTGCTTAGAATTCCAAGAGCTAAACTTAAAAGAAGTGGTGAGGCGGCCTTCTGCTGTTATGCACCTAAAATCTGGAATAGCCTGCCAATAGGAATTCACCAGGCTAATACAGTGGAGCACTTTAAAAACTGCTGAAAACACATTACTTTAACATGGCTTTCTCATATCTTCATTTTAATTTAATCCTGATGCTCTGCATAATCAATTTATTATCATAACTGTTCATGGTGGCTCTAAAATCCGTACTAACCCCTACTCTCTCTTCTGATCTTTTTCCGGTTTTCTGTGGTGGCGACCTGCACCACCACCACCTAATCAAAGCAGCATGATGTCCCTACATTGATGGATTAAAGGCCAGAAGACCATGTGACTGTCATCATCAAGTTCTTCCATGAGAACCCTAAATACAAAGAGGACTGATCATTTATGTTAGGTAGAATGCCTAGAAGGGGTTGGGCAGTCTCGTGGCCTGCAGATTTTATTTTTTTCTCCAGCTGTCTGGAGTTTTTTTGTTTTTTCTGTCCTCCCCAGCCTTTGGACCTTACTTTTATTCTATGTTAATTAGTGTTCTCTGATTTTAATTCTTACTTTGTCTTTTTTCTCTTTCTTCATCATGTAAAGCACTTTGAGCTACACCATTTATATGAAAATGTGCCATAGAAATGAATGCTGTTGTTGTTGTTGTTGTTGTTTTTCAAGTCCAGTCACAAATTCTCGATTGGATTGAGATTTGCACTCTGACTTGGCCACTTTAAGATTGCCGTTTTTAAGCCATTCCTCTGTAGCACTGGCTTTATGACTGGAGTCGTTGACTTGCTGGAAAACAAATCTTCACCGAAGGTGCAAGTTTCTTGCAGACTTCATTAGGTTTTCCTCCATGATTTCTTATTTTGCTGCATTCATTTTACCCTCACGAGGGTCTGATGAAGAGGGGTATCCTCACAGCATGATGCTACCACCACCAATACACCTCATGGTAGGGATGGTTTGCTTTTAAGAATGCGCAGTGTTTATCGTACACAAAACATATTGTTTAGTTTGAGGGCCAAAAGGCTCACTTTTTGTCCTGGGTATGACATTAAACTGCATCTGGCTCTGCAAGCCGTCCTCCAACTTGCAGGGAAATCATGGGGGTTGGTGGCAGGATTGGCATTCCAGCCACCATAAAAAAAAAAAAAAACTTCACGCAGCTCTGATATGACAGACAGGACTCCATTCTGCCCTTCGTGGGAGTATCTCTGGTGTAGCTGCCCATAGGAAGGCTGCTCGCATTATGAAAAGGATAGGGGAAAGCCCTCTGGAGGCCCATCCCCGGAAGAGTCAAAACCGTTGGAAAGCCAATGAGATCAGGCCTGTCGGGGATCAGAGCTGGTGTGGTGCTAAGGTGCAAAACAGCACTCAGGTCCCAATGAGGCAGCCCTTCCAAATAGACGCATGGAATGTCTTGTCTATCCGGCATGATGATCATCTCTAGAGGGTCATTTCCGGAGGGTGGGACTGGACTGTGTGTCTGCTTGGGGGATTGCCATCCAGGATCCTGAGCTGTTCGTTGTATGGTAGGTGCGGCAACACTCTGTACCAGTGCATGCTCCCCAATCTGACCTGACCTGGGCCATAGAACCTTCTTCCAGCTGACTTCAGAGTCTCCCACGTGCCTTCTGCTGAAATATCCTTTGCATTTTTTCCTCTTTGCCACTCACCCTTAAACTTGTGAGTTGTGATGCTCCTGGAGCAACACTTGTCCTCACGGTCCCTCAAATCTTACCTCATGAAGCTTGCAACTCCTTCAGAGTTTTCATAGGTCTCTTGTTGGCCTCCCTCACTCATCTTTTCCTTGCACAACCACTCAGTTTTTGTGGATGGCCTTCGGCAGCAGATTAACAGCTGTGCCATAGTCCTTTCATTTTGTGTGGCAAACAGGGGCGCACCAGCTCCCAAACCCCGACACAGACAGACACTAGGCACAAGTGTAGGACACTACACGTTTTATTTACAAGATGAGAAGCGCTTTTCCCTCGCTTCCCACAGCAGCACAGTACAATAGCTGTACACAGTCCAGTCAAATAAGCACAACACTTTTCTTCTTTCTTCCGTTTCCCAGTGCTTCCACCTCCACCCCTTTTCCAGTAAGCTTCATCCTTCTTCCTCCTGACTCTGGCTTCCAGAATGAAGGCAAGCAGTTCCTTTTAAGCAGAACCTGGGAGTGCTCCAATTGGCTCATTAGGGAGGTCAGGAATCACTTCCAGGTGTGGTGAGAACCCAGAGTAGGGGTCTGCACCTCCCCCTGGCAGCCCCCATGGAACAGAACAGGGCTGTCCCGAACTCCAACTCTCATGAATCCCTGCAGGAATCCATGGAGCCACAGCGACCCAGGGGAGGCCGTGTCCTGTGCACATCTGCTCCCCCAGTCCTTCCAGTATATTGGCCTCCGGGCTGGGCAAGAACCACAACCGTCCGTCACAATTAATCTAACTGGACTCCAAGGGATATTCGGTGACTTGGATATTTTCTCGTCTCCATCCCTTGAGTTGTGCTTTTCAATCCCCTTTTTTCACAGAGTTGCTTGGCGTGTTCTTTTGTCTTCGTTGTGTAGGTCAGGCCACCATACTGGCTCACCACAAGTTGTGCAGAAGCATTTATAACGCAATGAACTGAAACGCCAGACAGGTGATCTCCATTGAACAAACTATGGGATGTCTAAAACCAGTTGGTTGCACCAGTGATGATTTGGTTGGGTCATATTAAAGGGGTGAATATGTATGCAGTCCATTCTTTTATGTTTTATATTGGTAATCAAACTAGATCACCTGGCAGAGATCTGTTTTTGCTTTGACATTAAAAAGTCTTTTTCTGTTGAGCAGTGTCAGAAAAGACAAATTAAATCCACCGCTGTAATTCAAGAAAATGTGAAAACTTTCAAGAGGGTGAATACTATTTCATAGGAAGTGTACGTACGATTAATACGATGCAATAAAACTGTTCACACGTATTTTTATTATAACTCTCACACTGTTCCACTCCATTCAAACTAGGGTGGTGCTGAGGTGTCACCTGATGCACGGCTGCACTCGGGTCCAAATTTGGGATCCTGAGGTGATCCATCGTGTGGTGGGTGTGGCTGTATCAGTACAGGCCGTCTAAACAACTTGCTCAAGGTCACACAGAAACTGAACCCAAAGCTTAAGCCTCTGAGCCCCACTGCCCTAACCTGGAGTGACCAGCACACACATAACTTGCTACAGCAACCTAACACAACAGGATATTTCACACTCACAAGAGTATTTCACAATTATAGTTATCTCAATTAATATACACTGCTCAAAAAAATTAAAGGAATACTTTGAAAACACATCAGATCTCAATGGGAAAAAATCCTGCTGGATATCTCTACTGATATGGACTGGTATGGTAATGTGTTAGGAACGAAAGGATGCCACATCATTTAATGGAAATGAAAATTATCAACCCACAGAGGGCTGAATTCAAAGACACCCCGAGAATCAAAGTGAAAAAATGATGGGACAGGCTGGTCCATTTTGCTAAAATTTCATTGCAGCAACTCCAAATCGTACTCAGTAGTTTGTATGGCCCCCACGTGTTTGTATGCATGCCTGACAACGTTTTAGGGCATGAACCTAACGAGACGACGGATGATGTCCTGGGGATCTCCTCCCAGACCTAGACCAGGGCATCACTGAGCTCCTGGACAGTCTGAGGTGCTACCTGGCGACGTCGGATAGAACAAAACATAATGTCCAGAGATGTTCTATTGGATTGAGGTCAGGCGAGCGTGGGGGCCAGTCAATGCTATCAATTCCTTCATCCTCCAGGAACTGCCTGCATACTCTTGCCACATGAGGCCGGGCATTGTTGTACACCAGGAGGAACCCAGGACCCACTGCACCAGCATAGGATCTGACAATGGGTCCAAGAATTTCATCCCAATACCTAATGGCTGTCAAGGTGCCGTTGTCTAGCCTGTAGAGGTCTGTGCATCCCTCCATGGATATGCCTCCCCAGACCATCACTGGCTCACCACCAAACCAGTCATGCTGAACGATGTTACAGGCAGCATAATGTTCTCCACGGCTTCTCCAGACGCTTTCACGTCTGTCACATGTGCTCAGGGTAAACCTGCTCTCATTTGTGAAAAGCACAGGGCGCCAGTGGTGGACCTGCCAATTCTGGTATTCTATGGCAAATGCCACAGGGCGTTGAGCCCTCAAGCCATCCTCATGAAGTCTGTTTCTGATTGTTTGGTCAGAGACATTCACACCAGTGCCCTGCTGGAGGTCATTTTGTAGGGCTCTGGCAGTGCTCTTCCTTTTCCTCCTTGCCCAAAGAAGCAGATACTGGTCCTGCTGATGGTTTAAGGACCTTCTACGGCCCTGTCCAGCTCTCCCAGAGTAACTGCCTATCTCCTGGAATCTCCTCCATGCCCTTGAGACTGTGCTGGGAGACACAGCAAACCTTCTGGCAATGACACATATTGATGTGCCATCCTGGAGAAGCTGGACTACCTGTGCAACCTCTGTAGGGTGCAGGTATCACCTCATGCTACCAGTACTGACACTGACCGTAGCAAAATGCAAAACTAGTAAAAAACAGTCGGAAAAGATGAGGAGGGAAAATGTCAGTGGTCTCCACCTGTTAAACCATTCCTGTTTTGGGGGTCGTCTCATTGTTGCCCCTCTAGTGCCCCTGTTGTTAATTTTATTAACACCAAAGCAGCTGAAACTGATTAACAACCCTCTCTGCTACTTAACTGACCAGATCAATAGCCCAGAAGTTTCATTGACTTGATGCTATACAGGTACTCTCATTAAAAAGTGTTCCTTTAATTTTTTTGAGCAGTATATTAAGCATTTCTGAACATTTTTAATCAAGACATTCTTTTTTTACACAGATACTTACAGTGTGGAGATGAACATCTGTACAGAAAAGTTGGATATGTAAATAATAGTAGCACAGCCAACATAAAGGTGAAACTCTGGTAAAGGACAACAGCGAAACTGCCAAACAAAGACAAAAAAAAACAACAATTCCATTCAGTGTTGTTTATCTAAAGACATCAGTGGAAATTAAGAGGAAATGCATTCAGGACTCAAGCCAGAATGCCTTTCTTTATGCAAAGAGTTGTGGGAATTAGAAAATTATATTCTTAAAATTGGTAATCTCTATGTATTAAGTAAAGTATTATAAGCACATGAGAAAAGTAGAAACTTTTTATTAAGATGTAAGAGTTAAAAAGCTCATGCCTATGTATTTTATTACCCTGTGATAGCCAAAGACCACCATTATCTCACAAGTTAAAGTCTGAAGGTGCAGGAGAGTTTGGAAGAGATGGGCCCCTTGATAAGAAGGGGAATGTAAATAATTGGTAAGCGCTGGGAAAGAAGGGGGTGCAGGTAGGGGTTGTCAGGCAGATATGATGGACAACAAAGAGTTTGACAGCCACCCAGCCGAAAGATAATGGTACATTAATTAGGGGCAGAACTTGAGCAGTGAAATACTGAGGAGTCAGATGAGGATGAATAATGACTTGTGTGACAAGATTTGTAATAAATGTAAAAGCTGCTTTTAGTTTTTAGGTCTCATTGTTCCATCTTAAGTGATTCTGTATGCGCGCCATACAATAAAGCTTAATTCTGCTGTCTGTTCTGACGTCTCTGAGTGCCTTCATTGGGGCTGAGGGCGCCCCTGCCATGTCAGCCTGATTCAACAGAATCTGGAACAAACTACTGAGACATACAGTTGAAGCAGAAACCTCGACAACTTTTAGGAAGTATCTGGATTAGATGTTAGGACAGCTATTAGCTAAACAAACGGGCTTGATGGACTGAATTGTGTCCTCTTGTGTGTCAAATTTCTTATGTTCTTATGTCCGCTTGGATTTTCTGTGTGCATGTAACATGCTAAAGGTTGTGTCTGTATGTCACCAATTTTATCTTTGTCTTAATGCAAAGCTTATGACATAATGAAGCAAAAAATATGACACAGGTTCATGTCTTTCTTACAGCAAACTAAATAGTCAAACTGATTGAGAAAGTACAATGCCAAAAATATAAAAAACAGCAGTGACATCATCTGAGCATGAAGCAAATTTCAAAGCCAAATTACGTGATAGGAAGGAGAAGCATTAACAATCTGCTGAGCATCAACAACATGCATCACTACAACCTGACGGTTCAAACCACGGGGGCTTGGAACCCTGATCTTGGGAAGACCTGAGGTCCATGTTTTTCTCTGTTTTTAATGATCTGGGACAACTTGTCATTAAAACGTGTAGCACTGGTATCTCTAAACAACGCACACATGCACATTATCCCAGGAATTCATTGTGATTGTGTGTGTTTGAACAGATTAGGTTAAGAATTTCCAGGCTAGACATACTGTATGTGTTATGGCCTGTAAGGGGTGAGGGGGGTTCCAGTTCCCCAAACACAACATCACAGACACCAGTCCCGGGTTCAAAAGACATTTTACTTTACCAAAATACCTTATGACAATCAGGTGTCTTCCACAAAAACAACATTTTTGTTTTCCTTTTCCTCCTCCAATCCTCCCCAGGCAAATATTGTCCTCCTTCTCTACAGAGTCCAGCTCTCCTGGGTGAGGCTGAGCAGCTTCTTTAATGCCAGACTTTTGGTGCCATAAAATTACACCCAGAAAGCAATTTCAGGTTAGGCAGAACCTCCATAAACTGGAGAAGTCCTCACCTGGCAACTGCCCCTGGTGGCATCCATAGAGCCTAGCAGGGCTGCCCACCAGGACTACAGGAATCCCAGCAGAGGAATGCTGCCAGCTGGAATATTAAAGGAGCAAACAGCCTTGTAAGGCAGTCTCTCTTTGTGCTTCTATTACGCCATCCATACTGGGAACGGGAGCACCAACCACTCCAGCAGGGAAGCCAATCCATTAACATTCTTCAGCTATCCTGTGGGCCTCCTAGCTGGGTAAGTGATCATTCACGCCAGTTGGTTCCCAGCCCATCCTTGCCTTCCATCGCAGTGTGAACAAAGTCTGACACTTTGTAGAGTAATGGCTGATTCACACCTGATGCATATGCAGATCTGTATTTGTGTACAGCGTCAAAACGCATGCGTGAACAATATGGCAACCACTTAGGTATGAAGGGTCAACCATCAGCTTTGCACCTATAGTTTGTGAAGGCATGCGTGTGTAATGCAAAGTAACATAATGCAAAGTGTTGCAATTCCCTCATTTATGATGCAGAGATGTTCATGGTAGTGAACTACCCAGAAGATACTCTTCTGATAACAGGCCTTCCTCGCTTCTTTAAGAAAGCATCATTTTTAGGCTAGCTTTACGAAAAGTGTCTGGAAATTGGAAAGATTATGATATAAGAGAGACCTGCACCATCCAAGGCAAAGAAAAAATTATTAGTCCCAGTTACCATCAAACTCATTTCTTTGTTGCTCTCATAGACACAATTTACAAATGGACCGATGCACTCAGGTGGCTGTGAACCCACAGTGAAGTCAGGTGTGGGGAATGGGGGGAACATATCCTATGAAAAACTCAGTAGCAAGTATTTCCTGATCATCCGAGATTGAGGATTTCACACTCAAAACTCTGGTAATTGATGTGGGATTTGACTTCTTGTTTCATTTCTTGACTTTTATTTTTAGTTAGTGTTTTAGGTTTCAAGCTGTCTTCCTGGCATTGAACTCTGGCTTCTCTACATCTCTCTCCTGGTTGCAAATATTAAGCAACTCTTATGCCTCCTTACACATACAAACAGACCACATAGTTACACCTACCTCTTTTTCCATGGATACTTTGCGGAAAAGCATTGTTAACCAGTTGAAGTCTTCAGATGACAACCACTGTCTGTAATAAAGGAGCAAAAAATAATTTTTGAGGGAAATTAAAGGTTGTATTGAAATTCTAAAATTACAGGAACATTCAAATTAGTAATTGGAATCTGTTTAATATAATAACTAAAAAGAAAGCCAGCAGCCACAGTGGGTCACCGGTGCTGAGTATGAATCCTGTGGCCTGTTATGAACTGTCGTTTGACAGAACAGATGGATTAGACAGCAGGATGCCAGAGAAGCTTAACTGTGAGCACCAGGATCATATTGTAAGTTCAAAGTTAACCTCACCCCCTGTCAAACTTACTTGTGTGAGTTCAGGCTTTCCATCGTATCATTTGCAACATCATCAGGATTCTGTGAACGAGTCCTATGAAGATATACAAGAAATCATTATTGATCAAAAACAATTGGTGTGCAATCGATTACAATCAGATCTTCTCTTACCGTTCTACGGCCTGGTGTGTCTCACTTTCAACTGCACCATCCTTAAAGAAGGACATAGCAAGTTACACAAGGATTCTTGACAATGAGAAAATGTTTTTTTTATTTATAATTAAAAAAAAAAGATCATGCACTTACCACCTGAGTAGAGTCTAGAAAAGGCAGTAATCCCATACTGTCTCGCTTATTCAAGTGTGCAAATGGTTTCACTGCTCCCCACGACTCTAAGTATCGTGCCATACGAAGAGACGCTCGAACCTTTGAGCCTTCCCCTGAGTCAGGGCACAATAAACTCTTAAGGAGGTGAGTCCTAGCCTGTGTAGAGAAAAACAGATGTTACAGAAAAAGAAGGCACTTTTTTTGCAACAGATCATATGGACTAGATAGATAGATAGATATGGAAGGCACTATATGATAGATAGATAGATAGATAGATAGATAGATAGATAGATAGATAGATAGATAG
>JANRMT010062852.1:36486759-36498194 GCA_026402145.1 Polypterus bichir lapradei | reverse complement strand
GATAGATAGATAGATAGATAGATAGATAGATAGATAGATAGATAGATAGATAGATAGATAGATAGATGTGAAAGGTACTATATAATCGATAGATAGATAGATAGATAGATAGAAGTGTCACCATCTTGCAGAGTCTGATCTGAGACTCACATCGTTAGTGACATCTCTTTTGCTGAAAAGCTGCATTTATTTTGCCTTTATAATATACAGGGTTGCAATGTCACCCCAACTCTTTATCTCTGTCTTGTCCTTGTTTACAATAGATAGATAGATAGATAGATAGATAGATAGATAGATAGATAGATGGATGGATGGATGGATGGATGGATGGATGGATGGATGGATGGATGGATAGATAGATAGATAGATAGATAGATAGATAGATAGATAGATAGATAGATAGCAATAAAGGGTATGGAAAAAATGTCTATTCTGTTTTTTCTAACCACTTTGTTTGTTTCCTACATTAAGGACACTTTCAATCAACAGTGCTAATGACTGCTGGCTTTGTTTTTATAAACTTGGAGTATATTCCAGGAATGGATGACCAGACTCATCTCAAAAATGACCAAACTGGAATGAATGTGTGGGAAATTAGCACAATTGTTTTTCCTTGGAAAAACAACTATGAACTGAGGACAAGTTTTTAAAGAAATTTCCCTGCAGTTAGAAAAATCATTTTATTTAGTGTTAGAAGTGCAATGTTCAGGACTCAACAGCAAATTATCACATTTAAAGATACTTGCAATGGATAACATTATGGGTGAAAACTGCCCACATCTCTACCGCTACCTCTTCCTCATCATGGTGCTATCTCACTAGTTTCAAGTTTCTTTAATTTTTGTTTTGTTCTCACCCTGGGATCAATCACAAAGAATGTCCGTATTCCCTTAAGATTTTCATTTCTTGTCTCGCCATATCCTTCTTCAACTTCATATGATCCATCCAGATGGGATAAGGTAGCTTCTGTGATATGGACCCGGCTGTGGACACAAACGTTCACACGATAAAGACATTTGGATATGACAGAGAACTCAGCAAAGCACTTGGAGGGGCCAAAGACCACAGAACAGGAGCTCATGGAACACCTTTGGTGGAGAATGCTAAAGATTTCATGCCACCAGTATTAAGGAGTAGAAATCTTTCAAGACCAACACAACAACTTTGTCACACAATGCTGAAGAAGAAGTCAGTCTGTGGCCACCAGGAGATTCCCTCAGCTCAGCACACTAAGTGACTTGTTAATTTAGAGTGGCCTTCATGAGGTTATATCCAGATCCACTCAAATAAATGTACTTTGGCTAAAATATTGTTAAAATAAACCACTTCTGGAATATGCTGTTGCACATGAGAGAGACGTGCATTCACATGGGACTGAGCTTTCTACTGTGATGCTCCACATGGTATCAACATTGCAGAGCGTTGTCTGAGAGGGGTGTATAAAAAAGTGAGAGAAAAGTGCGTAAAAACATTACGAGCTGGAAAATATGTCTCGTATGTGTGCATACGCAAAGTGCTTTGCCAAGCGGAAGGTCAATTCCATGGTTCACAAATTTAGAAGAACTGCTGTTGTGGCGTGATGACCAATGAATGTGGGGTCTGATGAACCTTCCACTCCATTTGAATGTGCTTCTCTATCTTAGACAAGAGCATTTTATGGAAGTGATTTTTTCAACAATATTTTAGCCACTGCGGTGGGCTGGCTCCCTCCTCAGGGTTTGTTTCCTGCCTTGCACCCTGTTTTGGCTGGGATTGGCTCCAGCAGACCCCCGTGACCCTGTAGTTAGGATATAGCAGGTTGGATAATGGATGGATGGATATTTTAGCCAAAATACACGTGCTGGTGACATTTTGAGCATATGACTTGATTCCTGACATTCGGAATATGCAATGACCTGAGATTTTTTCATGGACACTGACATTGCTTGCTGTTGTTCATGTTTGCACTTCACTAAAGACCATTATATCAGGAATCAGTGATCTCCATTCTGTACTCCTTTTTGTAATGTTTTAAAACATTTCCCCCCATTCAAAATTTGTCACGCTAGGTGACTGTCTAGTTCATCTAAATCCCATGTCCATACCACTTCAGCCTTCTTTCCTGCACATTTTTAGCTATCTTTCCCACTTTTATTGTACCTCTGATCGTCTCCTTTCTTATTCTGTCATTTTTTGTATCTTCACACATCCATCTCAACATTCTCATTTCTGCCACATCATAAAATCAGAGAAACACTGTAAGAATTAAAAAAATCCAAAATCTGAAAATAGAGAGATGATGAACAAAAGTGTTAACTAATGCCACAGCACTGGCTCTGAATTTCCCCAGGCCACTTGTATGTGATTCTGGGGTGGCCCCACAGCCCTGTTCCCTTAGCCTCAACAAATAGGGGACCTGGTATATAAAACACAGACTTGATAATAACTTAAAATACACAATCATAGAAAGAATACACAAACAGAATTTAATGGGTGGACGGGTGTCCCAATAGACTCGGACCCCATTCCATTACCTGAATGGGAGGCCAATAAGACCTTGGCCAACTGAACAGAAAGTGCCACTTGTTCCAGTAGGGATGGATGAGAAGTGCTTGTCCAGCCTGTGGCCAGTATAACAGATGGACACTGTTGGTGCATCCCGACCAGGACAGCCACCATTCCCTTTCCCAGTTTGGAATCCAGGGTGAGTGAAGGGCACTGGGAGGCTGTCTCCTGTGCTCTTGTCACTCCCCTGTTCACTGGATGGCAGCATCCCCTTCTGGCAGATCCCTGTTTGGCTATCTGCAGGGCAGCATTGGAGTTGTGGTTCTGTAGGACTGCCCTGTTGGGTTGAGTTTGTGCCACCAGAGGGAGCTATTGGGAGGTGAACCCTCTGTCTTAGGCCGGAGTTATACTTCACGCGACGCGACGCATGCTGCAGAGGACGCTCCTGCTACGCAAGCGTTGTAGTGTTTATACTTGCGCGCGTACTTTACGTAAATCTGGAGGAATCCACCAGGTGGCAGTGCGAGATATTATCACGGTGAGAACATGTTCGGCTTCTCTGTGTTGTGAATTGCCTAAAACACATATTAAATTCCGATAACACCTTACCGCAATATCTCTGAAAAGGATGTTTATTGATTAAATCCATAAATCCAGGGATGTGTCCATTTCAGCAAGCATTGGGCACAACTGAGAAACAATCCCTGGACAAGGTCTCCGCTCATCGCAAGGTGAATACAAGCACTCGCATACACTAGCGTCATTTTAGCAGCACCAAATCCCCAAATCTGCATATCTTTGGAAGGAAACCGGAGGTCAGTGTGGAATACAAGCAGGATATACCAGAAACATAACTCCCTGCGAGACAGCAGTGCTATCGCTCCGCCGCCGTGTCACCCCCATGTGTGTAATTATTAACAGTATTCATTATTTAAACAAAATTATATGTAAAATGTAACATACACACTTTAATGCATTTAATCATGAAAGTGATATCAAGTACAAATCTAAAGATTCTAAATGTGCAGAGAGTTGAAATATCATACATTTAATTTTTCTGTGTGGTGATAATATTGCTGCTTGCTGCAGCTGTCAGGTCCAAGAAGCTTGCAGCGATTAAAAACTGGGATGACGTTTACAACCGTCTGCTTTAATGATAAAGTAAACTACGAGGTTAAAGTGGGCAATTTGAGATTAAAGCCGAAATTTCCACTTTAATCACAAAATACATGTTTTCACCGTGTCCTTTATTTTTTTCTCAGTGGCTCAAATGCAGCGCTATACATTATGTTGCTGTTGTTAAGTTGCAAAAAAAAAAAAAAAAGACGGCACAAAGATGTTATGTGAGACTTTTAAAATGCATCGTGTCATTACAATCGGGAATATGCGACGCTTGAATATAAAATCACCACGAATGCAGCTGTATGTCAGCATTGTGCTTCACCGCATCAAACCATTCACCAAACAGCAAAGCACGCACATCGATCCCCGTAGGATCTGCATAGAGGCTTTCTGTCACATGTAGATAGTAAACAGAGACTCTGACGTCACATTCCGACTTTTAGCACACTGCGCCCCCGACTTTTTGCTGGTACTGCAACTCGCGCACGCGTCGCGTTAATTTCTGAGGACCTGCTCAGAGGACGCATGAAATGAACGCTGGGGACGCGTGGCAGCCATGATGCGGGCGCATACGCGTTCTGAGCATGAAGTATAAATGAGCCCTTAGGGTGGTCCCCACTGACCCTGAAGTGCTACCTGAAGTGAATGACTGGGCAAAAACTCTTGGGGGGATTAGGTTCAAAATGGAGTCCTCCTCAAAGCTCTGACAGTCGGAGTTGGGAAGGAAGGTGGACAGAGCTTGCTGGGGGGAGAAAAGAAAAAAACAGATTTTATTGTGGGTTGTGGAAGAAGAAGCCTTTTTTGAAGGTATGTTGTTATAAAGAAACCGTCATTTGAATCCAGGACTGGAGTAATTGTGTGTAAGGTTTGGCGCTCAGTGAGACCCCCAAGTGGTCACAAAGGTGATATTTAAAAGATAAAGTCTGCTGACCATTCATTCTTCCTCATGCCAGACATGCCAAGGCTGGACTATGCTTCCCCACTGTCGTCAAGTCAAGTCAGCTTTATTTATATTGCACATTTAACACAATAACAAGTTGACCAAAGTACTTTACAATCAAAAAACAATAAATATCCAGTAAAAATACAGTCCACAGAAGCTAAAATTAATAAAATGATATACAGTGGTGTGAAAAACTATTTTCCCCCTTCCTGATTTCTTATTCTTTTGCATGTTTGTCACACAAAATGTTTCTGATCATCAAACACATGTAACCATTAGTCAAATATAACACAAGTAAACACAAAATGCAGTTTTTAAATGATGGTTTTTATTATTTAGGGAGAAAAAAAATCCAAACCTACATGGCCCTGTGTGAAAAAGTAATTGCCCCCTTGTTAAAAAATAACCTAACTGTGGTGTATCACACCTGAGTTCAATTTCCGTAGTCACCCCCAGGCCTGATTACTGCCACACCTGTTTCAATCAAGAAATCACTTAAATAGGAGCTGCCTGACACAGAGAAGTAGACCAAAAACACCTCAAAAGCTAGACATCATGCCAAGATCCAAGGAAATTCAGGAACAAATGAGAACAGAAGTAATTGAGATCTATCAGTCTGGTAAAGGTTATAAAGCCATTTCTAAAGCTTTGGGACTCCAGCGAACCACAGTGAGAGCCATTATCCACAAATGGCAAAAACATGGAACAGTGGTGAACCTTCCCAGGAGTGGCCGGCTGACCAAAATTACCCCAAGAGCGCAGAGACGACTCATCCGAGAGGTCACAAAAGACCCCAGGACAACGTCTAAAGAACTGCAGGCCTCACTTGCCTCAATTAAGGTCAGTGTTCACGACTCCACCATAAGAAAGAGACTGGGCAAAAACGGCCTGCATGGCAGATTTCCAAGACGCAAACCACTGTTAAGCAAAAAGAACATTAGGGCTCGTCTCAATTTTGCTAAGAAACACCTCAATGATTGCCAAGACTTTTGGGAAAATACCTTGTGGACTGATGAGACAAAAGTTGAACATTTTGGAAGGCAAATGTCCCGTTACATCTGGCGTAAAAGGAACACAGCATTTCAGAAAAAGAACATCATACCAACAGTAAAATATGGTGGTGGTAGTGTGATGGTCTGGGGTTGTTTTGCTGCTTCAGGACCTGGAAGGCTTGCTGTGATAGATGGAACCATGAATTCTACTGTCTACCAAAAAATCCTGAAGGAGAATGTCCGGCCATCTGTTCGTCAACTCAAGCTGAAGCGATCTTGGGTGCTGCAACAGGACAATGACCCAAAACACACCAGCAAATCCACCTCTGAATGGCTGAAGAAAAACAAAATGAAGACTTTGGAGTGGCCTAGTCAAAGTCCTGACCTGAATCCAATTGAGATGCTATGGCATGACCTTAAAAAGGCGGTTCATGCTAGAAAACCCTCAAATAAAGCTGAATTACAACAATTCTGCAAAGATGAGTGGGCCAAAATTCCTCCAGAGCGCTGTAAAAGACTCATTGCAAGTTATCGCAAATGCTTGATTGCAGTTATTGCTGCTAAGGGTGGCCCAACCAGTTATTAGGTTCAGGGGGCAATTACTTTTTCACACAGGGCCATGTAGGTTTGGATTTTTTTTCTCCCTAAATAATAAAAACCATCATTTAAAAACTGCATTTTGTGTTTACTTGTGTTATATTTGACTAATGGTTAAATGTGTTTGATGATCAGAAACATTTTGTGTGACAAACATGCAAAAGAATAAGAAATCAGGAAGGGGGCAAATAGTTTTTCACACCACTGTAAATACAAATAAATAAGTAAATAATTAAAGAAAACTACGCACAGCATTAGTACATAAATCTAAAAACATTACAAGAATAAGCCCTTACTTTAAACCAAAAGCCAGTGAATAAAAATCGGGAGTGGTCTCCCCTAAACTTTCTTGTATACTCAGATATGGGGATGGATATTTGAGGAATAAACCGCAAGACCATGATTATATTTAAATATTATGCACATTAAAGAACCATCAACAACAAATCAAATCAAATCTATATACCTGTATATATAAGCCAAATACCACTGACTCACTCATCACAAAATCTTCCAAACCATGAGGACTTGAAATTTGGAATGTACAGTAGGTTACCCTTGGCCCATAGGTGCTCACTAAGAAACGGTTTAAAAAATTTCGTGGTCCAAGTGCGTTCTGTCTGTATGTCCGTCTGCTTTTCACGAGAGAATTACTTAACGGATTTAGATCTGGTTGTTTTCTATAATTTGCTTGAACATTCCGGTTGATTTTGCGACTTCCCTCATCGCACTAAGTACCATAGTTCGCTTGCGGTACCGATGTATTTATGCAAATCCAAGAGAGTGGCTGTGAGCTGAGAGCAGGGGGGGCGGGGCCTTCCTCATTCATTCGCCAGCCTCTGTTCGAGTTGCTCTACGTCTCGCCACGTGTTGGAGTGCACCTTGCCTCCGCCTCCTCACGTGGGGAACGCTTTCCCGTCAGAGCTTAACACGATCAGATATAGTGCCAACGTCTATTGATTTTTAAAGTTTGTACTTTTTCATTACTATGTGGGTGCAGCCATGGGGTACAGCTAGTTAATAATATATTGAACAATTAAAGTAAAGTTGAATAAATCGGACTCTGCAGCTTTATGAATAAAAGGTTATGTACCACTTCCAGTTAGCGGAAATAGCTCAAAAGTTGACAAATATCTACATTTTGTACTTAAAACTTGTATGCAAAATTTGGTTGACCTAAGTGAAAGCGTACTCAAGTTATCATGTTTAGATACACACACACACACACACAATTCCAAAAATGATATTTTCAGAGTCAGGGAGGTCTAAAACGTTGAGATTCATTAAAATCTTGAAATAGAATTTTTGGACGATTCCAATACTTTCCCTATACTTCATATATGAGAAAGTAAAAACATGTTTTCAGTTTAGATTCAAAACTATAGATTGAGGGAGCAGCTCCAAAGCTGTGCAATGATCTTCCTTTTACTCTTTGTACTTCACCCAGTTTGCTTCTGTTTAGGTGACTTTTGAAAGTTCATCTTTTTCTTAAATATTTGGACCTGCTTAGCTTCTCTCCTACAGGGTAGCCGCTGTTGTACTGACAAAGAGTTTAGGATACGGATGTGTGTCTTAGTCTAGTTGAAGGTATGATTAAGGGCACAATGGGCACTGACCAGGGTGCCCCAGGAGCTCAGGGGCCTGCGACGTTTGTGATGTCTATGGATGTTTCTGTTTTGTTGTCAAAACAGGGGTCCCAGTGCACTGCTTTACCCAGGGGGCCTATGATGCTGCTAACTAGGTAGAAGTTCTGCTTCCTTGTGCTCACTTTTGTATCTTGTTCTGTGTTGCTTTGATGCTTGCACCTTCATTCTTGCAATTTGCTTTGTAAGTCACCTTGGATAAAGGTGTCTTCTAAATAAATAAAAATAACAATAATAATAATGAGAAGAGTAAATAAAAAGAAAACACACACAATCCATAGGTGTTATTTCCTAACATCTTCAGGATGACAAAAACAGAAAAAATAATTGTTCTTTTTTTCACAATTTTGAGCTACCATTTCCATACAGTTGAGCTCTCGCCTGCAATACCTGTCCTTGATGAAGGCGTGGGCTGTCAGAGGCCTCTGATGATTAAAATGGCAGCCTGACACGGACCACCGCAAATCGAAATGAGTCCCTTGTGAAGTGCGGAGGCCACTGGCACATTCCACAGCGCTCAGCTCATCGCAGGTGACTCACTCGGGCCTGACCTCCGTCTATCGAAAACACTTAAAAGAAAACGCTGGGGTTATCAGCACTCTAGTGATGTTTATCAGACTAGGTCTCTTCCTGCTATCAGGAAGATAAGTACAACATAAACACTGCAGTGAGTTCTAAGCAGATCTGTACACAGGGGGGCTTAACTGTGTACATTAAAATTATGTTTTTGTAGATTCGGCTCCATTAACTAACAGGTGATGCACTACATGAAGCACAACGGTGGATTATCTTTTTTTTTTTTGACTAACTCGCCTACAAGACACTTCATAAAATTCTGACTCACGAAAGATACTAATGTTAGCATGTCCAAGACTCTGAAGGTAAAAACTGTTCTCCCCTCAGGCATCCACAAATAATCAATAAATTCAAGATGGAAAAAAAATAAGAACATATTGCAGCTAATAGGGTCTAAATTATGTTGTGGCTCACCCCTAATTATGGATGGGTGGAGGTACACAATGAGATGAGCATGTAGTCTGCCTTCATGAGTAGTGGAGCTCATTTGTGATTCATTTGTTTTGGTTACGCCTGTTAACGGAGATGAGGGAAATGATTCACGCGGAACCGAATTCTCAGTGTCACACACCTGCACACAGGAGACAGCGTCAGACCTCGAATAACTGAGATTACCTGCCGAACCAGGGATTGGCGTTGTCCTCTAATGCATTCTCTCTCTCCCCCTCTGCAGACCAGCTGACTGACCATTCCACCGCTGACATCACTTCCAGTTCCTGCTTCTCTGGACCCGCCTCTTCCTGTCAACCGGCCATAGAAATCCATCATTTCGTCACCATCCTCAGTTCTGTTATGAGTTCCGTCTGTAAAGACGGTTTATTTGTCACTTACCAGATTCAAGTATACGCGGTTATCATGTTGGCAACCCCAACTCTTTGTCTGTGTTTTTGTGCTTTATTCGCAGCAACTAAACTTAGTGTTTGGTTTGGTGAAAAACTTCACAAAATAAATTGTGTTTGACTTCCAGCAGAATTTGTGCTGCTCACACAAGAAGAAAGGCGTTTAGTTACTGTCTAGATGCATTTACAGGCATTTATTTTGCATTTGCCTGCCATTTAGTATTTAAATAAAGATTTCCAGTGGAAAAAATTTAGAAATTAGGATAAGGTAATGGAACCGGCAGGTAAGTGGGTACGGCATGTTTTGGTAGTGGTGACTTCCTGCATACTGCGTTTTTCTGGGAAGAACACACAGTAATGGGCATGATGATGTTTTTCTGCCATTTCTTTGTGTTGAAAATATGCAGCACATCATACTTTTAAAAACCACACTGCACTCCTCTGTGACATAATTTGTGAATGAGAGGCATAAATAGAAGTGACTTGACAGGTGGCTTACAGATTGCATGCTTGACGCAGCTGCAGTAAAGAACACTGGTAAACACGGACATGCGAATGAAGCTTTAGGGAACAACAGTCCAAAGAAAAAAAAAATCCTTTGCTTGCAAAACAAATATTAGTGTCAATATGGCAAAACTATGCAAATCGAAGTTGACATAGTTCCATCATCGCTGCCAACGACTTAAGTACAAGAATAGTGAGATGTATAAAAAGGTCTGCACTCATGATATTTTAGCCAGGGTCTTAAAGAAATACTCCGAGATATCTTTTAACGTCGCTAGCATTAGACCCGAGTACCACTCGGGTTGCGAACACAGTGCTAAAAGTGTTAGTCTCGAGTGTTACTTGGGCAACTGTATAGACGCGTCTCTCGTAAGCGATAGACCTGAGGATTACTGGGGCTGTAAAAGTGCTAACAGTGTTTTGCCTGAGCATTACTCAGGTAAAAGCATATGCGTATCTTACGTAAGTGTTAGGCCTGAGCGTTACCTTGGTGATGGTCTTCGTAATAACATAATGGCATCTGGTAAGAATCGTTTTTCCACAGTCCAGGTGTTGCACGCTTCTGACAGTGAGACGAGCAGCGATGTTGAGCTGCCTCTCTTCAGCAGTGATGACGAAGTGAGTCTGTCTTCAGGCAGTGAAATTGAAACGGACAGTGAAACCGAAACCAATTCTGATGAATCCAAAAGTGACCCTCAATTGTGTTTGGGTTTCTGTTGACCCAGCTTCAAATAAACCAGCACCAACTCGATTTGATTTTGCGCCGCAGCTAGGAATAAAAGTGAATGTTGACAGCCAAGATCCACTTACTTACCTGAAGTTATTTCTTGATGATAACGTGATCGAGAGAATTGTTTTTGATATGAAACATTGTGCTGTTGGGTAAAGGAACATACACCTAAGCTTAAGTTTTCCCTTCCAAACATCATAATCTTCATTATTATTGTTCAATTTATATTATTATTTGTATCATTATTATATATTTTACACGTCTGTCTTTATACTTTTAGTGTTTTGCACATTTTTCACAGTATATACGGTATTATTATTATTATTCATCATTATTATTATTTGTATTATTATTATATTCTTTACATTTCTTTGTACTTTTAGTGTTGTGCGCATTTTACAGTAGAAAGATGAGATTTAATAAAAATATCATTTTTCAAAAATGCAACATTGTTTACAAGTTTCTTTGAGAAAAAATGTAACGCTAAGGAGGTTAAATGTTACTTACCTCATGTAATTTGTAGTGGTGGGTAAGAAAATTTTTTAATCTCATGTTTTCTTGAAGAAGTAACATATTGAATATTCAAACTAAATGGGGCCCTGCAGTGACCAAATCTGGATAACGGAAAATAATGTGAAAAATGTCCAAGGAATAAAAAGAAAACATATTCTCTCGTACATCATCTATACTAATAAACGGCAAAGCCCTCACTCACTCACTGACTCACTGACTGACTGACTGACTGACTCATCACTAATTCTCCAACTTCCCGTGTAGGTAGAAGGCTGAAATTTGGCAGGCTCATTCCTTACAGATTACTTACAAAAGTTGGGCAGGTTTCATTTCGAAATTCTACGCGTAATGGTCATAACTGGAAGCTGTTTTTCTCCATTTACTGTAATGGAGATGAGCGTGAAACCCGTGGGGGCGGAGTTTCGTGTGACATCATCACGCCTCCCACGTAATCACGCAGTACGTAGAAAACCAGGAAGAGGCCCAAAAACC
>JANRMT010062852.1:36468617-36481759 GCA_026402145.1 Polypterus bichir lapradei | reverse complement strand
ATGAGCACCTGCAGTCCATCCTGAGAATCTCCACAACACAGAACCTCACACCAAACATAAACGAACTTGTTGCCAAAAAAAGATGCCAGGCGTCCAGCTCTAAAATGACATATGAGCAAAGACAACTGAATGATTTGATTTGTTATTGCTGAAAGGAACACATTTTATTTATATTTCCAGGTTTTGTTATGCAGCATGTTCATATTTGAATTTGTATAATTTTGACAGGATATATTTTTATGGAGAGCAAAATCTTTTGGGATATTTAAAATCTAAGTTTATTTTTATATAAAATTACATAAGAGTAAAGAAATTTGAATGTTTGTTCTTTTAACGTTTACTTTATTTCTAACTTGTATAATTTAGACAGGATATATTTTTATGGAGAGCAAAATATTATAAGTTGTTTAAGGTTTGAGTTGATTTATTCAAGAATAATATTCCTGTCTGTTTTTACCATTCCTACCAAAGATATTTCTGTCGACTAAATAAAAATTCCTTCTATTTAAAATTTAAATAGAACTTGAACAAATACGATAGTTCATAATATCCATGCAGACTTGCACATAAGAGCGGGAGTTATCCGTTTTAACCGTGTGTATATATGTAGATATGTATGTATATGTATATATATGTTTATATATATGTGTGTGTATGTATATATATATGTATTTGTGTGTATATATGTGTGTGTATGTATGTATGTATGTGTGTATGTATATATGTGTGTGTATGTATGTATATATGTGTGTCTGTATATATATGTGTATATGTATAGATATGTATATATATATATATGTTTATGTGTGTGTGTGTAAATATATATATATATTTTTATATATATATATATATATATATATATATATATATATGACAGCAACACTCATCACTCACAACAGTGACAAAACAATTACATTCACAATCATGTTACGTTATTTTCAAAATGTTTCCTTTTCTTTTTCATTGCTTCTTTAACACACTACTTTCTCCGCTGCGAAGCGCGGGTATTTTGCTAGTGTTTCATAATACACACGTCCGACTTCCATTCGTATGGTCAGAACATGCAAAATGTGTGCACTTTATGCTAAAATATTACTAAAAGTTACTTCTTTAAAACTCTGTATTGAATGTTAACAGGAAAGATGCAATTCCCACAATGCTGCGCATTTGAATCGAATATCCGCCTCTCCTTTTCATTCATTGGTGAAGAATCCTATCATTAGAGGTTTGATGCTTCATTTGATTAAAATGTGGAACTCACAATTTCTGAACTCCAAAAATGCAAAGAAAATGCACCCCAAACTCATTACTACTCGCAAACGCGGGTTGGGACTCTTAAGTCAAAGTTTGTCTAACTTTAGATTATCACGTCAATCCAAAATGGTGATGTACGCCGTGAACAGCAAGTATAGTAACACTTTATAGGTTTCATTTGTTTAATAGAAGAATTTACATTAAAAGAATCACCTCAATCCATAATACTAAATATTGAGAAGGTCAGCATTAACACTACCAGAATGAGCGGTAACGGACTAACCAATGTTAGCTTGATATGCGCTACTGTTTGTACATTGTGCTCCAGACTATAGAACTATTAGTTAATGTTTATTTCTGGAAGACCAACTTTAATAACAAAAGTGCGGAGGTCACAAATGAATGAATTTCAACTTCTGACTTCCCAGCTGCTCTGTATGACAAAGGCAGGATTAACCCAACGAGAATAATATCATTAAGCTAATGACTTTTTTATCTATCCTATTTGATTCAGTGCCTGATCATAGAATAAAAGGCAAAATTTGACAGATAGTTACGTAACTTCAAGAAAGACCCTCAAGTAAGACTGCACATAAAAATCACAGAGGGCGCTAAGACCCTGATCTATGCAAATCCTAATGATGTTCGTATATGTAATTAATTAAGACCACTTTGCACGTCTGTTTTCACTTTGGCATTAAAGAGTCATTTTCTATTCAGTGTGAATCACTAGTGTATAACAATAAGATGTCAATACTTCCAAGAGGTGAATACTTTTTATAGATGCTCTGTATTTTCTGTTCCTGCTCATCACATTACAGAACTCGTGGAGAATGAAGCCCACTCGGGCAACCCTGAGTACAAGGCAGTAACCAACCCTCGCTGCGACAGAGGCCAACTCCAGGACACCATGACCGTCACACTCTTTCCTGCCTGGTGTCTTTAGTTATCCTGATGTGTGTGTTTTCAGGAGGTGGAAGGAAACTGGGGTACTTCAAGACCTGGAACTGAAAGTAGTCTCTATTTAGACATTGACCCCTCTTTACATATTTTCCCACTTTATTGCAATAAAACTAAAAAATGAAAACTTGAAAACTACGTTTTAATTTTTTGCTATTGTTGTTAAATTCACCTGCATGTTTTCCAGATCTATTGAATATTCTTGAGTAACCTGTCAGAGTTTAGTATATACAGTACATGCAGCTAACACCAAGCTCTGTGCCGCATTAAATAATGAAAACAACAAAGAATTAGTCACCCAGGTTATTTTAGGACACCTTTTGTCTTTCGAAAGCCACCATATTTACCAAAAATGTTGGAAGTTGCGTAACAGCTGTCGGCAGCTTAATGTGGGCACGTCATGGGTTCAATGCCCTGTGTTTAAGCCCCACACCCAGGCATTGTCTGTGTCAGGTTTACATGTTCGGCTGGTGTTTGCTCAGTGACTACTCAATTTTCTTCCCACTTCTCTGCAAATGGCACATTAGAATTATTGGAGACTGCATATTGGCCTGGTTTGGGTGTAACTAGGAGATGTGACGGACTGGTGGTCTGTCTATGGCTGTTTCCTGTGTTGTACCCAAATGCTGCCAGGGCAAGCTCTTAACTGCATTAGGAATGTTGAGAAGGTTGTGTTAATTTATCAGTATGCTGCTGCTAGAATTTCTCCTTAGGGATTAATAAAGTATCTATCTATCTATCTAATAGTGTCTTTCCTATCTATCTATCTATCTATCTATCTATCTAATTATTCTAAAAGTTTCATACAGTCGACAAAAAGGCATGCAGCTTTACCGGCAAAAATGCCGTAGTCCATAATTTAGTACTTTTTCAATTACAAGATAATAAGTATGGACATCTAAAGGAGAGAACTGTGCTATAACAAGAAAAAAAATTCTTGGCATTTGTGACAAAACCTCTAAGGAATTTGCTGATAAGGGCTATGATGTTAACATACCTCCATTTTCAAAGGGCCTTTCATAAATTACCACACAAGAAATCAATTGTTCATTTCTAAATAGCAGGACCTCTGGGGTCCACGAGGAGTGGGGCAGGTGGTTAACTTAACCTTTAAAACAGAGGCCTCTGGTAAAAGCCATGCCAGCTGTTTCATGAAAATGCTCATTTTCTTCAGCATCTGTGTGGTGATCACAGTTAATCCGTCTGTCGTGATGGGGCACCCTAACCTGGAGCAAAGGAGCTGAAAAGCACAAAGGTATCAGAAATAAGTTTGTATTAAGGCCAGACATGTTACGCATACCTATGATATATAAGACATACTCCTTATCTTGACTTTCACAAAGCATTTGATGTGGTGCCATGTGAGAGGCTGGGAATCAAACTAAAGGAAGTGGGAGTTCAGGGTGATGTGTGTAGATGGGTGCAGAATTGCCTTCAAACTGAGCAAAACACAATTTAGATCGATACAGATAAACAAGTCCACAAACGCCATTGAAAGTAACTCTTCTCTGCCCGTTGTGTTGGAATACGGTTTCCTTTCATTAAGAGTAACGAATCAGAGGATGAGACGTTGTAATAAACAGGATCCAATCAGGAAAGTGCTACGTAATAAGCACTAACAAATCAGTGAGCGATCAGAGTCTGTGTTTTGAAACGTTTATGCTTTCTGCAGTCCACATTTCAATGCCAAGCCATCATTGGGGTCTCTCTCCTTGATCCAGGATGTTTTTCAGGCACACTGTCTGAGTAGAGTCTACACCATCGTGAAAGATGTCTCTCACTTGTCACATGCATTGTTTAACAGGTAGAAGATACCACAGCATTAGAACTAGCACAGCCAGGTCCTATAACAGCCTCTTTAACCAAACTGTCAGACTTTTAAACTCCTACATGTCACCTAGTACCATATCCCTATAACACCCCCCCAATTATGTACTGTCACTTTGCACTCTGCTCTTTAATATGGATATTGAGCTTCGTTCGAGCTGCATAGTCCTGCGTCTTTTGTCTTGTTATATTATATTGTTGCACTGGTTTTTGTAATGTTGTGGTGTATATTAAATGTATATTGTTTTTGCCTATGCATCGGGGACTGTAAGGAATGAAATTTCATTCAACCACATACTATGTACAGTATGTGGATAACTGACAATAAAAGTTGAGTTGATTTTTCAGAAGTATACAACTGTGGAAAGCATTTTAATACGTCTCCGTCTCCAGGGTTAAAACTGTCGAGGTAGTGTGGATGAAAGGAGAAAACGGAGAGTAAAGTCTGCATTTTTAAATGAAAACGTTGTAGTGTGGACATAGCCTCAGCCCATTCTCAGTCCGAGTCTGACTACTTCTAGCGCGATGTGGAGTGTTTCAGGTTTCCTGACTTTGATTTTTTTCCACATTTTTGGGTTTAGGTGTTTCTTAGTCTTGCTTTTCTGGTTTTTGGCAATGCTCATTTTTTGACCTTTTCCCCAGAGGTCTGCTGTTTTTCTTCTTTTGGTAGAGTATCAATAGTCAGATGTATTCTTTGTGTAGATGCCTTCTTAACAAAGTCAAAAACTGAATATTGAATTATAATGCAGTGCTATTTTGTTTTTGATATGAACGCCCCTATTTTGTGCCTTTGCTACCAGGCAGGACACCTGATGTCATTACTGTGACAGTGCCGCACTCTTTAAACTTAGCACGTGTTTCAATAATATTAACTTCAGCATTTCTAGTTATGAATCCCTTCTGTGTCTTTCATTTTGGCTTTGGTTAGGTGCATTTTCTGGTCCGTGATCCTCTCACTCTGTTCTTTTTAGCTCTAAATTCTGTCTCCCATTCTTGGCTCGGTTTAAAAAAAGACCTCTGATGTTCTTTTTTTTCTTTTTTCTTATTAATTTTATAATAATCATTCCATAAAAATCAATCCATTTTTTACAAGAAGTAGGATTGAGAACAAGTCGATTCCCACCCCTGAGACCTCTGACATTCTGATAATGACCTGGCTAGTTTCTTGTGTGCTTTTTGTCTCCTGATTCTTAACATTGCAATTGAGTGATTATTTGACATTCTTGTGTTTTGTTGAAGTTTTAAATTCTGTGTTAGGTTGGCAGAAGAGTGCTCCACTGTCATTCTGGCTATCAGTTTTACATAGGAATTGAAATTAAATTTTTCACAGAAATAGTCTTATTTGTATGTATATTTTTTATGTCCTTCATTTAGAACTTTTATGTCTATCTGTAGTTAAGAGGCTCCCAGCAGGCAAGTCGCTGCCAGATCAATGGCACCACCATGTTGACAACAGGGCTAAAATCCCAGAGAAGAAGTCCACAAGAAGTCCAGAATATGCTTTGTCACACATGCGTGACTAGGAGCGACAATGTGAAGGTAATTCCACACCAGGACAGGGGGTGGAGGGGTACACTCAACCTAATTCTGTTATCTCTGCAGACCAAACATGGGAAAGCCTGTCTGATTCCACATCGGTGCTGACAGTTCTGGCGCCAAGGACAATGTCACTTCCGGTTCCGACACTAAGATGACGTCACTTCCAGTCCAGACCCTTTAAAACCGCCATCTTTCCTGCTTAATGGCAGTTCAGTTCAGGACTCAATTTGATGTGCATGAGTGCTATTTCAAAACTCTTTTGCAGCCAGGGACAATACATGGGTGGCTGCCCCAAACCTTTTTGTGTGTGTTGAGGCTGTTCATTACGCAGCTTATAGCAGAAGATGTTCTACACATGCCAATATGCCCAGAAGGACATTAGCCATGGGCTCCAATATGCGAGAGAAAGAGTTAGCTCTGGCCTGCGTGGAAACATGCAAAGCTCCAAAAGGATGCAAGAAGGCAGGCACCCAAGCTGTAGAATTGAATGTGTGTGCAGTCAAGAGGGCTGACCACCTGCTGGCAGTAAGAATGTCCTCCTGAGATATGCAGAAACTGAGTGATTTTATTCATAGGACTGTCTAATGCCATATAAGGTTAGCAAGAGACCTCCAACAAATAGAAGATGCATGGTCCCTTGGATGTTACGAAATGGATTACATTTTTATAATACCAGATTGATAAGTCTGTGGGAACAGAATCCACAGATAGCTAGGATTTACTGCATATTAAAATAACACTCATTATATTAGCGAACAAAAAGCAAAAAAATGCAATCCATAATCTAATATTTAAAAATCCAAAATAAAAACATAGCAAAGAATCAAAAACAAGAAAATCCACAGGACTGCCCTGAATAATAAAATTTCCACTACAACTGTCAAGGCTGCTCTAAAGACTCCGATCCTCTGTTTCGTCTTTGTAGTTAGAAGGTGGACCTTCAGCTGATCTATTAAGGTGGCCCCGCCCCCTAGGCCTCTCCACAAAGTGGACAGGGCACACGACAGAAAATCCATTAAAACACATAATACACAAAGAATAATTATTACACACAACAATTTTCAAAACATAAAATACAAGCAGACCAAAAACATGATCTATTATGTGACATACTTAAAAATAAGATTTAAATAATATTAAATTAGAAGAAAATGTATTTAAGCAGGGGATAAAATCCTGACTAAACTATGACACAGGACAGCCTCTGACCATTGAAGTGATTTTGGATCCTGAAGTTAACCCAGAAGAAGGTTTAAAGTTCCACTGAGTCAGAAATGTAAGGAGGACACTATGAGAAGAAGGCGGCCCAGGCTGAGAATGTGGATGTATCAGGTTTTAGACAGCATGTCTCCCCTGGCTGGAGTTCATAGTGTAAGTTCTTGTTCCCTTTTCATTATTTTATGCAATATATTTGTATTAATGTTTATTTCATCTATGATGCACATCTTTCTAGCTGTATGTTGGAAAAGGGATAGGGCTTTAGTTATGTTCGTTGTGCTTTGTGGGTAGTCCCAGAAGGGGCGGGGCCACCTGCCCATCACCACCAGGTAAGGCCCTCCACCCTATTTAAGGGTGGGCCTTCCCACAGTTCCTGGCGGTTCACTGAACGCGCTAGAAGTGGAGAGCTATTGTGATTTTGGTGTGCTGTGTTACTGCTTTTCGATTTTCTGGTATTTTGAACCCCTGCTCTGTTTTTGACTTTGTTTTTTTGATATTGTATTGGGACTGTGTTGATTGATATTTTTTGAACCTCTGCTCTGCTTTTGACCTCGATTTTTGGATTCTGTATTGGGAATTTGGTTACTGGGTTAAGCCTTGCCTTTTCAGGCTTCCCCTTGTGCTCTTCAGAGCGTTGGGGTTTGCATAGCCTTTATGAAAATAAACCTTTTTATTTTATCAAGATTTGTCTTTGCCCTTTTTGCTTCTTGTCGGGGTATTTTGATGGTATTTGCCCCTTCTAGAGGACAACTTTGGAAGTGTTTTGGCAGCTGTGCTTTCAGAACTCAAGCAATTTCACGACAGAATGAAGAAGAATAGAGAGAGATAACAAGTCATGAGAAGAGCTGGATGACATTATAAAGGCAAGAGGGTCATCTACACCAGAGTAGCACAGAGTCCAAGACACTGTACTTATAGGCAGGCCTTAGAGAGACAGCAGGGCTTTGTATTCTTTCTGTTTATTTGAAATTCTGTGTTCTGTCCATGTTGATCTTGTGTGTGTGTGTGTGTAGCAGTGTTTCTTACACCTCTCATTACTAGATATTTCTCTTCTTAGTGACCTCAAGACCCAGTCTATATCGACCTTCAGATCGGAGGGGGTGGGTCGCTTCTCTTGGAGAATCACCAACAGTCATAGTGGAGGCATGTCGACTACTAAACTGCCACACGGCAGGCATGAAACACTTCAAAAACCTTACATGACCCTTTCCCAATCAGTACAGCAGATGAGTCTCATTCCTGTGTGACCCATTTTAGGTCATGACCCATAGGTTAAGAAACTATGCTTTATAGTAATCATCTCATTCTTTATTTTGTGACTACATTTCATCTTCTGGTCCACTCTGTTCTGTTGACTGCCATTTACGTCACCTTCTGGCAAAGCAGTGAGATGAGAGGAGTATATTTTATTTTCATTGGATACAATAACTTTTATCCCATTATTGTAAAGCCTTTTGTTTTATTAGTCAGGTGCCTGAGTACCTTTCAAAGAAAAATGATCAAAAATAGAGCTAGTAATCCAAGACCTCAAGCACTGATCCTTCTGTCATGTCTCCTCCTTTCATGATTACTGTAGTCAGTTTTGCTACAAGCAGCATACTTCAGGAACACAATTGAAAATTGCTAGGCTTTTCAGAGAGCATTTAAGGTTTCATATTTGTTTTCAGTCATTGTACACCCGCTTTTCTTGTTTTGCTGAAATAATAATTTGAGACCTGACATCTTTGTATGTCAAAGTGCATGATTATCGTGTAGACTGTTATTAAAGGTTTACCTATGTTGACAGCTATGTGAGGGGTCAGGGGTATGGCGGTTTTTCAAACTTTTATATCTTTTTGTGCCTCCTGCACCTTTTTTTCCAAACCATTCTACATCATGTTAGTCCAGCTAAGTGCCTTTCCTTGGTCTGCCACTGTGTTTTCTTTTCTTGGATGTCTTACTTTTAAGCTATTTGTCATTTGTTTAGTTTGTTTCCTCAAATTCTTGAATTAGCCATTGTTATATTTCAGGATCATTTAATAAGAGGGGTACAGAAAACCACTGACTCCCATTTGGTCTGAGTACATACTGCCATGTTTGTTTTGTTCATAAGCAATGCTCTTAGACAACTGCGGTCCAACTACATGATCTGGTTCTCTTGTGATCCTATCAAAAGTTTCCAAAGGGAGTTGGATTATCACCTGGGTAAGCATTTTCCACCAGTGGTAAAGAGGATTCTCAAAGGTGGCCTAGGCCCGTCTCAGTATGTTGCATAGCAGTTTTGGTCTGGATCTGTTTCTATTCATTTTCTGTCATTCTCTGCCTCTGTTCTTAGCAGGTTTGGGTACTGTCTGTAGGTTTAACATTTATGTTGTCCTTTATGATACTAAAATGATTTTACATCTTACCTTTCTTATTTTTTTATATGTGATACCATTTTGGGATATCTTTTGTTGTCATATTAAAGGCAGAGGCATCACTAGGGAGGGATGTGCACCACACTGGGTGACACCTTAATGACTGTCTATAAAATTTTTGTGCAGAGTTTCAAAGAACAATCGAGGGTCTGTGTGCGCCATTGATAGTGAGAATTTCCATGCTGCCTTAATTGGCTGGCTGTCTTCAGGCTGCATTGTTTAAAGTAAGAGCAACTCTGTTGAGGAGCTCTATTCATCAATACACCCAGAGGTCTCTAGGGGTCTTGGTCCTTCCTTTTTTTACCACAGTGGGTGAGAGCAACCCTAGGGACGGCATTGATTCACTGATTGTGGATAACTTCTAAAAGACTTGGCATGTGTGTTTAACGTTACTTCTCATGTATCGATCCTTAGCTTTCTAGTATTTCCATCTTTGATTAGCATTTTGGTTCTGGTGAGCATATTCAGCATATATTTTCACGCTAGCTCAATCCTTTGCGTACGCAAGTTCTCCACTTGGTTTTGCAAACTGGCGGCACCCAGCGTCAAAGCAGTGCTTATGTTCCACTGTGGTTTCCCTTTCTTTTTAAGATCCACATCCCTGACGCGGCTTTATAAATATACTGAAATTACCCGCATATTGTTTGTTAGTTTAACGCATCTGATTGTGATTAACCTGTAACAATATAATGATCCATGGAATGGCCAAACTATTTCAAATACCATAACTGCTTTAGCGTTGTTACTCTCACTGCACCTTCTTCCTCTTCTTTCAGCTGCTCCCATTAGGGGTTGCCACAGCAGATCATCTTTTTCCATATTACTCTCACGGCACCACTCGGAGTATTTATATCACTGTATCTGAGTGTGAATCACAGCTCTACAGCAGCTGATCGGAAAGAGAATTATCGGTATACAGCATCAAGCACACTCTGCCTCAGCCATGAACTGCTTGAACTGCTCCCATACGGCAAATGGTTCAGAGGCTTTCCTGTATGGACTTCGAGGTTCAGAAACAGTCTCATCCCAAGAACTATAAACGCACTCAATCAGTCCATCAAGTGCTCCTTGTAGAATTGTTTGTACTTATAAGTACAATTACCTCACTGTAAACTTGCAATACAGTTATAATATTGCAAATTATTTCATTGAAGGTTGTGCAGCAAGCATCTTGTGTGAGGCAGGAACAATCTCTGGACGGGGCGCCATGTAAAGCATTACATGCTTTAATTACTATCACCATAAAAATGATATCAAGTGTACATCTCAGTATTTAAATTATTCAGAGAACTGTAATATCATGAATGTAATGGATTCTGTGTCCTGTCGGAGGAAGAGAAAAGCCGGTTTAAGACTCACGTAGTGATTCACACGCATAGAGCACATAGAAGATCACATACAAAACAAAGCATGTAATGAACTACGTTAGTTATGATGGGATTTGAGAAACTAGTAAATTAAACAATTTTAAGATGAAATTTATGATGTTCTACTTTAATGACAAAATAAACTACGTGATTAAAATGGAAATTTCGAGATTAAAGTTGAGCAAAATGACACCTTTTACATCTCATCTGAAGAAGGGGCCCGAGTTGCCTCAAAAGCTTGCATCTGCAGTCTTTTTAGTTAGCCAATAAAAGGTGTCATTTTTGCTTGACTTTTCACTACATTCATATTGGCTAACACGGTACAACACCCTAGTACTATTGAGATTAAAGTTTACATTTCAAGCTTTTTTCCCACTATGTCCCAATTTTTTTTTCTTTTCTCTTTACCCTAATAAGCTTTCATATGACACTCAGACGGTGGGCTATGACTCACCTTTTGATATCTAACAACTTCTTTTTTATTTCGGGCACTGTGCGACTTCATGAACTTGAGCTTTCGAGTTTCTCCGACACTCTATGTCACTCGATCAGCTTCCTTTTGTTGTTTATGCCACTGTTTAAACCAACAAATAGTAAGTTTTTCTTTGCCTTTACTTGGTGTTCGCTGAAATTCTTCTATTTCCCCCCGTGCTTTTGACATTACCTTTTCACAGAACGCTGAGCTTAAGGGCTATTTATATTGATTTGCATATTCAAAGAGGTGTAATTCTGGGAGGTGTTGGGGAGTGGCAGCAGGCACGTGCATTTACATTACTTTTCACGCTGACCGGGATTTATGGAGCGGAAAAACGTGGAAGTTGACGTTTGCACAGATTTATGCATCTGGATTTTTTTGTGCATACGCACATTTCTGCTTTTGTCCGTACGCTGAATTCTATGCACAGCGTTTTGCATGAGGCCTCTGGTCTTTTATAATCTGCCTTCTTTCACCACTGGTAGATCTATAGTGATATTTGATATGCGGTGGTCATATGATGGAGGGTCTAAGGATGTTAAGAGTGAAGTCTGGGACAGGAAGTTTGCACAAGCATTCTTACCATCACAACGATCCATCCTGAGCTCCGTGTCTTTAGAGGTTTGCATATTTTCTAGTGTTAGTACTCAGTTGATATTGTCTTTAGCTTTGAACTTTTGAGTTTAGCCTAGTTTTTTAGAATTGTTTTTTATTTCCTGGTTTTTAGTACCTTTTTTTGGATACGGACATTCTGTCTCATTCCTTTTTACTTGTTTGTAGATGTGCTTTAAGATTCCAGACCAGTTTAAATAAACTTTCTTTTACTTACTGAGTCTATTACATTTAATTTGCATCACCTCTGTTCATGTTTGTCCTATTCCTTTATTCACTTGCCCTTTGTGTGCTTTGTCTGGCTCTAATTAAATTAATAATCTCAGCAGTTACCTCAGGGCTGTTTGAAGACTCCAGCAGCCACAACCTGTTTGCTGTGGCATTAGTTCTTTCTAACTATGTTTTTGGTTACTTTTTGCTCTTCTTCCATTTGAAGATCTTTTGTCCATTTTTAATAGGAGTCTTTTTGGCTTTGATGTTTTTTGCATTTCCGATTTTGGATTTATGTATCTTTTGTTTAAGAATTATTTCTGCGGTATATTGTGTTTATTAACAGTTATCTTCATTTGTTTCCCTTCTTTATTGCTGGTTTCTAGAAAAGATCTGCTATATTTTCTTTGACCTTAATTTTACTGTTATAAATTTTTTTTAACATTTTATTGAATTTATTAAAATCAAACAACATTCTTGCAGTGGGCTGGCGCCATGCCAGGGGTTTGTTCCTGCCTTCCGCCCTGTGATGGCTGGGATTGGCTCCAGCAGACCCCCGTGACCCTGTGGTTAGGATATAGAGGGTTGGATGATGACTGACTGACTGACAAACAACATTCCATACAAGCAAATCAAATTTTACAAAACTAGGTTCAAGTCAAGTCAACCCCCACCTATGAGAAAAAGAGGTAGGACAATTTAGTGAAACTTTAATAGTAAAAAAAATAAGTAAGTAAATAAATAGAATAAAAACGGGGAGAGAATCTCCTTCCTTAATTTAAATGCCTATTCTAAAATGTTATTAACACTAGAATTACCAGTGCCTACGAAAAAACTCGTAGGTCCGTCCCACCTTAAATCGCTTCTTAAAACCATTCTCACCTCTCCGCCAGCGTCTTTTGTTAATCTAAATGTGCTGATAAAAGAAAAGCTGCAAGTAGCTGGCTATTCCATCCCCCCAACGACTTAGAACGTGCACAAACTTCTCCCAGCTCATGCCTTGATTATCTGGGAGTGAAGTGGAGTTTTAGAGTGGAAATAATAGATCATTATTTGGAATACACGCATTTCACGTGTGTTCTGTTTCTACAGTAATCCGTGTAAACACATTTTTAAAACAGAAACGTTTTTCATATTGTAGTAGTAAATGACAAAATGTAAGCATAAACTATATAATGTATGAAGCCTGAAGTCCAAATATCAAACACATTTACAAAAGGTAGAAATATAACAGAACAAGTATGCTTTTATTCAAAAATATAACTGCAGAAAAAAGCCACCTTA
>JANRMT010062852.1:36444854-36468217 GCA_026402145.1 Polypterus bichir lapradei | reverse complement strand
GCAGTAAGTTCAGCGCTATATGCAATCAGACAGACAGACAGGCAGAGAAGGCACTAGATATATAAATAAACAGGGAAGGCATTGTATAATAGATATATAAAAAACAGCTAAGGGGATAGATATATAGATAGGTAGGAAGGAAAGGCACTATATGATAGGCAGACAGGGAAGCTCCTATATAATAATAAAATTACTGTTATTACTATATAGATAGACAGGGAGTTCAGGCAGGCAGAACGGCGAAGGTTAAAAATAAATAAATTTTCTCCCTAGCGGAGATTCGAACTCGGATCTCTTGAGGTACAGCAAGTCTGCTGTGGTCTAAGTGACGAAATCTTACCAGTACACCATGGAAGCTGTTGTAAAAGTCTTGAACCTTTTATGAAAGTGTATTTGCTCTTTGGCTGTCAGGCTTCACATATTTTATAGTTTATGTCTACATTTTGTGACATTTATTACTAAAATATGAAAAGGTTTCTGTTTTAACATTGTGTTTACACAGATTACTGTAGAAACGGAACACACATGAAATACGTGTGTTCCAAATAACAATCTATTATTTCCACTCTAAAACTCCACTTCACTCCCAGATAATCGAGGCGTGAGCTCGGAGAAGTTCGTGCACGTTCTGAGTCGGTGGGGGGATGGAATAGCCGGCTGCTTGCAGTTTGTTTTTATCGGCACATTTACAGGACAAAGGAGACTGGCGGAGAGGTGAGAGCGGTTTTAAGAAGCGATTTAAGGTGGGACGGATCTACGAGTTTTTTCGTAGGCTCTGGTAATTCTAGTGTTAATTAGATCCTGCCAGGTTTTAAAAAGGTTCTGCACAGATCCTGTGAGTATTTAATTTTTTCCAATTTCAAGTAGTAATAATATTGGTTATCCACTGACTGAAAAGAGGTGAGTTAGGATTCTTCCAGTTGAGCAAGATAAGTCTCTGTGCTGATAATGAAGTAAAGGCAATTCCAGTTTGTTTGTCCTTGTATCTAGTTTCCCTTATCTGGATTTTCCAAACATAACCAGACATTACTTAAGTTATAGTGAAATGGCAGGCAATATTTCAAATATGATTGGGTTTTGAGACACAATCTCAAAAGGTTTTTAGTGTCCTGTGCCTGACATATTCTCAATGTGTCAGTGTAGATTTTTCTTCAATTTCCTAAAAATATTCAGGTTAGACTAATGTGGTACCCGGATGGGGGTGGTACTCAGCCGGGATGCCCGAGAAGACCGGAGGAGGGCTTGTGCCTCCTCCAGACCTCGAGGGGGCATCCGCCCTGGGGGCCGCGGGTAAAGAGCTGGGAAGCTCGACCCTGTAGGGACCCGTGGTTACCGCCAGGGGGACCCCAATACCTGGAAGACCCTGGACCTCAGCACTTCCGCCACACCAGGAAGTGCTGGGGGGAAGAGGAACAGGGACACCTGGAGTGCTTCCGCTACACTGGGGCGTGTCGGTGGGAGATTGCTGGGAACACACCTGGAGCACATCAGGGTGCTTATTTAAAGGGGCCACCTCCCTTCAGAGAGAGACAAGAGTCGGGTGGAAGTTGGATGACGTCGGGAGGAAGACAAGGAGGCGGCCTGAAGAGTGGAAAGGCATTGTGTTGTGTGGCCAGGACTTTGGGGACTGTGGGGTTGTGAGTACTGAACTGTAAATGGGAATGGAAAATAAATGTGTGTTGGATGACATGTTCGGGTTGACGTCCACACTAATTATACTGATACTGGGAATTACTTTTGGTGAATATATTTGTTTGAGTACATGTGGCCTGCAGTGGATTGGCGCTCTTTGCAAAGCTGCTCCCCTTATCACTTTATGCCCAGTACTTCTGGAAAAGGATCTGGTCTCCGTGCCCGACAGATTAGAGGGAGTTTGCAAATAAGTTTACCTTCTTATTCCATGGTTGCATCGCACAGTTTAAGAATAATATCTTGATTTTTTTTTATTTGTTTCTCATTTTTCTTTAAATTGTGAAGAATATGAATATGTTATATCACAACGAACAGCTGTGCAAGTTGTGGTAAGCAGAGTCAGCATGTGGTTAAGTTGTTGGTCATAACATTGCACATTCTTTCCCTGCTCCTACTCATTTTTAGGGAATCACTTATTCTGCTAGTGCTCCAGCAGTCGAAAAATTCACATTGTCTACTTGTGTAGTGGAATGGCATCGCATCACAGTGGCACACACTGCAGTTAGACTAGGCACTAGGAACATGGCAGAAGGGGTAGAAGTATGAGTGAGTGTGAACCATCTCTCTATCCAGGGCTGGTCCTGCCTGAGTTTAAAATGTCAGACTGTAGCGACTGAAAAAACAGACCAGGACATTCACTGGCCACCCCAGAAGAGGCTCATCCTAATTCAGTTACTCCCCAAAGCTACTCCACAGTCTGTGTGAAGTGTCCCAGAATACTTGGGTGTCCCACTACATTGCACAGCTGACTCTTGAATGGTACCCCATCCAACACTACATCCTACTTCATACCTGATGAGCTGCCTGGACAAGCTCAAACTCCATAAACTCTGGAAAGGAACATTCAGGATTTGAAATGAATAAACAGATTAATGCATTTTGGGGCCCTATGGCAGCACAGTGTTTAGAATTGTAGACCAACAGCTCTGGGCACCTGGCTACGAGTCCCAGCCTAGTCACTGTCTGGGGGGACTGTACAGTACATTGTGCCGACCCTTTTATATTCCAATTAGAAGGTGAATTGATGACTCTGAAGTGGCCCAGTGTGAGTGAGTGAGTGTGGACCACCACCCCGTCCAGGGCTGATTCCTGATTTTACAATGTCAGAGTATTAGAAGCAAAGGTCTGTGATATGGTTTGGATATTTGTAGCTAGAAATCCACAAAGGGAGAAGATGAGTCACATATCTTAAAAAAAAGTTTCTTTATTCCTAAGCTTTCAAACCCTACCAGGAGTCATCATCAGAGGAAAATGATTAGACAAACAGGAATCAAAAGCAGTATATATAGCAAATGAGGAAGGGTGTAAGGAGGGATGGATTAATAAGGTGGAGTTTGGAGGATGTTGGTCACAGAGTCTTATTTAATATGCAGATGTTCTTCTTTTTAAGCCTGCATATGCTGGGCTCATGTTCGAGTGTCTGTTGATGGTGTTTTCATCTGATAGTCACAATTCAGCCAGCTCTCTGCTATCAACCTTGAATCTTACTTGCACCGTGTCTCAGTTAAAGGTGTATCCGGTTGAACTTGTATGTGCACTAAACAGGATCATAAAATGAAAACAAAAATGAACTTTCTCTTGCTTTGTTGTCTGCATGTGCCTGAGTGCGAGCCTCACATTGGAACTGTCAGAAATGTTTGTGCTCATCAGTGAGGCCATCAAAGTGAACTAACTGTGCCACAAGACAAAGAAGAGAGCATAATACCAAACTTTCTTTCTTTCTTTCTTTCTTTCTTTCTTTCTTTCTTTCTTTCTTTCTTTCTTTCTTTCTTCTGTTTCTGCTCTGTATGAAAAGCTGTACATCCTGTTTTAAAACACAGGCACTGTACACATCTGAATATAAATTAACAGTTTTCAGAACACACCTCAATCTATAAAAAGGCAATGCTGGACAAAAGAAAAAGGTGAGGCTCGCCTCAGGTGAGGTCACAAATCCTTCTGAAGCTACGTCAATCTAACTTAAAAGTTACGTGCCATTTAACTGGCTGTGTGAAAATGGGAAGGGTGCAGCTCCTTGTCAGGTGACGTGGAGGCTCCTGTCTGTGTGAAGCGCCATCGTTAGCTCAAGGTTATAATCAAAGGTAGCGTTACGATGTCAGTTTTTAGAGGAGCAGCATTAGGCAAATCTGATTCAGCCCCTAAATGCAAACCCAGGAAGATTCAGCATGGATGACGTCAATGCATTGCAATTTCTGAACTGGCCGTTTCTGTTAGATGGATGGGCGGCATGTTGACTCAGTTAGCTCAGTGATCGTTCATTATGAGTTAGAATTTCTTATCCTGTTGTTGTCTCGGAGTTTGTATATTCTCCAGAGCCGTGTAGGTTTTCTGCTGGGTACTGTGGTCCTATTTTCCACATTTACAAAGTTGTGCAGATTAGGTGAACTGGAGATTGTAAAGTGACTCTGTGTGAATGTGGATCATGAATGTGTATGAGTGGGCCCTGTAAGGGAATGAAGCCTCGTCCAACACTGTTTCCTGCTTTGCAAACCATGGCCCCCATAATCTTAAAATGGTTTCAGTGGGTATGAGAATGTTATTTTACATAATGTTTGGTAACACTTTAGTTTAGGTACTGCAAAAATGCATCTATTCTTCATATACTCTTGTGTAACAAGACATTAACAAAGGCTTCTTGTGGTCTTCACACCCGTTATAAAAGGATCAGTTATTCATCTTTGTGCAGTGTGGCATAGTGACATGATGGTAAAATGACTTATTAATATGAAGGGGTCACAGGTCATACACTAAATACATAACAACAAGAGAACTGTGTCTCAGTTAAGACCCCTCAGGCCACTCCAAAGTGAAGTTTTGTTAGTAGGTCACATTGCAGAGATGAAGAAACACTTAAATGATTCTTTGTAAGAGTTATGAGGCCCCAAAGAAGCCTTTGTTAAGGTCTTGTTACTTAAAAATAAATCAGTAGAAGATGCATTTCTGCAGTCCCTAAACTAAAGATAGATTGACGAAGCTTCATCTAGGGCCTCTGTTGACTAGGTGGGGAAACTGCAGTTCTCAAAAAGGCCCATGAACTGACAAGCAACAGAGCTCACCAGTGTGCCACAAGGTTGTTATTGTTAATGACAAGTGCAAGTAAACAACTAAATAGTTATCCTGAGAAACAAAATAAAAGCAAAACTAAAAGCTTAATGAAAAACCAAAGGAAAATTGATTAAAAACAGACACTTGAAAACTCTTAGGACTGAGTGCCTTCTTCTTTCTGTACCAGGCAAGATGTAAGAAGGGGCCTGAGTTGTCTTGAAAGCTTGCATATTGTAATCTGTTCAGATAGCCAATAAAAGGTGTCATTTTGCTTGACTTCTCACTACATTCATAATGGCTGACATGGCATAACACCCAAGTACTACTGAACCAATTCTGGCAATCTTACACTCGTTTTGGGTTTTGAGTCACCGAGTCTGATTCCGACATCCAACTGTGGGAATTCTCCTTGGTTTCATTTTGAAAGTTAATGTTTTTCATCATTCCATCCACCTTTATCCTGTTCACATGTGCCATCTTATTGGAGCTCCCATCATTAGAGCAAATGTTCTCATTGTTAGTGGCATTTCCACTGACTTCATGACATGATGTGATGGGTTAAAAGGTCCTCCAGAAAATTAGTTCCTCATCCAAGTTGTGGATTCAATACCCTTTTCAAATCACTCTTTCAAACTCTTTTTGCTAAACGATCTTTGGTACTAGTGACCACAATTTTTATCTCTCGTTTTTGGCTTGACGTTTTGGCCTCTTTTTGATCTCCTGATATTGACACTGTTTTGGCTTTCATCTTTTCTCCTGGCTCCCTTTCAAACTCAGTCTGCTTGCAGACAGTGGGGGCTCAAGGCATAAACTGAGTAGGTGCCAGCCTAGGGGCCCAAAAGTCGTTTCATACATACAATTGCGAGCATGCTCATCTCCAATGGGGATCCACCCTTTGTGCTTGTTGATTTCATATGTGATTAGGAGATTGCCAATGTCCAAGGGGAAAACAATGGATCTGGCTGGGTGGATCTAAAGAGGGACTCTATTTTAGATGCATCCTTTAGGACAGCCGAGACTGTATAGGGGCACAATGTATTATTAAGGCGGCCTTGCTTGCAGACATTACAAAAACTAACTAAAATACAAGTAAGATGACAATGAAAATCTATTGTTTCCATTTTTTAAAGCCTAATGCTGACCAGTGCTCCCTCTGAGGTCCTTATGTGTGAGGGTGCACACAATTTTAAGTTAGATTGTACAGCATTTTGCAAAAGATAATGGCACAACACCCTGCCTAGTTGTTCTGCCACCTGGAGCTAAAGCAGATATACTTTTTGAATGAAAGATGGACAAATGAAATATAGTCAAAAAAGCCAGGCAAGGTTGGATGCCAAGAATTATGAAATAGAAAATTAAGGAAAGAAAAACTGCACTGACATGTCTTTGTAAGTGGTTATGTTGAATTTCAGATAATCAGGAAATATTCTACACTGGCTTCTATTCCTGTGATCCTGTGATGTCACGTACCACTTACTTTTGGTTGACCTTGCCTAACAGAGGCATAGCAAAATTCAACAATATTGCAACTTTCAAATTTCTTAAACCAGAGACTTTTTTATGGTTTATCCTCTCCTTTTATTTTTGAAATGTAAAAGCCATTATAAGGTTTTTAGGCCTGTGTAGGCCAAGCCAGCCCACGGAGTTTGGTAATCAAACTGTATTTGGAAAGGTGTATTCTAGGAGGCTAGGAGGCTTCACACTCTTTTTGCTATTTTGTGTGTACTCATATCCTAAAACATGGACGGCAAATAGTTATTTATGCCAGCTAAATTGTTAAGTCACAAACAATCCCGGTATGCACATGCTTGGGAGGTGGAAAAAACTGTTGCAGTGCTAGAAAACTCATACAAACACTGAATGTATAAACACTACAGGAACTATGACAACTATCAAACTCAAGTCTCTGCTCTAACTTTTGCTCTACTCATTCATTTCTCCTTCCTTTCTCCATATTAGCATTTCTAAATTATAAGGTCACAGGGAACTCAGGCCTGCCTGGGAAGCATCAGGTGCAAGAATAAAAGGAAACTCTGGAGGAATCAGCAGTCCACCTCAACACAAACACATCCATACTCGCTCAGCCCAGTCAATCAGACTGACATGCCTGCCTTTGGATTGTGGGAGGCAACAGGAGAAAACCTGCATGAAAATACTGGAGTGAACTACACGTTCATTGACCGATCCCAGATCTCTGAAGCTGCTAGGTGGCAGCAGAAACTCTTGCGTATAAATGAATCATAACACTTAGGTTATTGACTTAAGAAATGGGCTTTAAAAATGAGGATTTTACCGAACACTTCTCATATATGTTTCACATATTGGCCATCAAACAAATATTGCTGGTTTGAACTTCACACTTTAATGAATGTGTTGAAAATGACGAGCATCTCATGAAAATCAGTGTCGTGTTCCTTATAAGGATATAATCGAAAAAAATACTTTGACCAGCATGTTGCTCCACCTGACGTCAAAGACCTTCACCGTTAGGCAACTTCCCAGGGATCGTTTTGGTTGAATTTATCGAATGTGGCCCCTCAACGGATGGCACCATCAACACTGGTGGTGAACATCTGAAGAAAATCACTTAATACAAGTACCTAGGCTTGATAATCTGTAGCAAATCTGTGCAAATTAGTGACTGTGGATTAAGTGGCACAAACTCACCGGTGCCATTTGTGACCTCCGAATGTCTGTGAGCCTGAAGGAGAACATTTAGAATTCTGTCTTTTGCCCAGTTGTCCAATATGGATTAGAATGTAGACCAAAGATAGTGAAGCATGAGTAAGCCCTGCATGTGATGGAAATGCGAATTCTCCAGTTGTCCTGAATAAAGATGTTTGAAAATGGATGAATGTTGTGTCAATATTTGAGAAGATGAGGTTGGCAAGGCTACAAGGGTTTGGCCACGTATTACAGAGAAACGAGGATTCAGTTGTGAGAATAGCATTACACTTTAACCGCCAAGGACCAGGACCACAGGGATGGTCAAAAAAACAGTGGCTGAACCAGTTTAAGGAAGATATGGGATGCAACAATGCCAACCCCGGGGAGGCTTTGGATCGAGCCAAGAGGAGTGGATGTGCAGAACAGCAGGGCAAATGCTAGGAACAAGAGATGAGCCTCACAACCATCCAGAGAAATAAAAAAAAGAAAACCATCTCAAAAGAATGCATACACACTTACAGAGGTTGGTAGTAACGAGTTACATTTACTCCGTTACATTTACTTGAGTAACTTTTAAAAAAAAACACTCTGCTACATTGGGCAACACTTGACTGGTTACTTTTTTCCATTTACTCATTTATATATGCTATATTCTAGTCGGAGAGAAGTCGCCAGTGGATAAACTGAATGACTGTTTCACCAATCAGATGTAGCAACAATAATCACATGACTCAGTTTCACCAATAAGACGTAGCAACAATAATCACATGTCTCCATTTCACCAATCAGACGTAGCCATGCAGTCACATGACCACACACAAACTTCCTGCGTCTGCAGCCTGTGAGAGACTTTTTAGTCATGCGGGGCTCCTGATCACCGCTAAACGTTCACAGCTTCACTGTAGGAACCTTGAGAGCCAACTCCTGCTGAAGCTTAACCATCACTTCACTGAGTGAAGAACAAGCACATTTTAGCCAAACAAGCACAGACACAGACACAGACGGTCAAGGTAAAGCGAGACTTCTTGTACGTGCACAAGCTGCCTTGTTCTAATGTGATTTTCTATCAGCTGTGCTATTTGAAGGGCAAGTGAATATGCAGTATTATACTGTCAGTGTACAGGATATCTTGTTACTGTAAGCAGTGTGCACTGTTCAAACAGACATGTTACCTACTGTAGGTATCGGCTTCAAAAGCTTTGTTGTGAAAAACTGAGATTTGGAACTTTGTGTTATTTGTGCATCTTTATTTTGTAAAGATGTTATTTATTTTTACTCATTTTTTATTTTATTTAGAAATAGCTGAATTTGCACATTATTTTATATTTTTGTCTGTCTTATTACATTTCTAAAAAATAAATCATTCATTATGTTCAAACAGTTACTCAGTACTTGAGTAGTCTTTTCACCAAATACTTGTGAAATTTTTTGGATGACTACTTTTTACTTCTACTTGAGTAATATTATTTTGAAGTAACGCTACTCTTACTTGAGTACAATTTTTGGCTACTCTACCCACCTCTGTACACTTATGTAATGACATTATAATTCCACATTTATGTTGTCAGCGAAGGTAACTTACAAGATATGGACAAAGTACAATTATGGCCATAAATACTGCATTCATCATAAGGTGCACAGGCAAGTTAATTGACTTGACTGTTCAGGGACACAAAGTGAGTCAGACACTGGAGATGAATCAGCAGCTTTCTGGTTTCCTAACCACTCTGTCTGAAACGTTTACAGCGGAGGATAATAAAGTTGTCTTTATTAATCACAGAATGATTAAAAGTGTCCAATATGAGGTGTTTGTTGCTCTGCCAGTTGTTGGAAATTTAACAGGTCACTACTGTAGTTTAAGCAGAGAAGTACAAAAAGACTAGCAGGGTCAGTCATTACTGGAAGAGTGACAGATCATGCGAATAAAGTGTATATGCAATCAAAAAAAATCAGACACTCAAAACCTTGCTAGAGAGTCAGACAGCAAAAATCAACAACAGCAATAATAATAATAATAATAATAATAATAATAATAATAATAATAATAATAATAATAATTCTAAGAGCCAATCTTAGAATGTTGATGCTTTAAGGTAAACTCATACTAGTGTTTGCTTAAGTAGAATAGAATACAATCTTCATTCGGCTATTAGAATATGGTATAGTATTTTACTCCCTGTAAGTTAATATAGAATCAAGTTTTCCTGCTATAATCAGTAATACAGTGTGTTAATTTGTATGAAAAGTCACATTTTTCATAGAGGGGACTGGGCGGTCTCATGGTCTGGAATCCCTACAGATTTTATTTTTTCTCCAGTCGTCTGGAGTTTTTTTGTTTTTTCTGTCCCCCCTGGCCATTGGACCTTACTCCTATTCGGTGTTAATTAATGTTGATTTATTTTGTTTTCTTATTGTGTCTTTTATTTTTCTATTCCTTATTACGTAAAGCACTTTGAGCTAATGTTTGTATGAAAATGTGCTATATAAATAAATGTTGTTGTTGTTGTTGTTGTTATTTTACAGATTGCCAATGGGATAAGCATACAGTTTTCTGGCCGTTTACAAATAGTTCAACTGTATAAATAACTTAAAAGAATGAAACAAGATCAATAAGCTTTAAACAGAACATTTTTTTAAAATAAGACCTTCTCTTTTGTTTGCTACTGTATATTCAATTGTTTCTCTTTTTTGTGTGAACAGTTTCACTCTGCATTTTTACTAAAGCTTTTAAAAATGAAGATATTTTGTCTGTGGAATCATTTCAACGCATCAAGATATCGACAAATTACATTTTGCAAACTAGAGCTCCTGAACTTTAGTGATTTTGGGTAAAAGCAGCTACAATAATAATAATAATAATAATAAGCACACATACATTTTGAATTCTGCCAACTTGGACATTTTACCATGTGGCTGGCTAAACTACCATCATGTCAATTCCTGGAAAGCATTCACTAGCAATGGATACAAATATTCTAGCAGCTAAACCAGAAACTTGCAGTGTCCATGAAAAATAAAATTGCTATGCGATCAAGTCAAAAATAGTAACAACAAATAAAACTTCAAGCTTGAAACAAAATGAAAGAGTGAACGTAAAGTGGAACCAGAATTCAAAGGATTGAAGGAAATAGAAAAAAAATATCAGAACTCTGAGTAAACATTAATAAGAATACCAAGGAACCATGCCAGCTGAACATTGTGCAGTTTGTTGGTTAAAGGAACAGGCTTTAAAACTGAGGATGTGACCCTGAGATTGTCAGGCAGCCGGCCTTGACTTAAAAACTACAAGTTAGTACCCTCAGGGATGGCAAAAGTTGTTATATTAAGGCATGATGAGCGACTGATTGTAATATGAAGTAATGTGACGAGGTAAAATGTGGATGTAACCCACTACAGGTCCTGTCACAAATGATGACTTCTCCAGTGATTTTCAGTTGCACACTTCATTGACATAATCTTACTGAGTCGAAGGGAGTCGTGTCTTCTAAAATCCTCAGTGACTCAGTCCAACCAGTCTGAAACTCAACCTGACAAATCAAACTAGTCATGGAAGACAGGGAAGTCTTAAAGAAAAACAACATCCTGACACAAAGCCCACATGAAAAGAAGCTAACTAAGATAATAAAGAATTTCATGTTTTTGAAAAGAAATATCCGCCAAGGGATACTTCTTGTCAGTGCATTTATAATGGAAGTAACTTGCCATGATGACAAATGTGGTGGCAGCACCCAAAAATGTCATCAAGGAAAACAAAGAATTAGATGTGAATATAAAATAATATACAATAAATCCACTGAAGAAAAAAATGACAAATAATACCTACGGAATCTACAGAAACTGTCTGAGCAAGTCAGAAATCTGCACGAAATGTATGACTACAGCCAACATGGGCTTTAAAGTGGGAGATGTTTGGGAACACCAGGAAAAATTAAAGGTGCTTTCGATGGATAAGCAGAACCAGAAGGGGGAAAACCCATAACGGGAAAATTGTAGTCAAAAACAGGATGGGTTCAGAGAAATAAAAAACTAACTGAATCAATCATCAAACTCAGAACAGAAAAAAAAATCTAAATTGACAAATGAATCTGACAGTTTGATAACATGTGGCCGCATGCCAGCATCTTTTACATAGTAGGTGGAACATGACGACAAGACATGGCATTTGATCTCTGTGTCACATTCACAAAATGGCTTTAAGATGAACTCTCTATCAGAGGGACAAAAATATTAAACAATGTTAAAAAATAATCAGAACATTCCGTGGATCCATAATTAGGATTCATCACAAGCTGTGGCTCAGATTTGTAGAAGTGTTAAAATTATCCCCAAGTCGAACCTGTTAAAACACCTTGCAAAATACCTAACTTTTATTTATTTATTTATTTATTTATTTATTTATTTATTTATTTATATCTTATTTTATTAAAATCAAAAAAAGTTCCATACATGCAAGTCAAGTTTAACAGAACTTTTATTAATAGCAAAAAGAAAAACTAATAGTATCAACATAATCCTAATTTCAAAAGATAACCATTAATCAAAATTCACAAAAATATAAAACTCCAAAAAATTCAAATTGCAAAAAAAATAAACCCTAAATATTCAAAGGATAACAACAACTATGAAAAAATAAACTAGAAAAAATAAAAAAATAGAAAAGCAAAACAATCTCAAGTTCAAAATCAAAAAAAATCTGAATCCTAATAACGTGAGCCTAGTTAAAAGCCAGAAAATTACATGACAAAAGAAAGTGAACCTTTGCAGGAAAGAAAGAAAAGAGAGCTGAAGGACTTCACTCCTAGAGCTAATGCCCACAGCACTGCGGCTAAGGTAGCTGATGTTCTGTCTTAAGTACGTGCGCCCAGTTGCCCCAAACCTGAGACCTCGATTTGCCAAAATCCCAAACACAAGATGTTATACTGTAGTTCAGTCAGGGTCCTTTTCCTAGATCACATGTTCTTTGTTTATTTAATCTTTTTGTTTTTCTTTAAATAGAATTTTGTTTATTGTGCTATTGATTATGATCTTGCTTTCACCTTTTCAGCATTTTATTTTTATACTGTTATTTTATTAATCATTTTCTATTATGTTAATATATATATTAGCTTTCTTTGTTCTTCGCCCTTTCCCTTTATGTACAGCCTAAGGGGGTGGGCCCCTCTAGTAATGCAGTTGCCCCCAGTAGTATTTAAGGAGTGGCTGCAGGTATGCTACATTTTCAGCCCTGAAGTTGTTCCTGATTTTTGGTTTATTTTCTTTATGAATTTGCATTCCTGCTGTCTTTCAAGGTACTGGTCCTGATTTTGCATTAGTTTGCATTTAAGAAAACCAATTTTTTATTTCCTCTTTTTCCTGCCTTTTTATATTTCTTTAAATATGTTTGAGTCCTTATAATAAAAATGCATTATTAAAGGAGCCTGTCTTTTCTTTGGTGGTCATTTTTAATATCCATCCATCCATTATCCAACCCGCTACATCCTAAGTACAGGGTCATGGGGGTCTGTTGGAGTCAATCCCAGCCAACACAGGGCACAAAGCAGGAAACAAACCCCGGGTAGGGTGCCAGCCCACCGGAGGGCACACAACCACACACTAGGGACAATTTAGGATCGCCAATGCACTTAACCTGCATGTCTTTGGACTGTGGGAGGAAACCGGAGCACCCGGAAGAAACCCACACAGACAGGGGGAGAACATGCAAACTCCACGCAGGGAGGACCCGGAAAGCAAACCCCGGTCTCCTAAATGCGAGGCAGCAGCGCTACCCACTGTGCCACCGTGCCGCCCTCATTTTTAATATTTAGACCTTAACTTTTATCTCATTTTTGTACCTGTGCAGGCCATAAGCCTGACTTTTGAGTTTGGGACCTGGCCACTAATGGTGATCAGCCTTGAGGTTCAGGTCTGGCTTTGTGTTTTTTGAGCTTGAAACCTGCACTGCCTTTTTTTTTTTTGTGTGACATGATCAAAATGCAAGAAAAATAAAATCAGAACATCAGCATGGGAGTGTGGATAAATAACAAAACCGGCAAAATATATGAATAACAATAAGACAGAAATGGAAACCTAACAAGAAGTACCTGGGGGCTGTTAGGTGGATGCCTAGGATGATGGCCTCAGAGCTCCACAACACAATTGTGACTTCAGGATTGTTTAGGACATTTGCACCTGGAAGTGACTGAGGGAAGGTCCTAAAGTCACCTGAAACCCATAGTCTAGCTGAGCACAAGCTCATTATGAGAGTTAAAGCAAGGGATCATATGGCTGGAGAAAGACGGGTCAGAACTATAGAGAAGAGAAGAAAGGAGTGTTTCTGAGACATTTTTAGGCAAGTGGACCAACAGCACCATCTCAATAGGGTTCTAACTAGGTCCAAGGAGGTCATAGTGCTGGTCTAGTTTTTTTCAATTTAAACTGAATGATTGTAGTAAAACAAATGATACAATGGATCCGCTTAATCTAATCTCTCTATTATATAAAAAGATCTTGGGTCGAGATATGATTTTCTTGGAGACACTTTAACGTCCCACGAGACAAGGAGGACAGCTGCTGTACTAACTTTTAAATGTTTGAAGCACAGCGTGACATGCAGATCATGCAGCACCGCACAAGCAGCAGCAGCAGCTAGCCAGCTGATCGAGTATTGAGGAGGTAAAAAAAATGTATGTTTCCCATTGTATCACCATTTAAGAGGGGGTTTCGGAGGAGCAACCGCATCTCTTTAGCGTACATTCAGCCCCCCTCTTCACAATGCGAGAGGCAGTGATGCGAAGTGGCTGGCCCATAGCTCACCCCTCGGGACAAAACACAGGATTTACAAAGTATATCAGATCAAATAAAAAAAAAAATCAAAGGGTTAGTACAATGGAATCCATTTATTAGTTTAAATTAAGAACACAAGGACACAGAGGGAAAGTTCTTAAGGACAGATTCCACACAAATGTTAGAAAAGTTTTTCTCTGTACAAAGACCCACAGAGAAATAAATTACCACATAATGTTGTAGACAGTAGGACTTTAGAGAACTTCTTGACTTGACGTTATTCCGACGAAGTTAGGTGGATATGATGCACAAGCTTTGAGTGCTGTATGATCTGTTCTCATCAAAACTGTTCTAATGACATGCATACCTCCCTCCAAAACGTTTATGTTGCATATAAGTGAACATCACCCCCCATCCTTCTTAACCTAGCAATACATCCCGAAATAAAGCTCTAACTACATTGATGGAATACATACTTGAGTCCAGAGCTGTGACAGATCACTGCTAACTAACATGCCAGCCTGACATGCAAACATCTCATCATGGAGACTTTGGCACATAAGATCACTTTGAAACTCAGACAGAAATAAAGAAAGTCTTACCCTGGAAGGCCACCGGACTCCATGTAATTTGCCAGGACCACGTCATGTGACCACACATCATACTGCCACTTCTGCAGGCCGATAACTCCACAGAGAACGTTACCAGAATGAATTCCAACCCGCATGTTGATGTTTACTCCTGTGGCCTCCCTCAGCTTACTGAGAAGAAAGAAGAGTTCAAATTAAATGCTGTATTTTTACAATCAGTTACAGACTTTTCAGATTTCTGAAAAATCTAATTTGACTCAGTGTATATTATAAACAAAAGTTTACTCATTGACGTAAGCCAATTCAGGGCCAGAGCGTCAGTTATGTTTATCATTGGCTAAACTGATGACCATCGCTGTCCTCGTCTCAGACTACGTACTTGATGGAGTGACACATGTCCAGACCCATCTTCACACAGTTCTTGGCGTGGTTCGGCAGGGACACAGGCAGTCCAGACACACAGTAGTAGCAGTCTCCAAGGATTTTGATTCTCATGCATTCATTCTCCTGGAAAAATGCAAAAGTGCAGAAGTGACCAACTGCACTGTGATCCCATTGTGACAAATGTCTTAGGTGTTTCTTGTATCTATTATCAACTAGAGCAAATTTTCTTTTTGGGTGTCCAATTAAGTATGTCTTTTACCTACAATTATGAAAATCCCAATAAAAGTGATTTTATTGAGCTGTAGATTTGAAATTATTTATTTATTATTTATTACGATTATTATTATTGTTGAATATTTGGCTTCCACCTTCCCCAAAGGCAACATACAAGTTCAGACTCTGTTAATATTGTCTCCATACACTTCTTGCAATGAGAGAAATGGCAGGTTAAGGGTGTACTCACACTGGCAATTTTTTCCATGCCTGAGCACATTTGTCCGCATGTAACCTCACAAAGTCCAGTTTGTTTGACTAGTGTGATTGCTCTGTGCCGGGTCAACCATTCCAAGACCTGGGGCCTCATGTATAACGCCGTGCGTAGAATTCGCACTATAACATGGCGTAAGCACAGAAGCCGAAATGTGCTTACGCACAAAAAAATCCAGATGCAGGAATCTGTGTGTACTCCTACTTCCACGTTCTTCCGCTACATAAATCCCGATCAGCGTGAAAAGTAACGCTCGTGCACGCGCTTTATGTAATGTCCCAACTCCTCCCAGAATTACGCCTCTTTGAATATGCAAATCAATATAAATAGCCCTTAAGCTCAGCCTTCTGTGAAAAGACAATGGGAAAAGCACGGGGGAAAATATAAGAATTTCAGCGAATACCAAGTGGAGGCAAAGGAAAAACATACTATTTGTTTAATTAAACCGTGGTATAATCAACAAAAGGAAGTTGATCGAGTGACATAGCGTGTTGGAGAAACTTGCTAGCTCACGTTCACAAAGTCGCACAGTGCCGGAAATAAAAAAGAAGTCACATATCAAAGTTGCCGTGAAAAGGCGAGTTGTAGCCCACTGTCTGAGTGTCATATGAAAGCTTATTAGGGTACAGAGAAAAAAAAAGACACACAGTGGGGGAAAAAGCACGAAATGTCAACTTCAATCTCGAAATTTCCACTTTAATCACGTAGTTTATTTTGTCATTAAAATAGAACATCATAAACTTCATCTTAAAATCGTTTAACCAGTTTCTCAAATCACATCGTAATTAAAGTATAGCACATTAAATGCTTTGTTTTGTATGTGATCTTCTATGTGCTCTATGTGTGTGAATCACTACGTGCTTCTTAAACGGGCTTTCTCTTCCTCTGACAGGGCACAGAATCCATTACATTCATGATATTACAGCTCTCTGAATAACTAAAATACTGAGATTTATACGTGATATCATTTTCATGATGATAGTTAAAGCACGTTATTAAACATGGGTTTCATGGTGGCGCAGTGATTGTGTGCAACCTTCGATGAAATTATTTATTGCAGCAGTACTAATGGGCGGCTCTGTGTCCAATAGAGAAAGTCCAATGTCAATATGTTATCTTATGCGCGGTGGATGGCCACGTCCATTGCAGACACTGCATAGCTGCCTCGTGCTCATGACAAAAGCGTTTAACTTTTGTCGAAATTTGCCGCTGCGTTTTTAGCTGTGTCGTTATTTTCTCTTTCTGTTTTATATTCAATATATTGCAGTCCTTGCTTTTCTTTCTCCAAGTAAGCGATCACCACACAATCAGCTCTGTAATAGACGTTAAGCCATCTGTAAGCTTAGAGTGCAGATTCTTCAAAACGTTTAAGGAACATTGAACTATCTTCGTAGTACATGTTTAATTATTCTATCCTTCACGCCAGTCCCAGTGAAGAATATAAATTATTTAAATGAAGTTAAAGTTTTATCTGTATAATATAATAAACATATTTTGCTGCATTTCATCTTAAAAATGATATTGTTATCATATGTAAATACGCGCTTTATAAAATGGCGCAGGTTGTGTAATATTATAACTGTAGTATTCCGTGTGGTGCAGTGAGAGTAATATGGAAAAAGATGATCCGCTATGGCAACTCCTAACGGGAGCAGCTGAAAGAAGAAGAAGGTGCAGTGAGAGTAACAACGGTAAAGCAGTTATGGTATTTGGAATACTATGGCTATTCCCTGGACCATTATATTGTTACAAGTTAATTACAATCAGATGCATTACACTAATAAACAATATGCGGTTAGTTTCAGTGTATTTATAAAGCCGCATCAGGAAAATAAGGAGTAACCACACAGGAACAGTAGCATTGCTTTGACGCTGGGTGCCGCCAGTCTGCAAAACGGAGCGGAGAACTTGCGTACGGCAAGGTATGAGGTACCGTGGAAAAGTGCATGGCTTTGCGCCAAGTGTAGGTTTTATACATCGCGATTTGAACGTGGAAAAGTTTTTACGCAACATTTCTGTGCGTACGCACCGTTTATACATGCGGCCCCTGGCCCGCTTGGAAGAAGTGGGCCCAAGCGTGGTTCAATAGCATTCGGGAACAATGTGATCGCTAAACATGCCCGAGTATGGATAACAGACATGATGTCAATGATGTGACAAGTTCAATTCTCATTTCATTCAGTATCTAGTTTTTATTCTCATCTTACACATGAATGTGAATTGTAGTTGTCAAGCAAAGCTGCAAATTCCTCCCTTAACATCATTTGTCACCGTAAAACAGCACAATTAACAGCAAAACGCTGTGCTGCACACTCAATAAATTTGTAAGAGGGTAGAGAGGGTTATCCTGCCACACACGACTCCAAAACAACAACAGAATAAGTAAAATCAGTTTGAAATGCATGCTGTCACTGCGCGTTCAGATCTTGTTTTAGCTTTACAAAGTCGCATGGTCATGACGACAGAGTACCCGGGCCCAGAACATTAAGTGCAGTGGGGGAATAGGGAGAGGGAGGGCCATCGCACTTGGGCACAGTTCAGACAAACATGCCTAGTGTGAGTACACCTTTAGTGACATGTTCAGGGTCACGGAAGGACTGGGAGATGGAGGTAGACTGGCAGCCTTGTGTTTCCATGTCCACTATCTATGCCTCTAATTCTTTCAAACCCAAACCTTGGCCAATTTTATAATACTAATCTATACAATCTACTTACCTTGGCAATTTGGTCAAATTTTCCAAAGAGCTCATTCAGCATATGGACCAGCTCCTCAGGTGAGCACATACTCGCCAACTGTGTGAAACCAACAATGTCTGCATACAGTATGCTGTGAAGAGTGTAGAAATAGTTAATAATTATCAAAAAATGTGTTAATTAATGATGATAAGAAACGTAACAGTTAGGGTTAACAAAAATTAGGAAACCCATCAGTTCAAATAGAAATCCTCATGAACCTAAGCCACTGGGCTACATTACAATGATTGAGCTAAGTCCATTATGCTACTTTAAAATAAAAAACTCTAAAGAGAGTATCAAAAAAAAAAACAAACATGATGAGAGGTGATAAACATGGAATAAGGGGAAGGTTAAAAATGTGGAATCCTTAGTGAGAAAAGGAAGTTGTGTCAAAGGTCAACCCAGAATGATGCCAAGGAGGCTAAAGTGCCTCTGAGATGATTTTAATCAATACGTGATAATGGCACTGGGACTAGGGGTTAATTCAAGGAAGGGGGTACGATTGATTGAGTGAACCAAACGGTAGTGACAAGAACCCTGGAGAGAGGCTGCCAGTCTATTGCAGGGTGAACACACACACACACACACACACACACACACACAGACACACACACACACACACGTGGGCCACCAGCATGTCTTTGGACTCTGGTAGGAAGTTGGAGGAATCCCACCCTGACACGGGGAGATCATGCAAACTCCACACTGGGAGTTACTCGAGACACAAGCCCTGGTCTTCTAACTGTGAGGCAGCAATGCATCATCATGCTGCCCTTCACTTTATTATTATTAATGAATCTCTGAACTGTCACTTTATTGCTTAACTCTTGGCTGTTCCAGTGACTATGGCTCTTTACGTAACACTTTATTCGACTGCCCTATTCTACTCCATTACTAGTTCAGGCGGTATGTTATTAGGTGTTGCGCAGCACTTTTTTACTCTGTAGTTTAGTATTTATTGTTCTGTATTGTTGTGTGCGAAGTGGAATCAATACTAAATAACAGACCCCTTACAGAGACATCTAACGATCCTAATGATCTGGAACCGCTCACACCCAATCATCTATTGTTGTTGGACACTGAACCCGAAATGCCACCTGAACTTGTTTCAAAAAACGAATCATATTCAAGAAGACGCTGGAAACAAATTCAATACATGGCTGATTTGTTTTGGAAAAGATGGACTAAAGAGTATTTGCCAATATTTCAGGAACGTCAAAAATGGCTTACACCAAAAAGAAACTTTGAACCGGGAGACATCGTTCTAATTGTGGATAAAGCTACACCTCGCAATTCCTGGGTAATGGGTCGAGTCATCAAGACAATGCCAGATGCCAAAGGTGCCGTCAGAAGAGTTTGCGTACAAACCAAAAACAGTACACTGGACAGACCCGTGAACAAACTGTGCCTGATCCAAGAGGCGTCAAGTGATTAAAATGACTCATTTTTCTTTTTGCATGCCTAATTTTAAAGCCTTTTAAATTTAGCGCTTGTGTTTATACATTAGAGTTTAAGCTATAAAGTTTCCTAAGCTTAGTATTTGTGTTTTTATAGTAGAAACTAAGTTTAAGCTTCTTAAGGTTTGTTTTAAGTTTCGTAAAGTAATGAAGGCTCTTATTAAGTAAAATTAAGTAATTGATTTCTGCCCTAGCATAAACAATTAGGGGCCGGATGTGTAAGAGCCATTTTCCTAGTTCTAAAAAATGTATGAATATTTACTAGATGATAATTCATAAAATATGGGAGATTCCTATAACCCCCGTGAATAGAATTGAGTTGGTATTTTCCTGTCATTTTCTAACAGTTTTGAGCTAACAATGTTCTCCTGTTAGAGTCTAGCCTCGCCTCGTGTAAGGTACAGAGGCATACGGTTTTTTAACCGTGTCCTTGTTTGTGCTCACGTTCGTGCTTGCGCTCGTGAACGTGCCTCGGTGCATGTCAATGTGCCAACGGCCTACGGGCCTTTTGAGTGTGAAGTAACTCTTAAAATAAAAGATTTAAGTGTTGAACCGTATGTTTAAGGCATACAGAAGAAGAAATTAAGAACTTTTAAGTAAAGAAATAACCAAAGTTTCTTAAGAAAAACTAAGTCTATAGAAGATACATTTTTTCCTTTTTTTTGCCTTTATTCTATGTGTGTAACTATTTTTTCTTTTTATTCTTGTGTGGATTATTTGCTTTTAACTTTCACTAAATATTTTAAAACGAACTTTTGGACTTTGAGATTTCTTTGACACGCGTCTTACCTGTGCCTGATTTCGCCTATTACTGCACTGTTAATTGTACCAATAATTGTTATTCAATACTCAATGCTTTGGTGCTCCACAAGCTTGCTTTTATTTTAAAGCATTTTTGTTAAAAATAAATCTTTTATTTTATAAAGATTTTTCAAGACCCTTTTTGTGTCTTGTAGGGGCTTTTTATGGTGTTTCCCCACACGCAGGTGGCATTTTTGGAACCGTCAGGAGTTACGTGCTTTAGAATTCTGAGCATTCATCACACTCTTATTATGACTTATGTCTTGGCTCTGTCTTGTCTTACGTCTGACATCTTATATCTTGGCTCCAGTTACATGAACTTTAGGATTCTGATCTTCTCACTCCCTTTCTTGTCAATGGCTATTGTTTCACATGCCAGGCCCTGTCTATTAGATTCTTTGACTCGCAGTCACAACTTCAGCTTGTTTATCTCAGCCCTCTTTGTGTCTCCTGATTACCATTTGTAAATCAACTGTCATCCCATGCAGTTCTTTTCAGGGATTACTGAGCTCACAGCCATTGTGCAGTAGTACTAAAACTAAATTGGCTTTCTTGAACAACAGAGCAAGGAATGAAAGATTCACATGGAACAGATGTTATTAAATTAGGCATTGTCCAGCCATACATCCATTTATTAAGGAGTCAGAGCTTATCTTGGCTTGTCGTCAGGTACAAGACCATTATCAAGCCTGGAAAGGGCACCCGTCCATCTCAAAGCACAGTCACACTGCACACCTACACTCAATAGGTGCCAATTTACAGCAGTCAACCAGCCCACCTTGTCCATCTCCAGGATGTGTGAGGAACACCAGGTTACCCAGAAAATACACAAATATGGAGATGACATCTAATATTAAGACACACATACACAGTTAGCTTAAAAATGACAGAACAAACCCCCCCTGTGGTGGGCTGGCACACTGTTCCAGGTGCTTCCTACCTTGTGTCTAATGCTGTTGGTACAGACTCTGGCCCACCATGATCCTGTCAAGCCAAAGCATACACTTGACAGTTGACTGCAGGAGGGGATGCTCACCTGACGTTCTTGTGCTGCTTGACATAAAGGTTGTGGAAGTTATTTGCATTCTCAGGGTGTGGCTGCCTTTCCTGCTTGTCCTTGAGCCGCTCGATGATTTCAGCTTTCATCTCAAAGGCAATGTGAACAGGTAGGACTGACAGCAGCAGGTGCTCCTGGAATCCATGAAAAGAAAATGAAATGGAAGTGGTGACACAGTGAGGATGGTGACTTAAACCACTCAATTGAAAAGAGAAAGGCAGAGTTTCATTGTCACAATGACTCTTCAGCTTTTTGAGAAAAATATAAATAGCCAGAATGGAGGATGACGAGCCTCACCTGATGCCTTTTCTCATTGACAAGCTTGGCTCTCGACTTGTTAAAGCTGAATGTGTCGCTGTAGATCTGCTTCAAGGCCTGGTCTGTTAGCACTTTGTGATATACCCCCACCAGATTGATGCAGATGAAAAGAAAGCCATTTGGCACCAGCTGTGGGACAAAAAAGAAGAAATGTCAAAGTGGGAACAGGTTCTGTATGTATTGAATGAAAATCTGAACAAACAACGGCAATAATTACAACAATCATCATTGTCTCGATAAATTACCCTACTTACTTTTTTGCATGTTCATGTCTGACCTTTCAGAGGACAAGAGGAGAGATGAGTGTTTGAAGTGATGCGCCAGAGCTCTGAGACCACAACTGCATGAAGCAGCCTGAGCCATATTGAAAAAAACAGCTGGAAGTGTGAAGTACTGGAGGGTGGGCTTCAACTTTAGGGGACTGCACTACTCAACCTCCCTGGGTCCGTCTGTCGATCGTCAGAATCTGAGAGAGTAATGGGGATTTTGTCCCAGTTACGAAAGCACCGGACCAGCTCTTTACCTTCTGGAATTCTGGAAGGTTTATGGCAGTAAGCCCAAACAGTCTACATGTGTTTTATGGACTCAGATAAGGTATACAACCTTCAGGAATACGGGGTATCAGGCCTGCTATTATGGGGTATTCTGTCCCTGTACAACCTGAGCAACAGTCCGACTTTTTGCTGTGAGATGTGGAACTCCGCCAGTGCTGCCCTTTGTCACTGATTCTGTTCATAATTGTTATGGATGGAATTTCCAGGTGCAGCTAACGGGTGGATGGGGTCCAGTTTGGTGACCACAGGATTGCAAATTTTTGGAAAATTTTTCTAATGAAGAGAGTGATGTCATTCCAACAAAATTCTGAGAATCCTTTTTGCTATTTGAATCAACGTTTTCATGTTTTTTTCATCTGTCAGTGGCCATGTTGTAGTACTGCTTGCTAAACTTGTTGTTGCTGTGATTGATATCGTCACCAATCAACTATATAAGAAACTGACTAGGCCATAGTGTTGTACTGATATTATTGTTCTTCATTATCTAAGGACACCCATTCTCTGCCTCCTGTTATGGGCAACAAGCATGAGAATCCATGTAGTGAATGAAAAACAAAGACATAGTCAAGCAACATTAGCTAGGGTCAGAACCAGGAGAACTCCTATCAGAAACTTAAGCCAAGAATAGCGGTAATGAAATCAAAGTCAGAAGAGTGCAGAGAGCTCAAAAACCAGAGAAACAGAATAAAGCAAAAAATGTTTGAATGGTTTGAGAATCTCTGTAGATCTATCTATCTATCTAATATATAGTGCCTTCCATATTTATCTATCTATCTATCTATCTATCTATCTATCTATCTATCTATCTATCTA
>JANRMT010062852.1:36407851-36444844 GCA_026402145.1 Polypterus bichir lapradei | reverse complement strand
CTATCTATCTATCTATCTATCTATCTATCTATCTATCTATCTATCTACCTATCACAAACTAAGAGACACATTAGAATTTCTATGTTTGTTGTTCTGAATCCAATATTGGACAATCTGGAATTGTGTGACACTGATCTTTATAACTTTGCTATGGTGACATCATGTGGCATGACTCATGGTGATTCTCACATGGTGGCAATGGGGATAGAAGCTGACATAAATCCCACCAGAAACTGCAGTGCCCACAGAAAACAAAAATGACATCATAAAAATACATAAAGTAATTTTAGGTTTCTTTAAAGCAACCTTAAATCCTCAGATACAAACTCCCTGAATCTTAACTCTTTAAGGGTAGATGTTGACTTTTGTCGACACAAGGGGCAGAGGATAGATATCAGTGGCAGAGGGTGAAAGAAAGCTGTACAATACAATACAATACAGTTTATTTTTGTATAGCCCAAAATCACACAAGAAGTGCCGCAATGGGCTTAAACAGGCTTTGCCTTTTGACAGCCCCCCAGCCTTGACTCTCTAAGAAGACAAGGAAAAACTCCCAAAAAAAAACCCTTGTAAGGAAAAAATGGAAGAAACTTTGGGAAAGGCAGTTCAAAGACAGACCCCTTTCCAGGTAGGTTGGGCGTGCAGTGGGTGTCAAGAAGAAGGGGGTCAATACAACACACAGAACAGAACAGAACAAATCCTCAATACAGTTTAAAAATAAAAATTTTAGAAGTACGGAGTACATGCTGATAAAACTCACTGTTACGTTATAAGTAGACCTTCTTTGCTCAGAGGACTGTTAGACTCATTGACTCCATGTTGAAACCCTGCCTGTGCGTGAGTAGCATAGAGTAAGCAACGTCTAGAATGGCATCAACATCGGGCAAGAGAGTGAAGCAAATGCACAAAGCAAAAAATACTCTGTGCATATTATTTATTTCTTTTATGTATTTTTTGCGTATTACTGCTGAATCGGACTCTGACTTATCGAACTCCGATTTTGATGCAAGTGACGTGGAGATCAAAAACAAAAGTCAGGTGCCTGCATCAGCTGACATGGTCCCCAGCTGATCGTAGAGCTGGACACGCTTGTGTAGCTGATGTGCCAACAAAAACGTTTGCCCTGGGAGGAATACACATACATCGTTCTATGGGAGACCAACTGGTAACTGGACTTCACCAAACAACGCAGCCTGCTGGTAGACCCTACAGATTAGCAGCCACTCGACTACTTCAAGCCATTTGTTTTTTTACCAGAAAATACCTTTCAGCATTTGAGTGATGGGACAAACATGTATGTAATAAATAAATTAAAAAATAAATGTGAAGCCATTGCCTTGTGTGCTTTTTAGAAAACTATTTAGCCCTGGTACAAAAGAAAAAAAAAATTAGCCCTAAAAGAGTTAGAGCCCCCCAAAGGGAAAAAATGTAAGAAAACAAGCAGTTCCGACCCAGAAAAAAGACTAAAAAATGTGCCGAATAACAAACACCATCCATGTGTGTGGTGCACGTCATCTGGGCGCCAGTATTGTGACGGGCCCTTCAATTTGGAGGTAAAGCTAAAATGTGTATTGATTTAGCCATGCAGTGACTATTTCAGCTGTTTCTACCTCCAATGATCATTTGCCAATAATTAGGGGCAACATCAGGACTTGAGTAGATTGTATTTGGTGTTGTTTATAGTTTTGTGTATAAATAGTAAATGGCATTATTTTTTCGCTTATTGTTAAAAATATTTTCTTTCTCCCTGCTTGATAGAAAATTTCCATCTGGATCCTTTATCACCCGGACCTGCTGTACATCCTTCCCAGCTTGGTCCCTCTGTCTGGCCAAATCAGTACAAGTACTTTTCTCCTTCCTTTGTATCCAGCTTCTCATGTAACTCGACACAAGCCTTTTCCTTAGCTTTGCCTTTGCCAGCTCTCTCTTCACCTTTTGCCACATTTCTTTTTATGCCTGTCTGGTTTTGTCATCTCTCTGGTTATCCCAATTCTTTTTCACTGACCTCTTCCTATTTATGCTTTCCTGTACTTCCTTATTCCACCACCAAGTCTCTTTGTCTTCCTTCCTCTGTCCAAATGTCACACTCTCTCCCTTACCACTTCAGCTATGGTACTCCAGTCATTTATCACGTCGTCATCGACACAGAGCGCTTGTCTTACTCCCTCTCTGAATTTTACACAATAGTCTTCTTCTTTCATCTTCTACCACCTGATCCTTGGTTCCATTCTCCTCTCTTCCTCTTTTTCACCTGAACATTTACCCTGCATGCCTCCAATCGATGGCATCTAGCTACATTATCCCCTGCCACCACCTTATAATCTTTAATCTCTTTCACATTCCATCTCCTACATACGAGGAACATAATTCACCTGTTTGTACTTTCCTCCACTCTTAGACGTCAGCCTGTGTCCCTCCTTCTTCTTAAACTATGCATTCTCCACTGCCTTTTCCATCCTTTAGCAAAGTTCACCACTTTCTGCCCTTCAACATTTCTCTCCTTAATACCATACTTGCCCATCACTTCCTCGTCACCACTGTTCCCTTCACCAACAGGCCCATTAAGGTCATTAAGGTCTCCTCCGGTCACCACTCTTTCTTCTTTGGGTATACTCTCCATCATTTCGTCAAATTCACTCCAGAAATCTTCTTTCTCCTCCATCTCAAACCCCACTTGATGACATTTAACATTACCCCTTCGATTTCCAACTTTATGCTCATCACTCCATCAGACATTGTCTTCAGCTCCAAAACACTCTTAACATACTCTTCCCTCACAATTACGCCTACCCCATTTCTCTTCCCATCTACACCATGGTTTGGACTCACCTCCAGTGCTTCTGGACTTACTCTAATTCCCCTTGGTGTCCTGTACACACAGTACATCTACCTTTCTCTGCTCTATCATATTGGCCAGCTCTCTCCCTTTACCAGTCATAGTGCCAACATTTAAAGTTCTGACTCTGAACTCAACACTATTTCCCTTCCTCCTCTCCCATTGTCTTTGAACACGCTTTTCCCTCTTGTTCTCCTTCGCCATCTTCGTCTAGCATAGTTTCCGCTGACACCCTACTGGATAGCAGCATCTGTGGCGGTCGTTGGTAACCCAGCCTTGACCGATCTGGCATGGACATTCTGTTTCTCATCTGCATGTTTGATTTGGCACAGGTTTTATGCTGGATGCCCTTCCTGGCGCAGGCCTTCCCAGTTTGTCTGTGCTTGGGACTGGCACTAAGAACGGCTTATGAGATCCCAGTGGCTGGGTTTTTAGTCAAGCCAAGATGCAATGCAAAAATAGAGAGTCGAAACCTACCATTCACTAATATTGCTTTTTTTTAAATATAAAACAAGCAAGCCTTTTTGGGAAGTCCAATCTGAGTGCACTGCCATCTTGGCTAGCAACAGTAACATTGGTGTAAATGATATGGTGGCACACAAAATGTGGTGGTCACATGAAACAGCAAGTAAAATGGAGCTGATGTAATGAAAATGACAATAAAATGTATAAGCAAGACTAATGATAAAAATAATAACTAAAAAAGATTTTGTAAAACAAATATTAATGCATTAAATGTAAACCTTTTCTCTCACATGAATATACAGGCAAGGCCAAGCTGACATGCTAAATTTCCTGAGAAAGCCAGAAACTCCAGAAATCCCTAATGAACCGAGCCAGTCAACTCACAGTCATCCAGTGACAAGACCAAAGCATAAAAGACAAATGCTCTGAAATAAAAAATGGTTACAAACACCAAAAGGAACCTGCAGGAGATACACAGCAGAGACAGAAGAAATCACTCTCATGCACTTTATGAAAATACTTCACTTGGACATCCAGAAAGACTCACCTGTAGTTGTGGGAATGGCAGTGTCTTGCTTTGTATTGGCACATAGATGCTCATCACAATAACGTGTGCCAATGAGGTGCCAATTCCAAGGACGAGAGTTGCCTTCAAACTGAGAGGCAGCAGTGTGTAAACTATGAGGACGATAAAGATGATGAATGCCACCTGATAACAAAGTGAAAAGAGGAGACATGTTAAAAAAAACCTCAGGATGAAAGTCTCTAAAAATGTTTACATTTCTGACTTGCTCCAAAAGGAGTGACCATTATTTTTCTGATTTTGGCATGGACGTATTTACATTTCATAGATATGAAGCCACTTCCATAAGCTGCTCCTCACATTCATGCTTTATTGCTCATACATGTCATGGCCATCAGCTGTACAGCACTAAGTGCAGTTTCCAAGTAACGTGTTGCCCGATTAGAAAGCAAGCGTGAGTGTCAGGTCTTCTGAAGTAAACAGAGCCTTGGAGAAGTCAATGCTTTTGTCTGATGATTTACTTTATGAGCAATCACTTAAGATGCCACTTGTGTTATGACTAGGAGATTCAGAGTGCCTAAGTCCCCAAAAAAACTTCTAAAAATCCTCACTGTGGAGATTAATCATTAAACACTGGCTGGTAGCTGAGCAAACAGAGGGTCTTAATGAAATTAAAAGTTTATTTTCGCAAAAAAATGTTCTGTTATATTATGAAGCTCTAAAGTTTCACAAAAGGCAAACGGGAGTTGGCAGCAATACTAACCAAGGCAAACAAAGTCCCAACATATAATCCAAAGAAAGGTCAAAAAACAGAGCAGAAGGTTGACAATGCAGAAAATCATAATAAGCATAAGCAGAGTCAAAAACAGAAGTAAACTCACCACTCCCTAGTGCATCCAAAATGAACCACCAGGAACTGTGGAAGACCCTCCAGACTTACAGGGCAGTTCCTGGTGGTGATTGGCAGTTGTGCCCTACTCTTGGGGAACCTCCCACAAAATACTCGAAACATAGCACAGGCACAGAAACAAAGCAGACTATAATCTCAAGTAACATTTACATTTCTCAACAACTCAAAATTGAACAGAAAAGACATAAAAAGGGCTTTGAACCCCAGCCAGAGGTGGCTTATATATAACAACCTTTCTCCAGAGCAAAACGGGTGTGAGGATTCCAAAATAAGCTAGGAAACACGGCAGAAAACTATCTAGTGTACCCATCTCAGGTAACCTCGACTTCAGCCAGGCCCCAAGGCAACTTGTTGGCTTCAGCTGGTGCAGGCCCAAAAATGAGGAGTTGGTAAAACAGCTCTAAAAAATTTCAAAATCCATAAGAAAAATCCTACAAAGAGAAGGGTAACCATCATCCTTTGGCTTGGGCAAGCAAAGAATCTTTATAAAAATAACATTTGTTAACAAAAATTTAAAAGATACAAAGAACAGCTGATGAGAGTAAAATAGGCACAAAAGAGCTTTTAAAAGGACAATCCTAAAGCAGACCCAAAAGTCCCAAAATACAGTCCAATAATCAGAATCCTTTACACGAAAACCAGACATCGACAATAACCAGAAAATCAAACCATAAATAGCAATACTTCTAAAACAACAGCAGTAAATGACAATGGTTATCATTCCTAGGCTGTTGCACCCAGTTTAAATACCCTGAGGGAGGGCGCAGGAGTAGTGATGTTAGGGTGGTCCCGACTCTTGGGGCTCCACCTACAACGCACATGGTAGAGAACTACATGTAAAGTGACAGTACACAGTTATAAATGTAACAAATAATACATAAAAAAACACATAACCGCTCAGAAATAACAAAAAAACATCTAAACATATACAACAACACTACTCTTTTATTATCCAACTAGCAAAATACCCGCACTTCGCAGTGGCAAAGTACTGCCTTAAAATTTTTATTAAGAAGAAAAGTAAACCTTTTTAAACTGAGGGAAATTATACCAATAATTATTTGTTAAGGATCTCTTTGTATACCACCTTGTCAGTTTGGCCCTAAATTAAGTCTAAAATACCTACACAATAACTATAATTGTAAAAAACGAACAATAAAACAGCAGAGAAGCCGTGGATTAAATAAAAAGGCTGTAGTTATCAGCAGGGAGACGTGAATACCATGGCGAAGCAAGGAAGGGAATGAAGAGACCGGAGTGACAGATGGCCTCATATAGGCAGGCAGCCAACTATGTGGGAGGAGTGGGGATGAAGTACCCAACGCCACCTCACACGGTGACCGAGCTGCAGGCTATGAACATATATATGTATGTAAGTAGGATTCAGTTAGCGTTGGGAACCCGCATACCAAATTTCTTGAAGATGGCGCCATAAGTAACAAAGACCATTGGAAAGTTCAATATGGAGGCCGACAGTGGCGTCATGCCATCGAAATAAGTACGTACATCGGTTTCGGTTAGCGCAGGGAAACCGCCTACCAAATTTCGTGAAGATGGGGCCATAAATAAGAAAGTTTAACATGGCGGACGTTGTCGACCGTTATGACCGTTACGTGTAGAATTTCGAAATGAAACCTGCTTAACTTTTATAAGTAAGCTGTAAGGAATGAGCCTGCGAAATTTCAGCCTTCTACCTACACGGGAAGTTGGAGAATTAGTGATGAGTGAGTCAGTAAGGGCTTTGCCTTTTATTAGTGTAGATGACACACTTTTATGTAACACTTTGTTAAATAGCTGGCTTCCCCATAGAACTGTCACACATCTTTTAGCACTACACAGCCCAGACTACAAGTGGAATGGTCTCCTGTGTTCTTATGCTCAAAGTGGTATCTGCATCCTTTGTTCTCACTAATGGCTTGTGAGCTCATCATCCTGATAGTGCATTCGTAAGGCCTTACCCTCAAAAACTACGGAGAGCCTAATATAGCTTTTTGAAAATTAAAATAAAAACAAATAATTTATTGGCTCACAGCATTTATTGTTTGCATACTGTATATTTCACTATAAATGTAATTTTTTTAGTTAAGAAAAAAAAACTTTCCAGGGTTATGCAACTGCTGAATAAAAAAACGCTTCAGTATTTATTAGTATTAATTCATCAGCCTTAATCAGCTGGACACATAAACTAGTAAGTCAAGTAGAAACTATGTTATCTTTGTAGAAGGAGCCTGAAAATGTATAGCCATACTAACACATTTCTGTGGATATGTAAGTAGAGAAAAGCCAAGCAAAACGACACCTTTTATTGGCTAACTAAAAATAAAGGGTGTCATTTTGCTTGGCATTTCTCTACATTCATAATGTCTAACACGGTACAACACCCTAGTACTGTGGATATATAACAATTTGTTAACGACATGTGGCATGTAGGCTTATTAAAAAACAGTCCACATCAGCAGTCATCACAGATTCTTGGCATCTTTATGGTGACATTTTGCATAGTTTTCTTGTGTTTCATTGCGTGTGCATTCCACCTTGCACTGCTTTGTTTTACCACAAGAGAGGAAGACCCACTGGGATGCTGTGACACAAGCGCCATTCCAAATACAGTTTAGTATTAAATTGTAAAAAGCAATACGATACTTTGCAATCACCTGGAAAAACAAGACACATTTAATGCAGTTATCTTATAACATAAACGGAAGGTCCCCATTTTCTGTGCTACTTTTGTGTTTTATTCTATGTTTCAACTGGGAGATGTGAAGTAACAAAGAATAAAAGGTGAAAGCATTTGCTGTTGAGCACTGGGAAAGACAGACTTTTTTCTGAGTCTATTGGGTATTCTATCTGTTTAAATAGTGTATAAAAATTATAGCTATACAGTAATCCCTCCTCGATCGCGGGGGTTGCGTTCCAGACCCCCCCGCGATAGGTGAAAATCCGCGAAGTAGAAACCATATGTTTGTATGGTTATTTTTATATATTTTAAGCCCTTATAAACTCTCCCGCACTGTTTATAAATATTCCCCGCAGAGTTATACAGCATAATCCCTTTGTATTCTCTTAGATATTAGGTAAGATTCATTGAAATTATGTATATAAACACACACTGTTTATATACAGTAAAACCTAAATATTATTTTAAAGATATTGAGTGTCTCCGATATCACATATGTTACAGCCATTACGATAGACAGGTCACCAGCAATAAATACGTACATTGCAAGAAAAATAGTATACAGTAAATATGTGTACAGTGACACTAAACGTACATACATGTACTAAGCACTGTAAGAAGAAAATTAATTATGGTTACTCACCAACAATGACACGATGACTTGTCCGATAACAATGAGTTTAATTTTACTGCACAACAAAGGAGAGTGTTACAGCTCTTCTAAAAGAGCCACTTCAGGCGATTGTGTAGCACTGCCGTTGTTCTTCTTCTGGCAGTCTTCAATCCAAATCCCTAAAGCAGATTCCATCCAGACTACTGCCTTATTACATCCACTTACAACTCGTTTTGCACCCTGGTTAAAAGGACGCTGCAGCTGTAGATCTTATATTCCTTTCCTACTTTTTAAATAAAAAGAATCGTAGCCTTCAACAAATCCAAAACGTTTACCTTTTCGGCAATCGTTAACATCTTCTTCTTGCGCTTGGGCATGGCACCTGAAGCAGTAGCAGATTGTTTTGGAGCCATAATGAAGGGCTTGACTATGCAAAAAGATAAACACTAAAGAGCACAACTCTTTACACAGCGAAGCACGTTGATGCTGAATGAGCGAGATGAGACTTCCTGGTTAACACTGCATTCAGCACGCAGGAGCTCAACTGCGTGCTCTAATTGGTTAGCTTCTCAGTCAGGAGAACTTAACTGCGTGCTCTGATTGGTTAGCTTCTCAGCCATCTGCCAATAGCGTCCCTTGTATGAAATCAACTGGGCAAACCAACTGAGGAAGCATATACAGGAAGTAAAAAGACACATTGTCCGCAGAACCCGCGAAGCAGCGAAAAATCCGTGTTATATATTTAGTTATGCTTTCATATAAAATCCGCGATAGAGTGAAGCCGCGAAAGTCGAAGCGCGATATAGCGAGGGATTACTGTACTTACATATTTTACAGAATATATAGGTAAACGGTCGGCAGTATGATGGACTGAATATAAAACTATTCACAACAGCAGTCGGCACTCATTTACTTTTGTTTATTTGCATGTGTATCCTCTCACCTGGCACTGCTTCTGCACTTTATTAGGTGTCTGATTCCTTGGCCATCTCTTGTGTTGGGTGGGACGGCAGGTCCTGCTTTATCTTGTGAACAGCTTGGTATGGAACAAACTTGTCTTTTAGGCAAGTAGCTTATTTACGAGTGATATGAAAATATTGTCATCAGTGACATTTCCTCATTGTGGACTGCCTTTCCCTTGATAATCATGTGTGATCTCTCTCCAAATCGGGAACAGCGTTTATTACATGTTTGTTATTTTTATCAGCAAATACTGTATCTATAAATAATGGCAGAATTATCGGGTTTGCTTGACTTGGGAATAACTGTTCATAAAAAGTTATGTTCTGCCCTTACGCATGACGCAGTTCTGCACAATGTGTGACAAGTAACTTGTATAGCAGGAAAAATGTTAGTGTACGAACTACACAGCCAGATTCAATTATATACGGTGACAGGAGAACACATAAGTTGACACGTTGTGGCTGGAGCAAGCTGTGAGTGAAGAGCACGGTGCTTCACAGACACTGCATACCCAACAATGTATTCAAATACTAGAGTTAAGAGTCGTCTTTCTTTGTATGTGTATGCATCTGTCATAAAATGATTGTGTGTGTGTGTGATTTCATATATGTGCCAGCATTTCAAAATTATTGCAGTCACGTCATACATTTGTGTTTCCTAAAAGGTGCTCTATTTACCACTGAGTACCATTTTCCATCAGTCCTTCCATGTTCACAAAACATATACCTTGGTGTCTAAGAAAATTTGTGAGTGAGTCACCTTTAAAATATAATCATAAAATCCAAAATAACTGATGCTATACAGTAAGTATTCCCCCCCTTAAATATGATACCCCTAAAACATCTGTGGTGCAGCCAATTGGTTTTAGAAGTCACAGAATTAGTTCAATGCACCTGTCTGGAGTTTCCATTATTCTAGTGTAAAGGCACCTTATCTGGAAGGTCCAGCTGGTGGTGAATCAGTATGGTGGCCTAAGCTACACAAAGTAGACAAAAACAATCCAGGCAACTCCATGAAAAGTTGACTGAAAAGCAATCATCAGGGGATAAAGACAAGGAAATATCCTCGACTCTGAATGTCCCTTGGAGTCCACCTAAATCAACCATAAAAAAATGGAGCAAGTATGGCACAACTTTAAATCTGTCTGGAGCAGGTCATCCACAAAAACTAAGCAATCACACAAGCAGGAGACAAGTGAAGGAGACCACAAAGAGACACTCTGAGAATTCTGAAGGATTCATAAGCTACAGTGACTGAGACTGGAGAGGCTGTGCAGACAACATCTGCTGTGGGGGTGCTTCACAAATCGAAGTTTTATGTGAGCATGGCAAAGAAAAACACACACATGAAACCACAGCCAGAAGACAGCTGGAAGAAGGTTCTACAGTCCGATGAGATCACAATTGAGCTTTTTGGCCATCAGAAAAAACACCTCAATTAACGTAAGAATTTTCTTCTAAATCCTTATTTTGCCTTTTATTTTCCCTTTGCCCCACCTTACCTGATCCCATGCGGTGACAGGTGCTTCTCCAAAGATGAAGACGAAAGCCACAGCAGTGAGGATGAACCAATTCAAAAAAGAGACAAGCGATGCACATTTCAGGTAAAGGTTTTCCGAAAACAGAAGGATAAAAAGGGCAATGAAAATGCCGAGTCCAATGAAGACGGTGATCAGGAAAGCCAGGTGATCTGAGGCTGACTGCAAAAAAACCCAGAGGTAGAATAAGAGGTGGTTTGAGGGGGTCATCGGATCACAATGACAATCGGGTCAAAAAAAAAAACAAAACATCAAGCACAGAGCTATAAATAGAGGAGTAGAGGAGTAAGACTTGGGGAAAAGGTGAATAAAGCAATGCTGGATGAGAATGAAATAGTTCAGTTATTATTAGGCTAAGGTAAGACAGTCAAAACTTAGAGATGCTAATTTTCATTTTATACAGTACCTTTCCTTTAAAGTGATTTACAAAGTGATCTTAAACTTTCAAAACTGAGGACCCAAAAATATGATTGTTACCATACTGGTACCCAAAAAGAGGATTATAATCAAAATGGAACCACAGACAAATAAAAATGTCCATATGATAATAAAAAACAATATATATATTAAAAAAAAACAATATGTGACTGTGTGTCTGTGTATCTCTGTGTCTGGTTGGTTGCTTTGTCTCTGTCATTCCAACATATGGCTCTTTACAAGCATTTATAGTAGTTAAATGCATTGCACTTGTCATTCCAACAGACGGTACACCACAAACATTTTTTTACGAATCCCATACCAAATGGCATATAACAGAGACATATGCATTGCGTTTGTTAATCCACTGATGGCAGCCCTGCAGACCCTTCACATCACAACTTGTCCGTGTCATTCCCTCTTCTTGCCCCCTTTCTTATTTGTGCCTTTGCCTGTATGTCATCACAGTTTGACTATTCCACTGGTATGTGGTGTCTAATATTTTTTAACAGTTTCATGCCATAGAAATGAAGGCTCTCCTCTCTGTGATGCATCAATGGTGTTATTTCACATTCTTCTGCAATAAGTGTTGTGCTAAAGGCAGGGTGGTATATCACTCGGCACAGAAATTGTTCTTGGCTGAAATAGGCAACTTTACTACACAATCATGTGGTGACCCATCACAAATATGTCTGCAACCTGATTTGGATTGTGACCCACAGTTTAAGAAACGAGCATCAGGACTATTGTTTTGCTATTCTAAACAAAATAGCAGTGAGATGCGTTTAAGATCACACAGACATGAGGATCGCAGTGACAACATTGTTGATCCATAACTCCATGTCTTAAACACTAGACCCTGCTAAGGCAATTCAGATATACAGAAAACTGTTGTAAAATAAAAAAAAAAACAATTAGGCTGTCATAAACAATGGTTTAAAACTCATCTCTGTAGTAAACACCATCCTAAGGGCTGCTATAGTATTACTGATTCTGTGTTTCTACATAACTAAGTGATTAGCTCAGGGTCACACTTTAAGTCAGGGTGTGGATTTGAACTGATATCTCTTACAAGCTACAGGTCATTGTCTTTATTACTGGGCCCCAACGTCTGGTAGTTTAATCACTACATGTAGATAGCTGTTATGACAGTAATGTGAAAAATGAGATTGAACTTTTATAAACAAGAAGGCTGGTTAGGTTATTAAAGTAACTTTATCCAATGATTTCCCAAAGTGAGCGCAATCCCCTAAGCGTTTTACTAGAAAGCTGCAGTAGAGCAGTGCTGATTCTGTACGTCTGATCATTGAAGCACTCAAAGGCCAAGTGACTTACTTATGGGAGATGGCTGTTGTAAGGAATGTTGCATGAAAAGTGAGTGCCATACAAACAAGCTTTACTTTGTAGCTCCAGTAGTATCTCATCTCAGTCTCAAAACTGCTTAATCCAACCCAGATTCATGAGAGGCCTGCACTGAGAATGGCAGCACTGCGTGGAAATTATGAAAAAGCTCTGGACAGGATGCCAACCCAGTGAAAAGTCTAGTGAAACACACACTGGGCTTCTCGTATGTTTTTGGAACACCAGTAGCACCCAGAAGGAAAACCCACTCAACAGAGCCAGTCGAAGCCTATACGAAGCCTATTGGGCGTGCGCGCCCCTTAAGTTATCAAAACCATGCTCCTTGGTGCCCATAGCAAGAGTGCGTGCTGCTTGACTTACATAAATGCCCTAGGTAGCTGCATATGCCTCCTAATGGATTCACTGGCTCTGTTCACAAAGGCAACATCCAGACATTGGGCTTGAATGAAGGGGTTTGAATTAGTGATATGTAATGTAATGAGCCTTAATTCAATGCCTCTATTACTCGACCAAAGTGGCTCCTGGGGTACTCAGTCATTATAAACAGCTGTTGAAAAGATAGCAAAGATTTCAAAGCCCAAAGGACGTTATATTACTGAGTGCCATTGTACTAGGAGAAATTTATGCCTGTCCACTTTTCATGAGAGAACTACTTAACGGATTTAGATCGGGTTTTTTTCTATAATTTGCTTAAACATTCCGGTTGATTTTACAACTTCTCTCATTGCGCAATGTATCATAGTTGCGGCACAGATATATTCGCACAAATTTGAGAGACAAGCTGCGGGCTGAGGCGAGGGGGAGGCAGGACCTCTGGAGTAGGGAGCCAGGTGGGGCCCTCCTCACTCACGCGCCGGCCTCCGTTCAAGTCGCTCTACCTCTTGCCACATGTTGGAGTGTACCTTGCCTCCACTTGGCCAGAGATACTTTGCCAACTTTTTACGTTTTTGGCAAAGAGATCACAGCTACATTCTCGTCCCTGATAGCAAAACCAAAAATAACATATATCAAGAGGCCCTCGGATACGAAAGCTATCAATATAAATGCTTCTCAATACAAATTATTACATTATTTTTTATTGATTTTTAATGTTTGTCCTGTTTTACTACTACGCGGGTGGAGCCTCAGAGGACGGCTATTCTACTATTTAATAAAACACTAAGCTCTGTGTGTCCAGTCCCTCAGAGCAATCTGATTGGTCAGTTTGGCTTTGGAGAGGTGACAAAGGAGGAAATCCGAGAGTGAGATGTTCCTTTTCCCCTGACACATTAAATGTTAACGGGTGCACAGATGTTGTTAAAAAGAACGTCAGTGTTTGAGTATTTAGAACAAAAGAATATAAATGTTGCCTTTTTGCAAGAAATGCATTCTGACAATAACAGTCAGTCAAAATGACACAGAGAATGGGGAAGGATGGTTTGTTTAAGTCACCGCTCCAATGTCAGTGCTGGGGTTGTCATACTATTTACAAAGAACTTTATTCCAGATTCATTTAGTATTACAGAAATCATTAGTGGACGACTATTAAAAGCTAAGGCAGTTACAGCAGAGAGTCTATATTCCTAATACAGGCAGGAACAGACTCCATTTCTTTTCAGTTCTGAGTGAGGTGCTTGTGAAATGTAAAGATGACGGGCTGGTGTTTGTGGGGGCAGATTTCAGCTGTACAAAAAATGCCCAGTTGGACAGAAATGGATTGGAGACGCACCCGGGGTCTGTGAAAGGACTTATGTCTATTGTTGCAAAGAATAACCTCACTGATTTTTTGGAGGGCTCTGCAGTACACATAGGTGAAGGGCTCTACAGGGGCTGCTGTCCATGGCCAGGCTCGACAGGTTTTACATTCAGACACATCAATGAAATGGCATTGGTTCTTGCTCTGTCTTTCCAACCAATTTCTCTGATCACAGTCTTGTTTCTCTACAAATTTCTTGTTAATTAAGGGTGTACTCACACTGGCAATTTGTTCTGTGCTCAAGTACGTTTATCTACATATACCCCCAAGGTCTAATTCATTTGACAAGTGTGATCGTTCCATGCCAGGCTAACCATACTGTGCCCTGGCCCGCTTGAGAGAGGTGGGACCAAGCACAGTTCAGTAGCATTCAGGAACACTGTGATCACTAAACGTGCCTGAGCACCTAAAATAGACATGATGTTAATGATGCGATAAGTCAGATAGTCCAATTCTCATTTCATTTAGTATCTTTTGAATTAAAATATTTTTCTCGGATGTGCCGAATGATTAAAACACAGCACTGCACACTCAATAAATCTGTAAGAGGGTAGAGGGTCATCCTGCCCTACACGACTCTAAAACAACCACAAAATAAGTAAAATCATTTTGACATGCATGCTGTCACACCGTGTTCAGATTTTGTTTTTGCTTTACATGAAATCTCATGGTCATGACGATGGTGTGCCTGGGCCTACTTAAGTGCAGTGTGACTGCAGACCTGTGGGGGGGTAGGGAGGGGGTACAATTGCACTTGGGCACGGTATGGAACAAACATGCCTAGTGTGAGTACACCCTTAAATGTTATTGGCACTTCAGTATCAGGCTGCTGAAAGATTCCCAATTTCTCAAAGTCTTTGAGTATTTCTGGAGATGATGGAGCTGGTCAAAATGAAATTTTCATCGTTATGGCAATGGTGGGACATTTCCAAAACTCATTGAAAGGTTCTTTGCCAACAGTACACTGAGAAATCTACAACAAACGTGAACACAACAGTGCAAGAGTTGAAAAGAGACATTCAAGAGCTCCTCTCATTACTCAGCACAAGGTTTGAGAGCAACATGTTTGAAGTGTTTAAAACCAAAAAACAATTTCTGATGGACCTGATTGTTCATGGGGCACTCATCCACTCCAAAGTACAATCATTTCCACAGATGGATGCACCCACTTAAAGTTTTTTTTGGACTGGAAAGGAAAATATGACAGAGTAAAGTAATTTATTGTCTACAAGATAGTAAAAAACAACAATTTGAGGAGCCTGAGGCCATTTGGGCCTTGGCTGTACAATTTTACCAGCAGCTGCTTTCCACAGAAAACAATAAGGATTATTCTGAGCCATCATGTTTTCTTGAGAACTAAAACAAATCTCCTGCCATTAAGAAGGACCCTCTAGAAAACAGTCTTACTTTGAATGAACTGACTGTAGCCCTAAGCGAACTCAATGCAGGAAAGGCACCTGGTACTGATGGCCTACCGGCAGAATTTTTCAAAGCCTTTCAGACTCACATTAGGGTCAATTTAATGGAAGTATTTTGTGAAAGCCCGAAAGTTAAGAAGCTCCCACTCTCATGTTGCAGAACGAGAAAGGGGGATGTAACAAAAATTAAAAACTGGCATCCAGTGAGTTTTCTGTGCACTGATTACAAGATACTGTCTAAAACCCTGGCCAATTGGTTGAAAAATATCATAGGATTCATTGTAAATTACCAGCAGACGTACTGTGTGCCCAACGGATCTAATTTACATAAGGTGTTGTTGGTTCACAATGTGATCAATGCTTCTAAAATTTTTGCATTCAAGGCAGGGCTGCTCTCATTCGACCAACAAAAGGTCTTCAACAGGGTGGATCACAGCAGGGTTGTGCCATTCGTGAGACTGTATGGTAAATTCCAGTTCACTTCCTGGAATTGAAATTAGAATTGCACGCAGCTGAAGGGAATTGAATTGGAATGTCAGGAATCACAATAAATTTCACTTTCTAAGATAATTTGACTTGATTTTGTAAATAGTTGAGAGTACATTAAATATTATGAATCACATAAATCACAAACATATGAAAGAAATACAAATTAATGTTAATTTCATAAATCATTGCTATAAATAAAAAGTAAAATATGAAATTTGATTGTCTCATTTGCATGAGTCACTCTGCACATTAATGTCATTAACAATGTTTTCTTAAATTACTTAAAAAGGTGAAGGTTCACGAGTATAAATGAAAGCCAATTAGGGCCCATGTTGAAGGCATGAGATTGGAGATTTTCTGTGTTTGATGGTAAATGTGTTGCTTGACTTTGGATTGCGTTTTATGTATGATCTTGGACTGTTTTGAGGATCTGATTTGTGAATGAACTCTGGATTGCATGGGTGGAGAAAGGCAAAATTTCAAAGACAGCCTATCAAAGAAGGACCTTTCACTGTCTTTGTCAAAATTAGCAATTACAAACGATTGCTCTTCCCCACCAAAAAAATATCAAAACGTTTTGCATTTATGGACGCCCTAATCATATCCACATTTACACAGTTACTAGCATCAGAGGAGATGCCAAGTTACCTAAGCCTACCGTGCCATATTGAGGAGTATGATCTTCTCCTGTGCTGGAAGGACAATGAGAACCAGATCCCCTATTTGGCTCAAATTGCATGTCAGTATCTGGGTGCTTCTGCCTCATCTGCTCCCTTGGAAAGTGTCGTCAGTATTGCTGGCAAGATATTTAGGCCTTAGTGATACCAAATTTCAGGAAATGATGATTATTCGATGTAGTAAAAAGTGAATATAAGTGAATGAAATACATGAATGAACATGACTTATTAGTTTGTGGTTTGAGACATATCTCATGTGGTAGCATTTATCACATTGAACTGGTAGCCATACTGTATACTCGTACTAAGTTTAATCAGATACGTATGGCTCATGTCACTCATTATTTATCTATTGTTAATGTACAGTTCTGTTTTATTTACTTACATTTCACCAACTGTTTTCATACATTATTTGGTATTTTTAAGGCACCATAAATAAAGTTCACATGTATGTCCCTACACGCAATCCCAAGTAAATGCTCAGAAACAGCAATAAATGGAATTCGGTATAATTTCACTGAATTCCAATTCCAAAACAATTTTCTTGTTTAAACTGGAATTGCTGAGTTCATTCCTGTAACTGACCCCAAGCCTGGATCACAGGTATCTCTTAAAAGTTCTAAAAGTGTTTGGATTTGGGTCATGTTTTATTAAGAACTAGACGTCCTCCATGTGATCAATGCAGGACAAACTTTCAAAATCAATAAACAAACAGGTATCGCTAATTAAGCGGAGGCAAGGTCTGCTCCAAAATGTGGCCAGAGGTACAGCGATTCAAACAGAGCCTGGCATGTGAGTGAGGAGGGCCCTGCCCGGCTCCCCACTCCTGACGTCACGCTTCCCCTTCCCCTTGGCCTGCAGCCTCTGTCTCGGATTAGCGTGAATAAATTGGTCCTGCAAGCAAACTATAATACTTAGTGAGATGATAGAAGTCGCGAAATCAACCGGAATGTTCAAGCAAATTATAGAAAAATTATAGTAGTTCTCTCATGAAAAGCGGACAGACAGACAGACAGACATTGGATTTTACATATAGAGAGATATTCACTTCTTGTATTAAAATGTTTTTAGTGTTCTGAAAATAAACAGGACATTAACAGCTCCATTATCCTGTGACTAGAAGAATTTGTCAGGGTTGCTCTCTTTCAGGGATTCCCTTCTCTCTGTCTATTGAACCTTTGTTATAACAGCTAAGACTGCACCTTCAGGGCTGCACTGTCCCACAGTGCCCTAATCTATACCTCAATGTGGCCGCTTACACGGTTGGTCTGACTGTTTTTATTTCTCATGCGTTGGATGTTCATTAAACATTCATTCATGAGGATAATTTTGAGAAAAGTTCATCTGTAATAGTGAACTAGAAAAAAAGGAACATGTTTCTGGTTGGTGACTGGAAGACCATCAACCCTCCTGATCTTCCGGGGGGCCTTAAATGGCACAGGAAGGTCTTTAGATATTTAGGAGTTTATCTGGGACAGGATGGGGCAGCAGAGGAAAATTGGGCTGACTGAGTCGACAAGGTGCAAGCCAGATTAAATTGATGGAAATACCTTAAACAGGAAATCTCATGTCGAGGTAGAGTGTTAATAATAAATCACTTATTGGCCTCCATGTTCTGGCACAGACTAAGGTGTGCTGATTCTCCAGATTTCTTTATTAAGACTCTTCAGAAAATCATTTTAGATTTTTTTTGGGGATAGTTTACTCTGGGTTAAACGCAGTATCTTATATTTGCCAGTAGATGAAGGTGGCCAGGGTCTCATTGACTTTATGAGCAGGCTGTAGGCTTTCAGACTGCAAGCACTGCAGAAGCTCTAATCTGGCCCAGAGCGTCTGCCATGGAAGGAACTGACATTTGCATAATTTTGTACAGTAGGAAATTAAAATTTTGATAAATAGCATTTCTTGATTCACTTTGCCAAATTACCTAAACCAGGTTTACCAGTTTTCTACTGAATAGCACTACAGACCTGGCATGAGAGGTTTGAGAGGTCAAAACTAGCACTTGATAGCACTTTTTGGCTCATACAGAAGCCCCATGTTTGAAATAGTGTGCTGAGTGTCCATTATTATTCTCTGAACATTTTGTTTCACTCCTTGTTGGTAAAAAGGTTTTAAAAATAAGACATCTGATCAATGGGGACATGGGGTCCTGGGCAAATGCCTTCCCAACTCAGTGCAATTTTAGGTGTTGTGCCAGAACGCCTGCTTGAGCTTTTCCTGTGTCAGCTAAAGGAGGCGCTGTACAGACTAGGTGGGGGTCCCCAGTGTGCCGAGTATTTTAGAGGTGAAGGGCCCTCAGACTCAGAAACATTAGACATGACCATCAGTGTAAAGCTAAATGTACCAGACCACACCGATAGACCCGGTCATATTTTTAGATTTGATATGTCAAGATGACCTTAGAGAATTATTATGGTCTACAGTTGAGCTCCTTAGCCAGTAGGTCACGTTGTCCATCTTCTGTAAAGGCAGAAGTCTGCAGGTGCTAAGGTTTAACAGATCATACTAAGATTGCTTAGACCCCAAAATCTACAATGATACTGCACTATTGAGACATGTGAGACAGTAACATGAGGACTATAAAGAGATAAAAGTAAAAGTCAAACAGAAGTTATGCCTCTTCAGTGAGACTGTGACTCTTAAACTGTTTACACCAGAGTTGCTGGCTGACCTAAAGGCTATAGACAGATCCACAGGTGTGTTTTTAATAAAGAACTAAAATGAAGTATTTGTTTCTAGGATTTTTTGTTTAAACTGAAAGGGTAAAACATTTTCAAGAATGAAAGTGAAAAAGAAAGAAAATGGGAGGTAGTGCACACCTGTGATTCATGGCTTTTCAGATCACACCCTGAGGAAATTCCGTGCGGGCTGGTTTAACTCATTCTATGGGATGGGAATCTTAGGCCCTCTTTATGACCCCCCATCCATTCCTCCTTACTGGAGGGCCTAGTGTCCAATTGCTTTAAACACATGCCCCATGAAAGGAGCTAAAATAATTAAAACTGATATCACTGATATCAGACGTGCGCCGACAGTCTTTGAGAGGCACAAGAACAGGGCAGTGGGATCCATTGTAATACACACCAGGGTAAACAATGTGAGACACCGACAGTCAGAGATTCTCAAGGTGGACTTCACAGCACTAATCAAAGCCACGAAGGAGAGGACCCCGTCTGCAAGAATCTTCATCTCGGGTCCCTAATAACTAACCTTAATGCATGTAAAAAATCTAGGCAGTGTGGCATAAATATGAATAATTTAATTACAATTACACCTTTAGATGAACAATGTATTAAATCTATTAAAACAGATTATAGATTAAATAAAAAATATGCACAGAGCGTCGCTAATAAAAATAATTTCTACCTCGAATACCCATAGCGCACATAAAATTCAGTTCTGCTCTTCTGAAACATTAAATATGGCTTTATTAAATGTTAGAGCATTAACCAACAAGACGTTTTCCATCAACGATCTTATTAGTGATAGGAAAATTGATTTTACTGCAATTGCAAGTGAAACGTGGCTTATCTCTGATGGTGCGGCTGTTTTAATCGAATCTGCGTCTCCGAATTACAGCTTTGCTCGTGCGGATCGCCAAAGAAAGAAAGGCCGCGGTTTAGCAAATATTTACTCGAGCCGGTTAAATTGTAAAGCTATCAGTTTTGGTAAATTCAAGTCTTTTGAGTATCTTGCCATTGTTATTCATGGAGTTTCTCAGTTTATAGTATTATCCGTGTATAGACCTCCTAAATACAATGCGTCTTTCTTTGAGGAATTCTCAGACTTGGTGTCAATTATAATTACGAACTATGACACGCTTCTAATAGTTGGTGACTTTAACTTTCATATCGATAATCAGTGTGACCCAAAAGTAAAAGAATTTATGAACCTCTTGGACTCTTTTGATTTGAGACAGCTCGTTAGTCAGCCTACACATAAAGCAGGTCATACGTTAGACTTAGTAATTACCAAAGGACTAAAAGTTGATGTAAAGCAGGTCATTGATATTGGTCTATCAGACCATTTTCTGTTACTATTTAATATAGGAATAATGATAGAAAAAATTCACGAGAAGCATATTGTTAAAAAAACGCTTCTTTGATTCATGAGCAGCTTCAAAATTTACAAACATTCTAAGCAACCAGTCCGTTTGTAGTGCTAACTATAATAGTGAGGATAAGAGCAAGGTGGAAAATTTAAATACTAAGGTGAGAGCTGCTGCTGACATAGTTGCACCTGAAAAGAAAGTTAAAAAATCTTCTAGCATTGTTATACCATGGAAGACCCAAAGAGTGCCTGATTTAAAGAGAACATGCCGGAGAGCTGGGTGTAACTATCCACTATGTGATATTGAAGGTTAAAATAACAGAATACAATAACACAGTCCGTCTTGAGAGGCGCTGCTGTTTCTTTAAGATTATAAATAACAATGCTAGTAATCCCAGAGTCTTATTCTCTATGATTGATCATCTGCTAAACCCAGGTAACGCAAAGGAATGCCTCCAGAATACTTCCAATGAAACTCGTGAGGCTATTGCTGTATTCTTCAATCAAAAAATTAATGATGTTAGAAATAGTATAGTATATCTCCCTAACACTAAGGATCCTCCTAAGCCCCAGTACTCCGTTATAATCAAGTTAAAGTCTTTCACCAGGATAGATTTACCTGATTTATATAAAATAATTTCTCAACTGAGACCCTCCACCTGCGTCCTTGACTCAATACCAACAAGTTTTTTCAAAGAAGTATCAGGCGTGCTAATTGATAATATTCTTGACATAGTAAACTCGTCATTAGATACGGGGGTCTTCCCAGACTGTCTTAAGAATGGTCTAGTTAAACCCCTGCTTAAGAAAAATAATTTGGAGTCCTCTGCTTTTGAAAATTTTAGACCTATTTTTAAACTGCCTTTCTTAAGTAAAATTCTAGAGAAGGCAGTCATTTTGCAGCTAAATGACCACCTCAATAAACCTGCTATTCTTGATAAGTTTCAAGTCGGGTTTCAGAACAAATCAGAGTACAAAAACTGCACTCATTAAAGTAGTAAATGACTTGCGGGTAAATGCAGACAGAGGCCATTTATCTGTTCTCATCCTCTTAGATCTGAGTGCCGCATTTGACACCATTGATCACAATATTCTTAGAAATCGCCTTAGTCAATGGGTGGGCCTCTCTGGCAGTGTCTTAAATTGGTTTGAATCCTACCTGGCAGGTAGAAAATTCTTTGTTAGTTGTGGTAATTGTACTTCAAAGACACATGATATTCTATATGGTGTTCCACAAGGCTCTATCCTGGGTCCGCTGCTTTTTTCGATCTACATGTTTCCATTAGGTCAGATTATGTCAGGGCATAACGTGAGTTACCACAGCGCCTGATGACCTCGACTCTTTTGTTTCACTAACACAATGTCTTACTTGTGTTTCTGAGTGGATGAATAGTAATTTTCTCAAGCTAAATAAAGAGAAAACTGAAATTTTAGTGATTGGCAATAATGGATATAATAATATTATTAGAAATAAACTTGATGCATTAGGATTAAAAGTCAAGACGGAGGTAAAGAATTTAGGGGTAACTGGTGACTGTGGCCTGAATTTTAAATCGCATATTAATCAGATCACTAGGACAGGATTTGTTCACTTAAGAAATATAGCAAAAGTTAGACCTCTTATATCATTGAAAGATGCTGAGAAATTAGTTCACGCTTTTGTTTTCAGTCGACTAGATTACTGTAACGCACTCCTCTCAGGACCACCCAAAAAAGACATAAATCATTTGCAATAAGTGCTGAATGCAGCTGCTAGAATCCTAATTAGGAAAAGAAAATCTGAGCACAACACACCAGTTTTGATGTCACTACACTGGTTACCTGTGTCATTTAGAATTGACTTTAAAATACTGCTTATGGTTTACAAAACCTTAAATAATTTCGCTCCATCTTATATATCGGAATGTCTGACACCTTATATTCCAAATCGTAACCTTAGATCTTCAAATGAGTGTCTGCTTAGAATTCTAAGAGCAAAACTTAAAAGAAGTGGTGAGGCGGCCTTCTGCTATTATGTACCTAAAATCTGGAATAGCCTGCCAATAGGAATTCACCAGGTTAATACAGTGGAGCACTTTAAAAAACTGCTAAAAACACATTACTTTAACATGGCTTTCTGATAACTTCATTTTAGTTTAATCCTGATGCTCTGTATATTCAATTAATTATCATTACTATTCACGGTGGCTCCAAAATCCGTACTAATCCCTACTTTCTCTTCTGTTCTTTTTCCGGTTTTCTGTGGTGGCGACCTGCACCACCACCACCTGATCAAAGCACCGTGATGTCCCTACATTGATGGATTAAAGGCCAGAAGTCCACGTGACCGTCATCATCAAGTCCTTCCATGAGAACCCTGAATACAATGAGGACTGATTGAGGTCATTGATGTTAGGTAGAATGCCTAGAGGGGCTGGGTGGTCTCATCGCCTGGAACCCCTGCAGATTTTATTTTTTCTCCAGCCGTCTGGAGTTTTTTTTGTTTATTCTGTCCTCCCAGGCCATTGGACCTTACTTTTTATTCTATGTTAATTAGTTTTCTCTTATTTTAATTCTTACTTTGTCTTTTTTTCTCTTTCTTCATCATGTAAAGCACTTTGAGCTGCATTATTTGTATGAAAATGTGCCATAGAAATAAATGTTGTTGTTGTTGTGCCTAATTATTGATTTGAAAACAGTGTGCTCTTTACTTTGCCTCTAACTATTGGAAAATATGAGTATTAAATATTATAACATTGTATTGCTAATATTGCAGCTCCTAATGTGCACTTCAACAAAGCTTTGGCAGCTCCCTCTAATATGAATATCACAAGTAGGCTACGCTTACAGCATCTTCCCATCACCCATGAACCACTGCTGAATTCTGACAGGACCTCTCCTCTGTGGCACCTTCACTACCCCTCCAGAGGATTCCTGTTATTTATTCTTCAATGGCCTTCTTGTACAAAGTACAACAGGTTTAGAATCCATGACCAAACACAATGAACACCTCAGCCATTAACTGGCTCTTCTACTCCAGTTCCCCATCTAATTCTGAATCTTCATGTAAATGAATCTGTAAATTTTCACATCTCACTTCCCATTGTTGTTCACCTGTATTTTTAATTATTGTTATTGTAAATCTGGCCACTTCTTTACCCAAGGCAACTTAAAAGATCAGACTGCATTACGTCTGTTAACAGATTTTTTCTTGTTGTAGTGCACAGGCAGGCTGAGTGATTTCAGGGACACACAGTGAGGCAGAGGCAGGAATCGCACCATCCTTGTGGTTCAAATGTCCTGTCGCACTCCTGTAAGCCACCATCTCAGGCTGGCCGCCTCACTATTTCAACTTTCATTGATTTAATAACTGTGAGATGGATTGAGCAAGCTTAGAAAACTAGCCTTCTTATTATCCCAGTGCCTTGCTGTGGTGTGGAAATGGCAACCTTTCTATTTTAAAGCCATGTGGTTTCTTTAATTCTGTGGCGCCCAAGACAGCTAAACCATTGTCTTCCCTTTTCCTAGGCCTCAATATTTAACCTTTTTAGCTATAAAACTGGTCTTTTTGCTATTCCAGAACCCTCTTGAAGTTTCATTTAGTATTTTGGTTCCCTGAGAAGCCACAGAGGCTAAAAAGGCATATATTATGTTTGATTTCTGTTGAGCCACTGCACTCTGATTTTTGTTCTTCGTTTTGGACACTAGTAGTAAACAGGGTGGTCTGCTTGGCACCCCAGCTTTTCTGTGGTTCTCCTTTCCCCCATTTTCACCTCACACTACACTAATTTGGTATACTGAACTTTATTTTAGATATTTATCCCTAAAGCTGATGTCCCATTACATAATGTTTAGTTGAAGAAGATGTCAGACTTGATGACTTGCTGATCTCGCACCCATAGGATGTCAGATTACATGACTAGACACCACAGTGTATGTCAAGTTATAAATCTGTATGAAGTCTTTCCAGGACAGTTTCACATTTACAAAGTAACATTCACCCCCCCCCCCCCCTTTATTTTTTACAGCCAATAACGTGCTGCCTGATGGAGCTGATGACCATGTGAAGGCTTTACAGGTACGGTGAGTTTGGCTCTTTTGTTCTATTTTTCCATTCCACTGGTTTGGCTGAGTTGCTGGGTATGTCAAATAACCTGAGAGGTGGTTACAGGAATGCAATGTGATTGCCTTCCACTCGTTAAGATTATATAAATGAAGTCTGCAGCTGAAAATTACTGGAAAAGTTGTGTAATATAACTTTAGATGTGGTGGAGCATCACACACACATGGTTATTTAAGATCATAGTGTGAGTCAAGCTTTGCCCAACAGTGGAAATAATTCAAAACTTGTACTGCATTATGTAAGTGTTTTTAAAAGAGCATAAAATAATGACCTTTTGAGAAAGACTTTTGGCTAGTTTTTACTTTAGACATCTTGGTTTCCTTTTTAAGTCCAAGTTTGTTTCGTTTTCTGGTCCTAATTAGTCAAGTCTTTGTCTTGCCTTTCTTCCAGCAGCCATACCACATGCACTGGTAACAGGTTATCCACCTGAAGCTAAGCATGTTGGGCCCGGCCATTACTTAGATGGGAGACCAATCAGGGACAGCTTTGGTTGCTGCTGGAAGAGGTGTTGGTGAGGCCAGCTGGTCTGAATGTGGACCCCAATGCCCCAGTGCATGAGATGAGATGTAAAACCAAGGTCCTGACTCTCTGTGATCATAAAAGATCCCTGGGCATCCTTCGTAAAGTGTAGGGCGTATCCTGATGTCCAGGCTAAATTGCCCAGCACGGCCTGGTCATCCTGGCGCCCTAATCATCCCCTGTCTCTAATTGGCTATCTCTCTCTCTCTCACTACTTCACCATTTCACCAACTAACAGCTAATGTGTGGTCAGCATACTGGTGCAAAAATGGCTGCCGTCGCATCATCCTGGTGGATGCTACACATTAGTGGTGGTTGAAGTGGCTCCCCACTCACTTTTTAAAGTGCTAAATAAATAATTATTATTATTCCATTAAATGCAGCATATATTTCCAATAGTGAAGGATGGGCTGATTGTGAGAATGACCAATAAATGGGTAGTGACAGCAGTTTTGTGGACATTGTACTGAATCATGGTGGTACAGAGGGAATCTGTGTACATTCCCATTGTCGCCTACTATATGATCGTGAGCTCTGGGTACTGACTAAAAGAATGGGACTGCAAGTACAAGCAGTCAAAATGATATTCCTGTGCTGGGTTCTTGGGCTCTCTCTCCACAATGAGCTTAGCAATATGGGAAGACCTTGGAGAAGAACTGTCATTTCTCTGAATAGAAAGGAGTCAGTTTAGGTGGTCTAGGTATGTAATTTGTGTCTCATATCGGGAGGTGTATGAGAAGATGGAGACGTTGCTGAGAATATGGTGTCCTGTACAACCCAAGTCGGCCTGTTGTTACTGTGACCCACATTAGAAAGATAGATAGATAGATAGATAGATAGATACTTTATTAATCCCAAGGGGAAATTCACATAGATCTGGTCATCAAGGTCATCAAGAAAAATGATGATGATGATGTTTCTAAAAGAAGGGAATTAAGCAAGTGAAGCTAGAAGTAAAAAAAGTTGAGAATTAAAGTTACTAAGAAATGTAAGGGGAAAAGGCAGAGGATTAGCTGAAGGCTGTTTACTCTGTTGAAGCTGAAGAAGATAATGACGAGGGCGAGGAAGAAACCAACGATGACGAATTCTGCTAGCACTGTGGCAGGGTGCTGCTGGGTTAGGTAGTAGTTTTCTTGGAAGACAACAGGTTCAGGTTCCCTTCTCCTCCACTGTGGGGCGGCTCCCTCATTGCTTATCACTGTGGTGGTCCTTACTGTGGACAGTTCCATTCGTGCACAGAGTGTGGCGTGCTAGAGCCCTTAATAATGGCAGTGGAAATCCCAACAAATCTGCGGAGAACAAGCAGATTTTTTTAAACTGACATCTCCACGAGTATTAGCAGTAGTCTTGTAGGCTGTTGTGGGCAGTGAGCCAGACGTGCCTTCTTAGTATTTCAGGAACTAAAGCCAAAAATTTAGATATAAACGTGGCAGTCCATTAAAGCCACAGCTGATAATGTTTTCTGGGCTGTAACCAGCTCCCACGCTCCAATTAGACAATTTCATTTTTTAGCATTAAAAAAAAAAACTGAAGTAATGTTAAGTGATATTCCAGGAAGTTTTTCTTAAGTTAGATAAATTCAAATCTTCTTTATATTAAATAAATATTTAGAAGTGCCAGGTTTCCATGGTGAGTCTGCTCCACAATACATGCATTTATATGTAGCAAGTCGGTCCCTCACAAAGAGTGAAAATCCTTTCTTCGTCTTGGCAAACGATGAGGGAAAAACTTCAGCATCTTCAACACGTCTCTGCAAAGCAAAAGATTTTTTACATTAGCAACACGAAGCATATTGAAACTTTGGACCTATTGTGACCACAAGGGGGTGCCACAGAACCCCAAACACCAGACACAGCTCCACCAAACACAGTTTAGGGATAAATAAAGAGTTTCTTTTTTTGTTATTACCAGTAAATATAATTATCTTTAACAATCCCACCCAGTATTTGCCGTTAATAAAGACCCCTTCTCATCTCCCATCTCCTTTCACTCCTCCACATGAGCTTTTGCTGTCTACCTCGTGATTCTCACCCCTGGATGAGACAGAGCAGCGTTTTTTTATGTCGGTCCCGGGTGTCACGGCATTGCATACCAGAAGCACTTCCGGGTCAAATGGAAGCTCTCCAAAATAGTGATATCCATTCTTCACAGTGCACACATCCCCTCTCCCCCACAGCCATCCCCAAACCCCACACCACCCAGTAGCTCCCAAAAACCAGGACAGGATTGCCCTTCCAGAGTAGAATATTCAGGCAATCAAACCCATAGTAAGTTCCAGCCAGGGCAGCACTGCCACCTTTTGTCCTGGGGTACAAAAAGTCCACTTATTTGATCATCCCGATTGTCTCCAATCTATGGATCCATCTATTATGGCCTCCTAGCTAGACATGTAGTCATTTGCCATCCCCAGTCCATCCAATCTGGCCAATGATTAGGCCAATATGTCGGTAGAACAAATGGATTTAGCCAAGTGATTGATAAACACAACAAAAACACAACAAAAACCAAGAGTAGATAAGAGCTATTTTCTCAGAAACATTAAATGGATGGATGATCAATCAATTGTAAATTTGAGCAGAAAAGAGGCAGAGGCTGGCCTCCAGACCAGTGGCCTTCGATCAACAGTCACCGTGTTCTCCTTGTGATGAATTTGGCTTATGCCTTTAACCCAATGACATGAGGTCAAGCAGATTGGCAAAATTAAATTGGCCCAGTATGAGTGAGCACATGTATAGGTCATTGTGTGTCTGAGGCCATGTTCACTTGTGGGGACCTGCCAGGATAGTTTCTTGCTTCTTGTGACCGTGTACTGGATAAAGCAAGTTAGATCATGGATGGATGTGTAACCCTAATGTCTGATAGCTGGTGTCACTTTGACATTACCAATTAGAATAAAGACACACTCATTTAAATCTTCAAATAGAACCTGGCTGAGCAACTTGGTCCCTGGTATTTTTTAAAGACAATGATGATTCCAAAGAGTGAACATTATCTTAATATTTAATATTAAAGCAAAACAATGCAACAATCTTATTCACAATCATACAGACCAACCATTAAACAAGCAGTCCATTTAGTTCAATGTACTTCTTTTATAAGCAATTCCACGTCCTTTGTTTTAATTTCCAAGAAGTTGAGGTGAACCGGAGACGTCCATCTCATTATGGTGTATATTCAGAGGTGTTGTGGTATTACAAAACACGAGGCGTCAAACAGGCAAGCTTCTCTTCTGTTTGTGTGGTCCAAAACATCTGTTCCTCACTCTTTGTTGCCTCGTTGCATGCATTGTACTCTCAGATGAAAATCCATTGGTTGTCAGCTCTCAAATCTGTCCCCTGACTAAAAAGAACTTCAGACCTAATTGATTTAATCAGAAAGAGACACAGACTAGTTGGAGTGAGTCGTGGGGCATGTCACATTAGTCAATGGACTTGACGATAGCACGTCACTGACTGCCTCTGTTCGACAAAGGCTACGACTCCAAATCACAGGAAAAGTCAGCTAATGTGACATGGCCCTTAGAGACACTGAGATCACAATACTATCTATTACTACTCTGGTTATAAGAGAAACAAACCCAGGTATCTGTAACACTCCTGTTATTAAGAGTAACCCAATTACAGTACCTGAGGGCAATGACACTAAAACAAAATGCTAAATGAAAACAATTCACCATCTAAATCTAAAATGAAAATTTACACAGCAGGCAACAGCGACAGCAATTTAATAACTACTAGATGGATTCACCTTTTACTGGGACTTGGAGAATCTGACAAATTGAGTACTAGCTGTTGTGATTCTCCCTGTTAAAAAAGCTCAAACATACAGGTCTCAAAGTTCAAGTGAAACTTAACCAAAATTTTGACCTCTTCCTAGACTAAAAGAGCAGGCGTTTGGCCTGCACAGGCCTAACAATGAGGCTAAAGCGTTTAAAGTTCAAAAACCTCAGAACGGAGAAAGAAGAACCATTAAACCCCTGGCTAATAATAACAAAATTAGTGTTACTTTATACTTATACATTTATTATGATGTCAAAAACAAGAACAGAAGCAGTGATGGAGAAACCAAAAGGTGAACCAAAAATTACATAAATCCAGTCCTTAATCCAGAAATCAAAATCAAAAAGTCCATTACACAAGGCCAAGGCCATCAACTACATCGACTAATAGCTCTTAAACAGCAAAGAGTCGGCCCTACAGCTGTAGCATCTGAAAGTCCAATGCCCCCTAATTTCAACAGATAGACAATAAGGAATATACTGTAATTTACACAACTGATATGCACTACAGTGACATCTTGAAACCAATTTTACATTATAAAATAACAAGGCAAAAATATTAATACTGAAAAACAGCCACAAATAATTAAAAAAGAAAAACAAAAGACGTAACACAAAAACATAAATCAGTGTCCAGGAGCAGAATCCTGGCAAAGCCATACCACTAGCTGAGGCTTTAACATTAGACTTTTGCTTTGGTTCTTATCCTCTGTCTGATCCTGAACTTGGCTCTGTCCCTATATAGAAATCTTTGTTTCTATTTTGTGGTTTAACACATTTTATAATTGTGAGAGCAATTCTGTCTCAGACAGACTACTTGGTGATAACAGGCATGAAACTCAAAAGACAGCTTGAATCCTTACAATTAGGTCTAGGCCTTTAAATTCACTCAGGCCTTGGGCTTACACCTTAATGGTAAGGGAAACCACAAAAAACCATCGCCCAAAGTAAATAAAACTATCCATCCATCCATCCAACCAGTTACATTCTAACTACAGGGTCACTGGGGTCTGCTGGAGCCAATCCCAGCCAGCACAGGGCGCAAGGCAGGAAACAAACCCCAGGCAGGGCGCCAGCCCACTGCAGGGCGCACACACACACACACACACACACACACACACACATCAAGCACACACTAGGGACAATTTAGGATCACCAATTCACCTAACCTGCATATCTTTGGACTGTGGGGGGAAACCAGAGTAACCAGAAGAAACCCACGCAGACACAGGGAGAACATGCAAACTCCATGCAGGGAGGACCCAGGAAGAGAACCCAGGTCTCTTAACTGCAAGTCAGCAGTGCTAACCACCGTGCCACCTACATAAAACTATTGATTATTTAATTAAAAAATTTCAAAAACAAACTAAGGTCTCAAAAAGTAACAAGAATTTCAAAAAGTGCAAAAATTCTAATACATAAATGAATTTAAAAAGTAATAAAAACTAGAAGGAACAAAACAAAAGAAATTAATGAGTCTGCAAAGCCAAGATAGTTAACCAAAAAGAAACACCAAAAGTTTAAAAAAAAAAAAAAAAAAAAGATCAATTGAAAACGGTCAAAAGTAGGCACAAAAGGGGAGCCGAACAATACCAGCTGGGAAATACTTCTCTGCTACACCTGAAGGCTCTATTAAAATAAATAGGGGAAACATTTTTGAAAAACAAAACATGTCACAAAACAAAGGTCTGCTCAGTTATTATTTAATGACAAAAGATAGGTACAAATGATAGTTTTCTGTACAGTTTTCCAGCCTATTGCAGGGTGACTACCTCATTTTGGCGGGATTTATTGCAACTCAATTGGGTGAAATATAGTGTTGAGGCCAGCAGAGGTGAGGCCTGCTACACAGAATGACAGTAAACTTTACAGAGGGACCCTGTCTTTTCTAAAGCTACTAGCTATTACTAGTATATAAAGGTGGCAAAAATAAACTTGTGATCTCATGCTTTAATACAGGATGGAGAGAAAAGAAGTTTAGTGACCAATGCTATGCAATGGCAAACAGTGTGAAAAACATCCAAAGAAAAAAGAATAAAAAATCTCTTGTCTGTCAAGTCGCGTGTACAAACCGTGCAAAACACATGCTTTCCGAACTGAAGGCAGGACTCTTGACCGACAAATTAGTGGGGGATCTTCAATTATATTATTATCTTCAATTAGAACATTAGAACAATTTAGATTAGAAGTCCTAGACCTATCCACTTAATTCTTCTAAAATAACATCAAGTGTAGTTTTAAAAGTCCCTAAAGTCTTACCGTCTACCAGGCTACTTGATAGCTTATTCCAAGTGTCTATGGTTCTCTGTGTAAAGAAAAACTTCCTAACGTTTGTGTGAAATTTACCTTTAACAAGTTTCCAACTGTGTCCACGAGTTTTTGATGAACTCATTTTAAAATAACAGTCTTGATCCACTGTATTGATTCCATTCATAATTTTAAACACTTCAATCATGTCACGTCTTAATCTTCTTTTGCTTAAACTGTAAAGGCTCAGCTCTTTTAATCTTTCTTCATAATTCAACCCCTGCAGCCCTGGAATCAGCCTAGTCGCTCTTCTCTGGACATTTTCTAGCGCTGCTATGTCCTTTTTGTACCCTGGAGACCAAAACTGCACACAGTACTCCAGATGAGGCCTCACCAGTGTGTTATAAAGCTTGAGCTGAACCTCCTTGAGCTTGTACTCCACACATCAAGGCGCTGTATAACAAAACATTCTGTTAGTCTTCTTAATGGCTTCTGGACACTGTCAGGAAGTTGATAGTGTAGAACCCACTACGACTCCTAAATCCTTCTCATAAGGTGTACTTTCAATTTTTAGACCTCCCATGTACATTTAAGCCTACTTAACGGCATATAATACTTTACTTTTACTGACATTAAATTCCATCTGCCACAAATCTGCCCAAGCCTGTATGCTGTCCAAGTCCCTTTGTAATGACTCAATAGATTCCAGATTATCTGCCAATCTACCTGTTTTGGTATCATCTGCAAATTTAACACTAGAATCCCTGAGCCTTTCCGTGAGAACCCTAAATCCAAAGAGGACTGTTTCATTTATGTTAGGTAGAATGCCCAGTGGGGACTGGGCGGTCTCATGGTCTGGAATCCCTACAGATTTTATTTTTTTTTCTCCAGCCGTCTGGAGTTTTTATTTTGTTTTTTCTGTCCCCCCTGGCCATTGGACCTTACTCTTATTCGATGTTAATTAATGCTGATTTATTTTGTTTTCATATTGTGTTTATTTTTCTATTCTTTATTATGTAAAGCACTTTGAGCTACTGTTTGTATGAATATGTGCTATATAAATAAATGTTGTTGTTGTTGTTGCTGATGCCTACGAAAAAACTTGTAATCCCAGCCCACCTTAAATCCCTTCACACCTCTCCATCAGCATCATTTGTTTTGTAAATGCGTCAATCAGTGCAAGCAGCCTGCTGTCCCATCCCCTGCCTTGATCCCAGCTCAAGCCAAGGCTCCTTATCTGCGTGTGAGATCTGGAGCTGCACGGGGCAAATAATTCAGTATATCGTTATTTGGAATACATGCATTTCATGTGTGTTCCGTGTCTATAAAGATCTGTGTAAGTGTAGGATGAAAGGAAATGCGAAGCAAGAAATGCTGAACACATACCTAAAGGAGAAACCTTTTTCATGTTATACTAATAATGATGTGAAGTGTATAATGTGTGAAGACTTTAGTCCAAATATCAGATAAACACGTGTGCTTTTATTCAAGAATATAACCAAAAAAAAAAAAAAGCATTCAATTTACATGCTGCTGTCAATGAGTTAAAAACACAAGCTCAAATGTCAATTGACAGAAAGTTGATAAGTATTCTTGAATGGTGCAGAGGTAAGAACCTCTGCTTTATAACACAAAGGTACCGGGTTCGAGAACAGGTGTTCCACGTTTTGAGTAGTGTCTGGGAGCCACAGACAGAAAAGAGCTTAAGACAGGAGTGTCTAATGAGAGAGCACACTGCAGACGAGCTGAAGAGGAGTCGCCACACATCCCCATGTGGATGACAGAATGTGCAGCGATAATCAAGTTTAACTGTTGATTTTGAGGCTTTCCCTATGGCCCTAAGTTAAGAAGCTGGTTTAGGTGTGTGCCTCCGTTGAATCAAACAGAAATGCATTCATACATTTAAGGGGTGAACTGCTAATCCTGTTTGGCGTCTCTGTATCTCTTATCTTGTTGCTCTTTGCAATATTTTAATAATTTAGTTGTCTAACTTCTTAACGTTTCCCACCCAATTTTTCTTATTTTGGTCTTAAGCAGCTGCATTTGCTGTTTTAAATCATTTACTTATTAGCAATAAAATGAAAATGACAAAAGACCCAGCAATTCACCATCTAACTTGTTTCCATTTACACCTTTTTGTATTCACCGTACACTATTTAAGAAAACACTTGAAATTGGTGGAAAATTACTCATCAATTTGGATGATATCCTTAGAAAGGAAAAAATCCTGACATTGCAGTGTTAAATAAGATTTGTTATTGGCACGGATTGTTTTCTAATTAAGCAACTGAATTGGAACAAAAATCTGAAGCCACTGCAGCCTTCCAGGACTGACGTTGCACTCCTCTAATTTAAAAGACTCCCGCAGACCCACGCTATTTCTAGCATCCAAGATTCTGGCTAAAATCAATGAAAAACCTTGCAGTTTTTATTAGTTATTTCGTGAACAGATATGTCACGAGTCTTGTTTTTTTTTTGCATCTTGTGCTTTGCTCTTTGCCCTCCTAGTTTCCATCTCAGCCCATTTTTCTGACATTCTTCCTGCCCTCCCAGTGCTTCATTTCCTGGTGCTTTTTCTTCCTCTCGAGTCCATTAAGAACAGCATATCCCTCACTCAAAACATAATCTAGGACCTTGTAAAACTTTAATTTATTAAACAGAATTGATTACAGAATTGATTTACTTCAGGGTCGGATGGAGAAACAACGAGCAATAATTCATAGGCTCAACTAAATTTTTTTCATATATCTGATGAGATGTTATCTCTGGCATTAGAAATAAAGAAATTAAGTGCAAATTATATTTCACAACATTTTAAAGCCCCAGTAAAAGGGAAATTAAGTCCTGTGGAACAAGGTGAAGATTTCACCTCCTTGGCGTTATGTTTAACACTGAACATTTAACAGCAAGAAAAAAACGATTAATTGCAACAGAAACATGTAAATACTAAAATGTCAGCATAGATACTGTAGGAATGGTATGCTGGGTGTCCACTGTTGTACTGATACAGAATTAGCACACATCTGTCATGTGATATTTTGAAACAGCTGTCATCACACAGCCTGATGCTGTAATTAGAACAGTAGAAGCGTGTTTCTTTCAATAGTTTTCATACATTTTTTCTGTATGTGATCCACACAATCAATGAGCCCCTTGTGTTATTGTAGGCTACCAAAGCGCCAGACTTAGTGACTTCCACATTTCACCTGAAACGAACATTGTCAGTTGCTGATTTATGAAAAGTGCTTAGGAGGCTAACATCTTTCTTGTACTTCTGATTGAAGTCATTTGCCTTTTTTTGCCATGAAGTTACGTGAACCACTGTAAACCTTCACTGAACCAGATTTACCATGCATATCATGGCAGTTTGGTCATACAGTGCCATATTCATCAGTTTCAATATCTGTATCAACGTCTGGTTACCAGTTCACAATGTCATCACTATCGCTTGATTCAACTGGCAATTCAGTTTCAGTTTGTTCTAAAACTGGATTTACAGTTTTTCACTTATATGGCATTGCATTTTTACGGGGGAAGGCTCTGTCTCACTCATGAATATTGATGAGTTACCATAGAGAGGCAGAACACATATTCAAATTAATGATTTTTTTGAAGTATGATATTTTAGCTACAAGATAGTATCAGAATAATGTCCTGAGCATTGTTCAGGCTTAATGCTCCATAACTCATCAAAATCAGTTAATCCAAGCACTACTCGGAATTAGCAATATTTATATAGCATTCCAAGCCTGAGAGATGCTTGGCGTTAACAGCCAGGAGGTTTTTATTAATTCCAAGCCTGAGATGTTTTTATTAATTCCAAGCCTGAGAGATGCTTGGTGTTAACAGTCAGGCTTATGTTTTTATTATGGTGATTTGGGACATCTGTGTGCAGACTACTGTAAATTACAGACAAATATGGCCAGATGTTATGAACCCATCACTCTAATGCATTCTGCCTTCCTGTGCAAATTTAATTTTTTGAAATCTTGGAGCTTGACTCTGGTACTACAGAACATTTTATGTCTGGATTTTAAAAAAACATCTATAAATAAAGCCAATTCATAATAAAAATAAAATAAGATTTCATTCCACAGATGGCAGTCCTATAGGTAGTGGACTCATAGAATTCATTTCGCCATCACTTTTGTTTTTTAGTGATTTTTTTATCCTTTATTCAGCATATACAATTTCTTGTGTTAGGAGTTTAGCATTTATCGCATTCCCCATCTTACTCTCCAGAAAATGTTGAGGGTCAGAACACAGGTTCAGCTATTTGTAGAGGATCCCTGGAGCAATTGAAGGTTAAGGGTCTTGCTGAAGGGCCCAGTGGAGTAGCATTCCTTATGTCACTGCCAGGATTTAAACTGGTAACCTTCGAGTTATCAATCCAGATCCTTTATCAACAGAGCCAGCACTCCACCCTGCCAGAGAGCCACCATTCAGACCTTAGAGTTACATTTTAAGAGCTTGCATGTAGAAAATAAATATTTTTAAAATTTTATAGTCCAGTCTGGGCTGTCCTAGGCCTACAAAACACAAAACCAAAGGGGACTGGAGAAATAAGAAACAGGCCCGTAGAATAATCGTATTATGTAAGTTATTTTAACATAAATACACTTCAAGATCACTACAAAGATTTGGAGGATGTTTTCATGGATAAAAAAGGATGAATCTTTATGCATGTGTATCGAATTCTGGGAACTGAATAAAATAACAATTAAGAATAATTATCTTCACTCATCAGGCTGCAGGAGAGTTTTTACCCCCAAGCTGTTAGACTCCTTAACACCAAGCCGCCCCCTGGGACCTTCCACAGTGCCTCAACCACCTTTAAAAACAGAACTTTTATACATGAAAACCACTGTCATGCAAAGATGAGTGTGCATGTAGAAAAGAACTGAAAATCTCATACTGACCTTTAAGTATTTTGACACTCTTGATATCCTTCTGCTGTGAAACATTCTGACCTGTCATTGTTTACACACGTCTTAAACAACTATTATCATACACTGATAATTTCTGTATTATCTATATCTATTATTTATTTATTTATTTATTTATTATATTGCATATCTTACACATCAATATTGCTGCTACTTCTTTATCCTATCTTTGCACAATGTCTTGTCTTGTTTGTGTTTTAATTTTTAAATTTTAATTCTATTTTTAATTTATTATTTGCACATCATGTTGTTACACTGTGGACCCTGAGCTTCGCAATTTCGTCTATCTGTATACTTGTATATGGTTGAGATGACAATAAAGTTCACTTTGACTTTGATTAATCTCTTCTTTATTAAACCAAAACCACAGATTCAAATGTACTTACAAAATTAGGCCATAGGAGTGCATACAACCCAATTGAAATAAGGGAATAGGATGAATGGAAAACAGCATTTAATACCACCTTACAGCATTAGGAATATCTTGTAATGTACTATGGGCTTGCAAATGCATCGGCTGTTTCTAAAATATTTGTTAATGATATTTTCAGAGATATTGTGGACTGTTTTTTATTAGTGTACTAGCAGAATACCCACGCTTCGCAGCGGAGAAGTAGTGTGTTAAAGAAGTTATGAAAAAGAAAAGGAAATATTTTAAAAATAATGTAACATGATTGTTAATGTAATTGTTTTGTCATTGATATGAGTGTTGTTGTCATCTCTCTC
>JANRMT010062852.1:36381136-36407451 GCA_026402145.1 Polypterus bichir lapradei | reverse complement strand
ATATACATAGCAAAATACCCGCGTTTGGCAGCAGAGAACTAAAAAGTGGTAGTTTAAGTACTTTAAGTACATTTTCAGAATGGTATTGTCTTTAAATAATAACCAAAATTTCAACAGAAAGTGCAGTTTTTCTTCTTAAAAAAATAAGTCAGAAACATAAAAGGTAATTTGACCAACTTAATCTTTAAACTCTGAGTAACCTTAGCCAAAATTATTTTGTACATTAGGCTAAAACAGTGTGATCATTGAACATTTTGTAATTAGATGTAATTAGAATTACTAACGGTCACGGAACTCCAATGATCCCCAGTAAGAGCCACAAAGTCCGCTTTCTGTAATGCATCTAATTTTGCTTGGTTGTGCACAAAACCATGCTTTTATCAAGGCTTCGCTCGGGTAGTTTTTTGAAATTAAATTTTCCTCCGATCAGGAACGCGCTTCATTCCGAGTGTAACATTTTTGTAGCTGTGATGTGTACACCAGTGTAATCGATGTACCAGGAAATCATGCATTGACAAAAGTTCACCTTTGCTTGGAATTGAAAATGTGATTAAATGCGTTATTTTTTGTTATGGAGTACATGCATCGAAGCTTCTCAGCTGTGCTTGTGCTAAGAATAGGAAAGATTTTAAAAATAACGTAACATGATTCTGCGTTAACTGCATATTTTTTCATACGTCTCAAACCAAGGAAATGCGAGGTTAAAATGAACCGAGAAGCACGCGTACATACTCAGTACATCCCCTCTCGGGAATCAAACCTCGGATGTAGGCGATAGAGGCGAAGCCTCTACAATTACGCCACGGTGTGTGGCTTATTTATTTGAGAGTATGTAGATCGGGGTATATATATATATTCGCAGCGGAGACGTAGTGTGTTAAAGAAGCTATGGAAAAGAAAAGGGAACATTTTAAAAATAACGTAACATGATTGTCAATATACAGTAATTGCTTTGTGAGTGCTGCTGTGATCAAGGATTCGATTATCATTATTTGTTTCAATCAGGGTCGTATTTGTACGATGTGTTGTGTTCAAGTTACATTCTGTGTTTGTCAGTCGTTGTAAAGATTAAATTCTGTAATTACAGCCACATTAGCTCCACAAATGAGACACACGGGTTTACCGGCAATGTCAGTAAACATATACTCAGCCTCCCATTGGTTTTTAAAGGCTCTATTTTCAGAATCAACTTTTCTCTTCGGCATCGTGTGGGCTAGCTTCGCAATAACTTGCAGCAACGCGGTAAGTGTTCGGCAAGGCACCTGAAGCGCTGCATTATGGGATCTGTAGTTTATTGTGTTACCAGCGCTTCATATACCCGGGCCATTAATAACAATAATACAGTATATAAAATGATCTCGCGGGCCGGATATAATTACACGCCGGGCCGGATGTGGCCCGTGGGCTTTGAGTTTGACTCATATGGACTAAATAGAACTTGAAAAGAAATATTTTTTGGAATGTGATCGCGCAAGTCAGTACATCGAGCCCGCGTGCTATTGTGGTTTTGCTTGTGTGCTTCAGTAAGTTACCGTCCCCTCGCTCTTACTTTTTTACCGTTTATCTAATGAATACACTGAGTATGGCTTTACCAAAACAATCATTGATCGCGAATAAAGTATCCATTATTCATGAAGCTTCAATAGGTGAATAGGTGATCTGTCTTTCTGCGTTAACCGCATGCGTTTTCATACGTCTCAAACTAAGGGGATGCGAGGTTAAAATAAATCGAGAAGCGCGCGTACATACTTAGTGCATCCCCTCTCGGGAATCAAACCTCGGACGTGGGCGCTACAGGCGAATGCTTTACCATCGCGCCACTGCGTGTGGTTTATCTATTTGAGCGTAGCAGTGTAATTAGGTTTTTGTTCAGCACTCTTTGGAACTGTTACTTTTTGTCTGCGAACTGCGTCAGTTCATGTGAGCCGCTGAATATGGTTTTATATGTCAGTCGCTCGCTTCTAATTGTTTCGCTGCCTTCTCAATTATATAATGCATGTTTTCTAAAGCGCGTTTTGTAGCTCTTCCTGGCTTTCTACGTAATGCGTGATTACGTGAGAGGCGTGATGATGTCATACGGAACTCCGCCCCTCCAGCTCAACTCCATTACAGTAAATGGAGAAAAACAACTTCCAGTTATGACCATTATACGTAGAATTTCAAAATGAAACCTGCCCAACTTTTGTAAGGAAGCTGTAAGGAATGAGCCTGCCAAATTTCAGCCTTCTACCTACACGGGAAGTTGGAGAATTAGTGATGAGTCAGTGAGTGAGTGAGTGAGTGAGTGAGTGAGTGAGTGAGTGAGGGCTTTGCCGTTTATTAGTATAGATACTGGTGATATTTTGATTTTTTCTAAAGATATGGCTTGTCACATTCTGTATGTGAAGAAGGTACTTACTAGGCTGTGGGAAAATCATTTATGTGAAATTAGAATTTCAAAGGTCTGTTGTGTTATTTTTAGGGTACCAAATTTCGTACAAAGGTCTTAGTGTGTACCCTTCCAAATTCACATGTTGGAGAACCCCAAATTCTTTGAATCATTTCATTAAGAATTTAATTTCAGTTGTTGTACCAATTATACATTTAGGTAAAAAAATAATCTGAGATTTTAAATCACAACAGCTTTCTGTCATCTTGACATTTCACTCCCTTTTGAACTGGTGGTTGATGCTTCAAATGTAGGGGTTAGGGCAAGTTTACTTCAATGTACTTCACCTCTGTACATTTTATTCTAGAACAGTGTTTCCCAACCTCAGTCCCGGGGGCTCACGGTGGCTGCAGGCTTTTGTTCCAACCAGATTCCTAATCGGTGACAACACCTGATAGCGCTGATCTCATTTAATTAGCTGGTATAATTTGTCTTTTATTCTACATTCAGAAAAATACAGCAGCATTATTTTTACATTTATAAGGCATTTAGAAATATTTCTGCTTTTGCTCTAGATTTAAATGCTTAACTCTCTTTTGTTGATTTCATTATATTTTGCCCTTTCTCTGTGCAGTGTTTCCCCTTCATTGTATCTTATTAATGACAATTAAAGATGAGCAGAGCAGACACCCAGGCAAACAACAATGAATAATCAAAGGCTGCAACTACTTTAGTGTCAGACCCACTAATTACTAAATAATAGATTAATTAAACAATTATTAAACCTAGAAAAGTAGAATGAAAATCAAGATGAAAATATTATTAAAAAGATTAATTATTAAGATACATTATTCCCATATAACTACTTGGTACATTTTAATATATATACACTATATATTTTTTTTTTTTACCAAACTTAGTTTTCAAATTTCTATATTGTTCCCAAAACGCAGAACTTGCGAAAAAACACATCACTTAATTAGCCCAGGAGTCCAATTAAAAACAGAAGCTGGTTGGAACAAAAACCTGCAGCCGCAGTGTGCCCCCAGGATCAAGGTTGGGAAACACTGTACTAGAAACTGTTTCTGGCAGAGCAGAATTATGATGTGGGAAACAGAGAACCTCTACCTATAAAACTAACCTATAAGGAGTGGCATGAAGGAGTTATTCATCCCTTTGTGATATTTACAGTACAAAACCACCAAAAACTAAGTATGTTCAAGATTCACTGAAACAATACAACATAAAATACACATGACTTCACCCAGATACATGACATCTTGGTTGATGCCAAACAGAAATATGAAGTACAGAAAATTTTGAATCGCACATGACGTAGCTTTACTGTGTTTTATTTGGTCCAATTATTTGGACCCTGATGGTCGGTCATGGACTTAATGAAATTCATTCCCCTTGTCTTCTGAGATAATTTCAGTTTCACCTTAGGAGGGCAGCTGTGCTCAGAATTTTAATTGCTGGACTGAAGATCAAATTTGTGTGCATTGGTTAATCAGTTTCTAGTATTACTGTTATCTTTTGTTTTTTTTTTTGTTGACCTCACTGTTTGTTTTGTTGTAGTCAATGACTTTGTTGCAGGTCTTGTGGTTTATGCCAGTCCCACGATATCACTAGCATTCAAGATTCTGGATAAAATCAATAATAAGACACTGTGATTCTTATTAGTATTTTAGAATAAGGCTATTTAGATAATAAGGAATCTTTGGCAATCTTTTTGTAACTTCTAATTTTGTTTTGCCTTTTGTGCTTTGGTGATTCTCTGTCCTTTTGGTTTTGAAATCAGAATGTTTTTCTGTCTTTCATCTTGCTCTCTATATAATTCATTTCCCATTTCTTTTCCTCTTTATCAAGTACTTAAGGACAAACACCTTCTATGCTCACAACATAAACAATATGACCTGCAAAACAAAATGGCTACAAAGTTCCTCAGCAAGAAATTACCCAGAAAATGATGGCGTTAAAATAACAAATAAATCAAAATTATAAATAATAACAAGTTGTATTAGACAACATGGGTTGGTTGGCATCCCGGCCAGGATGGATGGTTCCTTTTTAATGGAAGGATGTGGGTGGACAGGCATCCTGACTGGGTTGGTTAGGTGTAACTTTCCTGGTTGGGAAGCCATTATAATGGATAGATAGGGGGAGACTGCTTCCCCAGTACATTGGGTGGCAACATCCCTCTGACGTGCATCCTGTATGGACACCTGCAAGGTATAGTTTTGGTGGGTAGCCCTGTTAGTGTCCTCGAGTACTGCTGCTGGTGGTAGGCTGTCCTGTCACAGGGACCCCAAACTGCTTCCTGGGTGCAGTGTGATAACACCAGAAGTGCTCCAAGGTCTGTTATAAAGAAGGCTACTATGCTCTACCTGGGGAGTTAAAATCAGGTGGAAAAGAACAATGCTCGCCAGAGAGGAGTGGAGGTGAAGAAAGAGAGAGTGATAGAAAGACAATTGTGTTTTGTCAGTATTACAAAGAAGCCTTTTATAAAGTATTTTGTATAATAAAACGTATTTCCACCCGAGAGTTGTATCTCTGAGGTTGTATCTGAAGTTTGATGTGCTGCAATACCCCCTAGTGGTCACAACTTCTTTAACAGGTTTGACCACCCTAACCCACTCTAACCTCGGAGTACTGCACCCTCCACCCATCCTTCTGCGGAAACCAGCATAGGAGAGACAACCCCACCCACAATTACAGCAGCCCAGGTGAGCAGAAAGCTGAGGAGACTTTGTGTCAGCAAAGCAGTGGGTCCAGATGGAGTATCGCCACGACTGCTGAAGGCCTGTGCGCTGGAGCTGGGGAGTCCTCTACAGTGCATCTTCAACCTGAGCCTGGAATAGGGGAGAGTCCCGAGGCTTTGGAAAACATCTTGCATCACCGCAGTCCAAAAGGTATCACGTCCTGGTGAGCTGAATGACTTTTGGCCTGTCACTCTGACGTCACATGTGATGAAGACCATGGAGCGGCTGCTGCTTCACCACCTGAGGCCACAGATCCGCCACGCCCTCGACCCTCTGCAGTTCGCATACCAGGAGAAGGTGGGAGCGGAGCCATCATCTATATGCTACACCGATCCCTCTCCCACTTGGACAGAGGCAGTGGTGCTGTAAGAATTATGTTTCTGGACTTCTCTTGCACCTTCAACACCATCTAACCTCTGCTCCTTAGGGACAAGCTGACAGAGATGGGAGTAGATTCATACCTGGTGGCATGGATTGTGGACTATCTTAAAGACAGACCTCAGTATGTGCGTCTCAGGAACTGCAGGTCTGACATTGTGGTCAGCAACACAGGAGCGCCGCAGGGGACTGTACTTTCTCTGGTCCTGTTCAGCCTATACCTGTATACATCAGACTTCCAATACAACTCGGAGTCCTGCCACGTGCAAAAATTCGCTCATGACACTGCTATCGTGGGCTGCATCAGGAGTGGGCAGGAGGAGGAGTACAGGAACCTAATCAAGGACTTTGTTAAATGGTGTGACTCAAACCACTTACACCTGAACACCAGCAAAACCAAGAAGCTAGTGTTGGATTTTAGGAATTCCAGGCCCCTCCTGGACCCCGTGATCATCAGAGGTGACTCTGTACAGATGGTGAAGACCTATAAATACTTGGGAGTTCAGCTGGATGATAAATTGGACTGGACTGCCAATACTGATGCTCTGTGCAAGAGAGGACAGAGCTAACTATACTTCCTTAGAAGATTGGCGTTCTTCAACATCTGCAATAAGATGCTTCAGATGTTCTATCAGACGGTTGTGGCGAGTGCCCTCTTCTACACGGTGGTGTGCTGGGGAGGCAGCATAAAGAAGAGGGATGCCTCACACCTGGACAAAGTGGTGAGGAAGGCAGGCTCTATTGTAGGCATGGAGCTGGACAGTTTGACATCCGTGGCAGAGCGACGGGTGCTGAGCAGGCTCCTGTCATTCATGGAGAATCCAATGCATCCACTGAACAGTATCATCTCCAGACAGAGGAGCAGCTTCAGTGACAGACTGCTGTCACCGTCCTGCTCCACTGACAGACTGAGGAGATCGTTCCTCCCCCACACTATGCAACTCTTCAGTTCCACCCGGGGGAGTAAACATTAACATTGTACAAAGTAATTGTCTGTTATACCTGCATTTTTATCACTCTTTAATTTAATATTGTTTTTTATCAGTATGCTGCTGCTGGAGTATGTGAACTTCCCCCTGGGCTTAATAAAGTATCTATCTATCTATCTATCTATCTATCTATCTATCTATCTATCTATCTATGTCATTTAATGGTATACGTTTTGTCACCCACAGCTGTGCACTCTGACATCTGCAGAGCTCCATTCCAAACAATTAGTGACTTGCCTTGACAAGAGCAAACAGGTTTGACTTTGCCTTAAGTTGCAGTGGCAGACTCTTTGTGAACCAGTGATCACACAGCAAGAAGTACAGTGTGCACGATGCAGCTACGAGAAATAAGGAATGTGGGTGTTCTGGACCTCACAAATAGAAGAGAGGCTCATCTGTCCAATGCTGCATGTTTTACATTACATGACAGAAAAATAAAACAGGGGCAGAAATTGGGGCTGAACTTAACATACTTGTAAACCCTTCATACAACACCGGCTCTGTCAGGTAGCACGTGATTGGCCGTCACAAAAAGAAGAGACCTTGTGATACTTTGGAAATGTGAAACTGTGCTGGAAAGGTAATTTGTCATGCCCTGCAATTGCTAATCATGTAATGTGACGAAATCAGCAGCCGCCGTCGTCAAGTTTGACATGCCCTCTGACTGAAATCGTGTAATGTGCCATCATTTTAATTGCCTCAGCCTGCCAAAGTAGAAGAAACCTTTTAGTCCTCAGATGCACTTGTGGCTCATCTCTGCAGACCTTTTAGCGCTGCTATGTCTGTTTTAATTTCACACCAAATTATAGAGATGCCTACTAATACTGCAAAGGGCAATTTAAGGTCCATACTTTCTTTTTACCCCATTGATACTTTGTGAAAGATGGCTATTTAGCTTATTTTCACTTAATGTCAGCCATTCTTTTTGTTATGTTGTAGTGGATACCTTAGGTGGTTAAGGATTTTGCAACATCAGGTGATGAGTGCCATACTGGATGTTGTAGAGTTTGGACAAGACCACAATGAAGTCCAAGTCAGTGGCAGGGTTCAGCAAATTTCATCTTAAAATCTAAACTGATTCCTGCCTAATCCTGAACAGACTTTAAAATATGACAACAGGGTGGTGCAGTAGCTCAGTGGCTCTAAAGAAATGGAAACTATTGCCAGACCCAACACAGATTTGTTTCTTTATCTGAAAAATGTCAATAGTTAATGAAGAGGTGGCTCTGAAAGGTCTCAGTGCTGATGGATGAGCATGCATTAGGTAAATTAGAGCCACATTTCCATGAAAACTGACATGCAGACACTACATTCATCTTTCATTTATTCACTTCTGAATTCCAGCACAGGAATGAGCATGGAAGTGGTGTGCAACCAGTTTAGGAGGGCAAGTTCTACTAAAAATTAATTATTAAGGGAGATTACATGGCCAGTGTGAACTGAAATCTCAATCATCTGATGAAATGTCAAGAAGAAAGGAACCAAACCATAACAGTCTGAGCAATTACAATACAGCAATGTGAACGGCCCCTGATTAACAGAGCAATGAGTGACTGGAAAAATAATACAAGCAGAAGCAGGTGGCATCCCCATAAACACACTCACTTGTCTGCAGACCTGGCAGACTATCACATGCTGATGCATAAACACAAGCTCTTTTAGTCCGACTGCATGACTTAGACTTAGCATGAATCCAGTGCTCCAGGGAAATAAAACTGCATGACTGCTAAGATTTAAAAGTTGTTTCAATGTAAAAGAGAAGTTCAGTTGAGTCAAGTTTATTTACATGTCTATGTAGTACAAGGAATTTTTTATCTGTTTAAACAGCTTCTGTAAAAAGCCTGCAGACAAATAAAGTTCTATCTATCCATATAAGTAGTATAGTATGCAACAGATAGATAGATAGACAGATAGATAGATTAATATGGAAGGCACTATATAATAGATAGATAGATAGATAGATAGATAGATAGATAGATAGATAGATAGATAGATAGATAATGAAAGGCACTATATGATAGATAGATAGATAGATAGATAGATAGATAGATAGATAGATAGATAGATAGATAGATAGATAACAACAACAATAACATTTATTTATATAGCACATTTTCATACAAAAAAATGTAGCTCAAAGTGCTTTACAAAATGAAGAAATAGAAAAATAGAAGACACAATAAAAAATAAAAAATAAGTCAACATTCATTAACATAGAATAATTAAGGTCCAATGGACAGGGTGGACAGAAAAAACAAAAAAAAAAACTCCAGACGGCTAGAGAAAAAAAATAAATAAAACCTGCAGGGATTTAAGACCAAGAGACTGCCCAGTCCCCTCTGGGATAGATAGATAGATAGATAGATATGGAAGGCACTATATAATAGATAGATATGGAAGGCACTATATGATAGATAGATAGATAGATAGATAGATAGATAGATAGATAGATATGGAAGGCACTATATGATAGATAGATAGATAGATAGATATGGAAGGCACTGTATGATAGACAGACAGATAGATAGATAGATAAATAGATAGATAGATAGATATGGAAGGCACTATATGATAGATAGATATGGAAGGCACTGTATGATAGACAGATAGATAGATAGATAGATCGATAGATAGATAGATATGGAAGGCACTATATAATAGATAGATAGATAGACAGATAGATAGACAGACAGATAGATAGATAGATATGGAAGGCACTATATGATAGATAGATAGATAGATAGATAGATAGATAGATAGATAGATAGATAGATAGATAGATAGATATGGAAGGCACTATATAATAGATAGATAGATAGATAGAATTATGTTTGTCTGCAGGGAGAAGGAAGACAGAAATTTCAAGGTAAGGTCGTTACTGATCATGACACTTGAGAGTACCGATGTGTTGTTTATTGATCAGCACATGCAAGTAGGAATTTCACTGTCTTCTGTACATGTGGCAATATGGACCCTGTGAACCTTTGAGTCTATAAATGAGATTTGTTTGATAAACTATATACATTTAATTCAAAAAGTATTCAGACCCCCTCATTTTCTTAACACATTATTGTGTTGAAGATTTCATTTTAAACGGGTAAATTTGCCATTCTTTCTATCAATTTACACTCAATAACCCATAATGACAATGTGAAAACATGTTTTCAGAAAAGTTTGCAAATTTATGAAAAATGAAAACCTATAATCTCTCATTTGCAAAGGTATTCAGTACCTTAATTCAGTACTTCATAGTAACCCCTTTGGCAATAATTCCAGTTTCTGGTGTTCTTGGGAAGTCCCAACAAGCTTGCCACACCTAGATTTGGATAGTTTATCCTGTTCTTCCTGGCAGATTCTTCCAAGTTCTGTTGGGCTGATGGGAGATGCCATCTTCAGGACCCTCCTGAAGTCTGGGTTTTGGCTGAGCCACTAAAGGACAGTCACAAATGTGTCCTAAAGCCACTCCAGCATTGTCTTGGCTGTGTGCTTCAGGTTATTGTGAGGCTAAAAGTTGAACTGTTGCTCCAGTCTGTGGTAGCAGGTTTTCTTCAAGGATTTCTCTGTATTTGTCTGGATTCATCCTTTCCTCAATTGTGATCAATCGTCCTGTCCCTTCCACTGAGACGTACCCCCTTAGCATGATGCTACCACCACCATGTTTCAATGTGGGGATGGCATTAGGCAGGTGATGAGCACTGCCTGGTCTTTGCCAGACATCATGCTTGGAATTCTGTGCAATTTTTGTCTCATCAGTCCAGAGACTCTTTTCACTTTTGCTCTGAGTCCTTTAACTTGTCATATGCCTTTTACACAAGAGTGACGTCCATCTAGCCACTGTACCATACTCATCTAATTGATGAAGTGCTGCTGAGATGTTCTTTCTTCTGCCAGGTTCTCCCATTTCAGCAGTGGACTTCTGAAGCTCTGTTAATGTGACCACTGTTTTCTTGGTCACCTCCCTGACCAAGGTTCTTTTCATTCAGTTACTCAGTTTGGCAGCAAACTCTACGAAGAGTCCTGGTGGTTCCAAACGTCTTCCATTTCACAATTAGTGAGGCCACTGTGTTCCTGGGAACACTCAAAGCTTTAGAAATCATTTTATAGCCTTGTCCTTATCTGTGCCCCACCACAATTTGATCACGGAGGTCTACAGAGAGTTCCTTGGGTTGTTGTTTGTCCTGACATGCAGTGTGAATGGTGGGACCTCATAAATGTAGCTGTGTGCCTTTCTAAATGATGTACGCTCAATAGAGTTTACCACAGGTGGCTCTGGACACATCTCAAGGAGAATTAAAACAAACAGGATGAGCCTGACCACAATTTGGAGTGCCACAGCAAAGGGTCTGAATACTTACATGAATGACAGATTTAAATTTTTGAATTTTAATAAATATACAATTTTCTCTGAAAACATGTTTTCACTTTAACATTATCGGTTATTGAGTGAAGATTGATGGGTAAAAATGGCAAATCTATCTATTTAAATTGAAATCTTTAACAAAATAAAGTGTGCAAAAGAGTGAAGGGGTTGGAATTCTTTCTGAATCCACTGTACACATCTGAGCGTCTACCAAAATGAAATAGCAATACCACTTGACACATGTATATTTACCAATAAAAGCATGAATGCTGTTTGACAGGAAGTGCCAACTGTTGACACACCCTTGAGTTACCAATAATGTCATTAGTACAAATCATGTGACCACACAAACGTTAGACAAAATCACAAACAGTTCTGCATCATTCATTCAGCATACTCTGATTGAATGTTTTGTTAAAGAGTAAATTCCAGCGGCTGACATTCACTGCAGATGTTAAGCAGAGATGTGTGAATGGCTGCTTGTACTGTGAGAACTTAGGTGAAGCATTTCACAGATGGTTACACTGACATGCCGAATCAGCCTTATAGCAGCAGCTGCTCAATAACAAGGAAAGAGTTAATGCGCTCATTCGAGATAACAGAGGCGTGACACTGACAGAAATAGTGGCAGAGCTATTAAGGAGATGTTTAAAAGCTATGGAAATCAGAACATTTGTGCCTTTTGTGTCCAATGTTTACTGACTGAAGACCGCAAACATCAGTGCAAAAATATCTCATCACAACCTATAAGAAACTGAGAAATTAGGATGGGAATTTCTCCCATACCCTCCTTAAAGTCCTGAACTGGCACCCTCCAACCACTAACTTTTTCTGGAGGGCCAAATGCTAGGATGATGCTGCGAGAGCACGGTGACAATCCAGCAGGCTGTACCTCAGGGTCTCCTGGTCCCTGGAATGGAGTTCTCTCCTAAGGGAATGCACAGACTACCAGGATTCTAGGAAAAATGCATCCAACGAAATTGAAATTTTGTTGAAAAATAACTGAAGATGCGTACATTAAACTCCTAATTTTAAAAAAAAAATGGTTACAGTATATACTCGCATATAAGTCAGGTCTTGAAACCAAAAAAATCAATCATAAAATCAGACCCTAATTTATACGCCCGTTAAAAAATGCGACACTTAAAATTTTTTTTCCATCTTCTTGCCTCCTCCAATCTCACATCAGTTTCTCAGACGCATCGAATTTTGTTGCAGTAGCGCAGTTATCAATTTCTTTCGCTACTTCAGTGATGTTTAATTTAAAACCAGCTTCATATTTTCTTCTGAACGAACACTCCATCGTAGATAAGGGATGCTCTTACGATAAAGGTGTATGAAGGTATGAGATACAAATAACACAAATCAGTGCAAACGCCTCTTCCGAATAGTTTGGGTATTACCATGTGGTCACGTAGGCACAATACATAGAAAAAAAGACAGCGTGCTCCATGGTTACTCTCTCAGGTGGATGTCAGCATATCATAATCTATTGGATCAATACCATGAGTTTTCCACATTTGACTTATACGACCAACATTCTAAAATGGCAGAAATTATATGGTAAAATCAAGTCCGACTTATCCGCGGCAGAACTTATTCGTGAGTATATATGGTACTCATTAATTTTGGAGCGACCCTTGTTACACAATATTTCTATTGTGGTGATTGATTGCTTAGCAGCTTTCCGATCTGTAGATGCAGTCCATCTGTCCCTGAATCTATTTGCAGTGAGTGGCAATGACCCTGTACCATCTGCAGGGAAAGGAGTGAGAAAAGCCATTGGGGAGGATTGCTGAGGTCTGTAATAAAATTGCTCACCGATCTACGGCAGCGTGTGTTGATTATGTCCTGAACAGAAGGCAAATGGGTGCCAGTAATATTCTGTGCCACCTTCACAGGTGCTTTTTACTTTCTCGTACTGTATATGAAGTATAGGGAAAGTATTGTAATCATCCAAAAATTCGATTTTGAGATTTTAAAGAATTTTGACGTTTTAGACTTCCCTGAGTCCAAAAATACCATTTCTGGAATTATGTCTGTGTGTCTGCCTGTGTGTGTGTGTGTGTATATAAACACGATAACCTAAGTACACTTTCACTTAGGTCAACCAAATTTTGCATACAAGCATTAGGTACAAAACGTAGATTTCTATCAACTTTTGGGCCATTTCTGCTAAACGGAAGTGGTACATTACTTTTTATTTATGCATTATTTATTTATAGTCTGATTTATTCAACTTTACTTTTGTAATAATTGTTCAAAATATAATTTTTTAATAACAATAATTCATTATTATTTGATTTGATTTGTTGTTGATGGTTCTTTAATGTACATAATATAAAAATATAATCATTATCCTGCGGTTTACTCCTCAAATATCCATCCCCATATCTGAGTATACGAGAAAGTCTAGGGGAGACCCCTCCCGATTTTTAAGTTATCTATATATACAGAATTCTTTTCACGTTTGAAATGGAAATTATGTATGACCACAGAACATATTATGATACAGGAACTAATCACTTCGTTTGTGGACGCCATATTTATATCGTCTTTACGAATTGTTATTATTTGTGTGAGAGTTATTTTACTGATATTGAAAAGAAGTAAACACAAACACGCCAATCTATCCCATAGAAGTGCGCCCCGTGTCACCCTCTCCCATCCCTCCTCTCTGGACTCCAGCGCTGAGCCACCCACCGCCATGCACATTCTGACAATGAAGTTTTATTTATTCATCCACGTGACTGTCGCGGAAACTGGCACATTATAACTTTTTTTTAATTGGCAGTACTTGATAGTAGAAGAGATGAGGAAAACAGCTTTGCGTCTTTCTACTTTTTAACTGCGCCGAGCTGTAAACAATGTGTAGACGACACTGCCTTCAGCGGCAAGGGGTCATGAGAACAAAGTGGACGCTCAGTGGCGCGGAATGTCGGGCTGCTCCGCTGGGTCAAAAGCTTTGCAGTTTCAGGCGGTGTCCTCTCTTCTCACACTGTTTGTGACACTTTGAATCCTCCTCAGCTCCTGTGAGAGTGGAAATCTTTGCGAATGAGTGTAATCAGCGCTATCGAAGCAAAACTCTCTTTGTAAATTGTGCTGCACGACTACTTACTCTCTCTTAAGGTGAGTTCACTAAAACCCTGCAACATTCAAGGTTGCTTTTGTGATGAATTATTTTAAGAAGATGGAGGGTTTATATCTAAGAAGATGTACAGACCTCTTCATGTTAAGTTTTGGGCTTGGGAATTGTTTGGACCTTCAGCCCGTTAAGCACGGAAGGGCAACGTCCACATTTCTTAGAATAATTTTTCTCTTAAATCACACGCATGTAGTGCAAGGTTGTCAGGCAGAAATTTGCAGGATCGTATAGAAAATGTAATTTCTATACCACAGCGGTCGTGTAGTGCCTTTCACAATGGATCTGCTACAGAGAGATGATCCAAATACATTTAAGCTGCTGTTAGTGCTACTTACCTGTCGTGTTATAGGGCCTTTAAAATGTACTTTACCCAAAAGAACTCCAGTACTGCTCAATGTATCTTTACTTCTTACATGTTAATGTTTTACTGTTTAATAATTTATATACTACATTTTATTTTTTTCCCTTGCACTCAGTGACTGAAGCCACTGGGTAATCAGGTAGTTATTAATAGAATATTGTGATGTTAAACTCGACAGATATACAATTTATATTAGCCTTTAGAAGGACTAATGTATGCAAATAAAAATTTCATTTCATGTTGTTTTTCAGGCTTATATACTTCGGGTAGCCCTTCCACTACATTCAATCAATCTGTTTTTCCAATACAAGGTGGGAATCCAAAGATTAGCAAAGTATGAGACCCTAGATGGGACATGGCACACCTACTAGGGTCTTGGGGAATGTCGCCTATTATAACACTGAGGGAAAGGCAGACACCAATCTGAAACAGGGTGTCAGTCCATTACTTAGCATTCTCAACCACACAGAACTAATTTCTGTGTTGGCATTTCATGTAAACGATATGTCTATGAAATGTGGAGAAAAGCAGCGTACATAGAGAAAAGCCCACACAAGCATAGCAAGAACATGAAAACCCAAAACAGATACTGAACTGACTGGGAACCAAACACAGTTACCTGTGGGTATGAGGAAAACAGTAAAAACGGGCCCAGTGTGCCACCCACAGTCAATTCAGAGTCACCAGGGGCCTTATGTATAAACGGTGCGTATGCACAAAAATTTTGCATGTCCTGTTTCCATGCTCAAATCGCGATGTATAAAACATAAACTTGCCGTAAAGCCACGCACATTTTCATGCTAGCTCAATCCTTGACGTACACAAGTTCTCTGCTTGGTTTTGCAAATTGGCAGCACCCAGCGTCAAAGCAGTGCTTTTGTTCCACTGTGGTTTCACCTTCTTTTTTAGATCCACATCCCTCACGCGGCTTTATCATATACACTGAAATTAACCGCATATTGTTTATTAGTTTAAGGCATCTGATTGTAATTAACCTATAACAATATAATTCTGAGTGGGGAATCACAGATCTACAGCAGCTGATCGGAGAGAGTATTATCGGTATACAGCACCAAGCACATGCTGCCTCAGCCATGCCGTCAATTTGAACTGCTCCCATACGACAAATGCTTCAGAGTCTTTCCTGTATGGACCTCGCGGTTCAGAAACAGTTTCATCCCAAGAACTATAAACGGAATCAATCAGTCCATCAAGTGCTCCTTTTAGAACAGTTTGTACTTATAAGTAAAATTACCTCACTGTAAATTTACGATGCAATTATATTGCCCAACCTGCGCCACTTTATAAAGCATGTATTTATATATGATGACAATATCATTTTTAAGATGAAATGCAGCAAAATATGTTTATTTCATTAACATATAAAAAGTTAACATCATTTAAATAATCTATATTTTTATAATTAAAGATGTGAGGACATGGTGTCGCAGCTCTAGCAAGGAGCTGGCACCCCCGTTGTTCCTGCCTCGCGCTGTATTCTTGCTGAGACTGGCGCGACACTGGAAGGATAGATGGATAGAATAATTAAACATGTACTACAAAGATATTGCAATGTTCCTTAAAAGTTTTGAAGAATCTGCGTTCTAAGCTTACAGATGGCTTAACGTCTATTACTGAGCTGATTGGGTACTTGGAGAAAGAAAAGGTAGGATAGGAATTGGGGGTTAGTATGTCTGAAAGATAAAGTACTGCTGCAATAAATTATTTCATCGAAGGTCACGCATGACACAGCAAGCATCTTGTGGGAGGCAGGAACAATCTCTTGATGGGACGGCAGCTCATCACTATCACTGCGCCACCGTGTTCCCATGTTTAATAACATGCTTTAATTCTTATCATCATGAAAATTATATCAATTATACATCTCTGTATTTTAATTATTCAGAGAACTGTAATATCACGAATGTAATGGATTCTGTGTCCTGTCAGAGGAAGAAAAAGGCCGTTTAAGAAGCACGTAGTGATTCACACACATAGAGCACATAGAAGATCAAATACAAAACAAAGGATTTAACATGCTACTTTAGTTATGATGGTATTTGAGAAACTAGTAAATTCAACGATTTTAAGATGAAGTTTATAATGTTCTACTTTAATGACAAAATAAACTACATGATTAAAGTGGAAATTTCGAGATTAAAGTTGACATTTCGTGCTTTTTTCCCCTGTGTCCCTATCTTTTTTCTTTTCTCGGTACCCTAATAGGCTTTCATATGACACTCAGACGGTGGGCTATGACTCTCCTTTTCACGGCAACTTTGATATGCGACAACATCTTTTTTATTTCGGGCACTGTGTAACTTTGTGCACTTGAGCTTTCGAGTTTCTCCAACACTCTATGTCACTCGATCAACTTCCTTTTGTTGATTATATCACTGTTTAAACCAACAAAAAGTACGTTTTTTCCTTGCCTCCACTTGGTATTCACTGAAATTCTTCTATTTCCCCCCGTACTTTTGCCATTGCCTTTTCACAGAATGCTGAGCTTAAGGGCTATTTATATTGATTTGCATATTCAAAGAGACATAATTCTGGGAGGAGTTTGGGTGGGGCAGCAGGCGTGTGCACGTGTGTTACTTTTCACATTGACCGGGATTTATGGAGCGGAAGAACGTGGAAGTTGGCATTCGGACAGATTTATGCATCTGGATTTTTTTGTGCGTATGCTAATTTCCACTTTTGTCCGTACACCATGTTTTAGTGTGAACTCTACGCACGGCATTATGCATGAGGCTCCAGGTAACCAAAACTGTAAGATGTGAGAGGAAAAGTGGAGTACCCAGAGAAAAACACATACAGACATGGCAAGAACATGAAAACTGAACCAACCTGGGACTGAGCTGGAGAAAGCTTTTAATATTCTTTCAGCATCTTGAACTCTTAGGCTTATAAAGTTTTTAAAAATAAATGTTAAGTAAGCAAGTGATGTTCTATGAGATGCAGCTGAGTTTAACTTATCCTTGACAGAATGCCAGAAGTTTATTGGTAGAAAGGAGACTGAAGGAGATACTGAACTTTAAAGTATGCAGATATTTCCCTAGAAAGATACCCCTGAGCTTAATTGTCAGCACCATGAATGTATTCTATTTTTCATGTTCAGATCATCCTTCATTACCTTTCTATGCAAATGTATTTGCCTGTAATTTGCATGTTATCATCTATATGCTAAAGATGCTCTCATTAATTCCCATCTATAAAAGCTTTTGTGTAAACAAAGAATTTTAGCTTATCTGTGATCACAGTGCAAGACCATTATCTTGCTTGGTATACTCCTGAGACATTTTTGTTAAATAAATGTCTTATATGCTTGCTGGAGGTCTCAGAGCCTTTGTATACAACTTTGTATGGTGGGATTCAAACATTTCTTTTCTGTCTATTTTTTTCACTCTTCATGCTAACATTTATTACTTAGTTTCTTAATGTCTAAGCATCTTATGTGCCATGTGTTTTGTAGGAGTTTCCCAAGAGGTTGTGCCTTCAGCCTTATAAACGATGGTGGTTTTATAAGCTAAATAAAGGTTAGAGGTTAACAAATTACACTAAAAGTGTTTAACATGATCAAAGACCATATTTGCCCTTCCTGTAGGTAAGCATTGCAATCGACAAGCTTCCCCATTGGAGTGTTGAACATTACTGAATATTGCTTTTGTCCCCCTTGGAGTGATCAGAGTCGAAGACTGGGGGTGTTTGTAAAGTTTGAAGCGATTGCAAAGTTGGGGAATTGGTTACCTACTCTTGAGTCTGGTCTACATTTCTCAACTTTCATGTTCCCATCTTTCCCACTTAATGTGGCAGGCTGAGCAGATTGGGGTGTCCCCTGGTGGCTGCGTATGCCTTGGGTTGGCTTTGCCCACAAAGACTGAGGAAAACCCACAGTCCCATGCGGTTCATTGTGAATGCGCATGGTTCTTAGTGAGTTTCTCTTGTGTTTATTGTGTACTTTTGTAATTTCTGGATTTTTTACCTAATATTTCACCTTCTGGATTTGAGATTGGGACTTGTTTGTCTTGGATTACCTTTACCTCTTCAGGTTACCCCTTTGCCTTTGTGCTACTTGGAGCTTATTTTGTGCCACAAAGCATTTTTGGAATAATGAGCCTTTTATTTATAAAGATTCAACATTTGTGTGACTTTGTGTGACTAGCCGGGATTTGACAAGTATTATCCCCTCTAATGGGCATTTGGAGTATTTTCTGGGACTTACTGTGCTCTAATTCATAACACTGACAAAGTGAACGGAGGATCAAGATGAATCTGGGATCAGGAATGTTTCTCTAACAGATTGATGTCCGGTTTTCTGTAGATGTGTGTGAGGCAGCAGCATCAGGTGGTGCTCAGCAGTGCAACCTAAGGCCAGTTTAGAAATCCCAATTCATCTAAACTGCAGGTCTATGGATTGTGAGGGGAGAAAACTGGAGTAACCAAAGAAAAACCATCGGAGACATCAGGAGAACATGCACATCTCATGCTGGGATTCCCACTGCCCCACTGTACTGCATCTTATCATTGTTGTCCATTTCATGTGGGCCCACTTGGTCACCGGCAGAAGCACAAAACTCTGTTTTGTTGTGTGGGCCAAGCCAGCTTTGGCTTGTTAGCTCACCTATCCTGCTTGTCCATAGGATTTTAGAAGGGAAAAAAGAATATGTGGAGGTGCAGAGTGAAGCAAGTGTCGCTCTGGCCACCAGTTGCCTGTTGGTGTAACAAAACAGTAAATCACACAACCCGAGGTGACTTTTGTGTTGCCAGTTTAATTATGCTGCATGCATGGTATGGAAAATGGGGAGAGAAACCCACAAAGACAAAGAGAGAACATGCAGACTCCACGCAGACAGTGACCAGAGCAGAACTGAAACCCTGCTGTCTGTCGCACTGTTCACGTGAAAGACAATGAGAGAAAATTTCAAATCCAAGTAGACCTCAGTGGCCTGAGAACCGAACCCAGGTCTCCAAAAGCAGTGGTATCATTAACAAGTGAAAGACCAAACCAAAAGGCTCACATGGGCTTGGATAAGAATCAAAAAGAAAAGAAAATAAACACACAGTCTTTCCAGTTCCACACAACTGACAATAAAATGACACTGAGACAAATGTCTCCTGTCACATGGCAACTTCCTGCAAGCCTTTTAACATCAAGCTGCTCTTTGTTTAAAACAAAAAAACAACAAATCTTCAGCAAGAAGCCTTTTTTGCGCACACGGGAAATGGCAGGTTGTTACATTTACAAAAATGTATTTACCTTATATTACAAGTATTGTTTATGTTCTACTTTTGAACATAACTTGATCATGTTTAATTTATCTTGTGGGATGAACAATATACTAATTTCAGTCATTTAGGTAGAAGTCAAAATTGTTCTACTTAGTCCTTACTGGAAATTAATAAGCACCAAGCGGAGGCTAGATAACTTGGCAGTAAAGTCATGTGACTTTCAAAGAAGCAACAGGTTGTGCATTTGAGTTATTGTCACCTGTTAAGAGCAAAAGGTTAGTGAAATAAAAGTAAAAAAACACACACACACAAGAAATATTCAGATATTCATTTAAAACACTTAATCACACAGACTAACGTTACCCCGTTTTGCATTTTTCCTTGTATTCTCTTTTATTAGACTATGCTTACTAACTACAGTCACAAGTCAGTAAATGTTCTATAAAGTTGTCTTGATTTACTCGCTTAGTACAGGTACGTGTACATACTTAAAAAAAAAGAAGTTCTGACTTTCGTGACCGGTCAACTACTTTCACAATTGCTGGTCATTATTATTATCATAACATTGCTCAACCAGATAAATATTATTAATACTGACAAATAAATAATACACCCAAATACAATACTGTACAATGCAGTTGCCAAATTTGCTCGTTTGAAAATTATAAAATAAATAAATAAATAAAAAATCTATATATATATATATACTAGCGACTGGGAGCCCGATTGAATTGGGCTACAAATTCAACGTTTGTGAAATCCATACTTTCTCTGCAAAGAATTATTTGTTTTTTTAAGTACGTGAAATGATTTTGTTATCACGGCACTGATTTGTGCTTAAAATAGACCTTGACTTTTCGGCCGTTGTAATGAAGAGCTGCCTGTTTAAACGGGGCTGTGAGACGTGAACTCAGCTCTTCGGCGCACCTCATTTGATTTTTTCTGGCAAACAAATTAAAAAAAAACAAACATATTTTACGACTCTAATCAGAGTGGGAGTAATAATTATGTTGGTGTGGTCATTTTAGATCTGAGATCGGCTAAAATTTAAACAGTAACCGTTGTTAATACCCAGCCGTCATTGCTCAGTTTGCCAATAGATGTCAGAAGGACGGATGCCAAAACCAAACTGCCCAAAGATAGATTACGTTCTAAATTACTTACGGTTCCAGAGCTGTCGAAGGGTTTAAGTCAGTCGATGATGGTAGTCCTGGAAAGTACGTCCCACCAAACCAACGTTCCAAAAACCAAGCAAACTTACTGTTATCTGCTTGAACCAACACCGACTTACTATACTCAGCTGTCCAGCGGCGTCACTGAAGCATTCAAACACTCTTAGCCAATCATGCAATACTGCGTCCGCGTTTACCATGTAATGTTCTAACTACAGAGGCAGATTCCCATTGCATGGTTCTAACTTGTATTGAGTCGAGGTATTGACGCGAACACCATACATACGGGGGTATTGATGCGAACACCATACATACAGATAGTATCAAATTATATATAAGGAGATATACAAACAAGCCAGTTTCCCTTTCAGTTTGTACATGTTCAGTCTCTCCCTGTGCATTTCCTGTGCAGCGAGCAAGAGAGAGAAAGCGACAGAGCGTGACACAGACACACAGGCGCGCGAGAGAGACACACACACACACACACACACACACACACACAGGCAGCGCTAGAGAGAGACACACACACACACAGGCAGTGTGAGAGAGAGAGACACACACACACAGAGGCAGCGTGAGAGAGAGACACACACAGGTAGCGCACGAGAGAGACACACACACACACACACACACAGGCAGCGTGAGAGAGAGAGACACACACACACAGGCAGCGCGAGAGAGAGAGTTGGACGCATAAAGTAGGAAGGCAGTTAAAGAATGCTGGGCTTGATTTTGTTTTCACTTCTGTTTACAGCGATCAGTTCGTAGTGTGCATTGTTGCAATGTTACTTTTCTTGGTGGTTTATTAAATTACGGATTTTTTCAAATGTTCATTTTTTTCCCTGTGCTTAAAACTCATTAAAAAAAAATAATTTTTTAGCCAGCGGTTGGTAGCGCTATAGCGCAAACTATTAGAGTTTTACTTTTCTCTGTTGTTCAAGGTTTTCTTAGTGTTATTCAATGTTTTTACATTTAGTTTACTATTAAACTGTGCATTCTATGGTTTAATTAACTATATTTATGCTTAAAAACTTAAAAAATATATATTTACATACAGTTCGTATGGTCTGGAACGGATTAATTGTATTTACATACAATCCTATGGGAGAAATTGCTTCAGTTCATGACCAAATAGGTTTACAACCAGAGATTTGTAACGAATTATGGTTGTGAACCGAGGTTCCACTGTATATATATATTGTCAGGGATGCCAGGGGCGACGACCCGGCCGGGATGCCTTGAGGGACCGGAAGTGGGCGTGCGCCCATCTGGGATCACATGGGGGCCGCCACCCTGGTTGCTTTGGGGGCCACGGGTAGAGGGCTTGGAAGCCCAACCCTGTAGGGGCCCGTGGTCACCGCCAGGGGGCGCCCCGATGCCTTGGGAACCCTGGACCTCAGCACTTCCGCCACACCAGGAAGTGCTGGGGGGAAGAGAAGCAGGGACACCAGGAGAGCTTCCGGGAGAACAGCCGGCACTTCCGCCACACTGGGGCGTGTCAGCGGGAGATTGCCGGGGAGCACCTGGAGCTCATCCGGGTGCGGATAAAAGGGGCCGCCTCCCTTCATTCGGGGCGAGAGTGGACTGAGCCTACAGGAGGAGGCAAGGAGGCGGCCTGAAGAAGGAAGTAAGGCATTGTGTGGCCAGGACTTTGAGGGTTTGTGGTGCACTTGGAACTGTATATAGTTGTAAATAAACGTGATTGTGGGTGACATGAATGTGTCTGCCTGTCTGTGTCTGGGCCAGTCTCCACAATATATATACAGTCATATGAAAATGTTTGGGAACCCCTCTTAATTCTTTGGGATTTTTGTTTATCATTGGCTGAGCTTTCAAAGTAGCAACTTACTTTTAATATATGACATGCCTTATGGAAGCAGTAGTATTTCAGTAGTGACATTAAGTTTATTGGATTAACAGAAAATATGGAATATCCATCATAACAAAATTAGACAGGTGCATAAATGTGGGCACCCCAACAGAGATATTACATCAATACTTAGTTGAGCCTCCTTTTGCAAATATAACAGCCTCTAGATGCCTCCTATAGCCTGTGATGAGTGTCTGGATTCTGGATGGAGGTATTTTTGACCATTCTTAAATACAAAATCTCTCCAGTTCAGTTAAATATGATGGCTGCCGAGCATGGACAGCCTGTTTCAAATCATCCCATAGATTTTCGATGATATTCAAGTCAGGGGACCATGACAGCCATTCCAGAACGTTGTACTTCTCCCTCTGCATGAATGCCTTTGTAGATTTCGAACTGTGTTTTGGGTCATTGTCTTGTTGGAATATCCAACCCCTGTGTAACTTCAACTTTGTGACTGATGCTTGAACATTATCCTGAAGAATTTGTTGATATTGGGTTGAATTCCTCCAACCCTTGACTTTAACAAGGGCCCCAGTCCCTGAACTAGCCACACAGCCTCACAGCATGATGGAACCTCCACCAAATTTGACAGTAGGTAGCAGGTGTTTTTCTTAGAATGCGGTGTTCTTCTTCCGCCATGCAAAGCGCTTTTTGTTATGACCAAATAACTCAATTTTTGTCTCATCAGTCCAAAGCACTTTGATTCCAAAATTAATCTGGCTTATCTAAATGAACATTTGCATACAACAAGTGATTCTGTTTGTGGCGTGAGTGCAGAAAGGGCTTCTTTCTCATCACCCTGCCATATACAGTAGATGTTCTTTGTACAAATTGCGCTGAATTGTAGAACGATGTACAGATACACATCTGCAGCAAGATGTTCTTGCAGGTCTTTGGAGGTGATCTGTGGGTTGTCTGTAACCATTCTCACAATCCTGCACATATGCTGCTCCTGTATTTTTCTTGGCCTGCCAGACCTGCTGGGTTTAACAGCAACTGTGCCTGTGGCCTTCCATTTCCTGATTACATTCCTTACAGTTGAAACTGACATTTTAAACCTCTGAGATAGCTTTTTGTAGCCTTCCCCTAAACGATGATACTGAACAATCTTTGTTTTCAGATCTTTTGAGAGTTGCTTTGAGGATCCCATACTGTCACTGTCTATGAAGTTCAAGGCTTAATGAGCTAATCCAACCAGTTTGGTGTTGCAAGTAATCAGTATTGAGCAGTGGCATTCAAATCAGCAAAATTACAAGGGGACCCAAATTTTTGCACAGACAGTTTTTCACATTTGATTTAATTTCAAACAATTAAATATTGCTTCACTAATAAATCTTTGTTTGGAAAACACCCCAGTATTCAGATGTTCCTAGGAAATGAAAGACATACCACTGTTATCTTTTTTGTTGAAGGGAGAGTAAATTATTATGCAGACTGATAGGGGTTCCCAAACTTTTTCGTGACTTCCGAAGTTCGATCCCCGCGAGGGGAGCAGTGGAGTGTGTATGCCTGATGAGCCCAAATAAAGGCAAAACACGTGTCATGTACTCTTTGCATTATTTGACAGTAAACTATGTAACATTCTATGATCTGCTTCTTGCAACTGAGAGGGCCTGTGGCGGATGTTTGCAGACTGGCAGACCAACCATACAGTATGTGTTACCTGGTAGGTAACCACCCATACAATCAGATCAAGACTCAGTCTACGGATGCTATGAATACTTTCACTTTACAATGATTTTCGGAATATATAAAGTCAGCGTTGGAATATATAAAGTAATTCCTGAATATTTAAAGTCAGAGTTAGAATATATAGTCATTCCCGAATATATTCCTGATTATATAAAGTCAGGGTCGGAATATTCATTTAAAGTCCGATTATATTGATATTGATTGAAATGACTAAGGTGCATTTTTAGTAAACTCAATGAGTTCCTAAAACAATGCAATGAAATAGGTTATCAAAAACTTCTTCAGAAAAATATTAAAAAAAAAACAGTGTTCAGTTAATGTATTCAAAATGATATATGTGCTTGGCATTTTGAACACAATATTTATTTATTCTTTTTGTATGGGCGCATTTTTGGACGAACCTCACCAGCCCGATCGACTCTGAGTGGCTTCCGTTGAAGTTTACCTTTCACTAGACATATATAGATAGACGCTGCATTTACTGTGTTGCCCAGTCGACATGATACGTCAGCACAGCCATCATATTGCGAGTGGTGAAAGTGCCATTTAAACTAATACAGGTAGACGTGGAAACCTGGTTTTCTGATGAAAAAACAATAACGTTTAAAACAGTATTGTTTACATACAACAGATTTTGGCGAATCGTTTAAATGCAATTATTTATATCTATTTATACACTAATAATGGCAATTATTAAATAATTATTATTATTAAATAATTTCTCCCATATAAATAACATTTCTCAGACTGTCTTCTTCCATCTCTGAAACATTTCTAGACTTCGTATTGGTTAATGCCCAAGCCACCTCACGTATAGATTACTGTAATGCTTTTCTATCTGGCATCCCACAAAAACTTATCCATCGCTTACAACTTCTTCAAAATTCTGCTGCCAGGATAATAACCTGCTGTTCTAAATCCACTGAACATACTACACCTAGTCTCTCTCAACTTCACTGGCTCCCTGTTAACTACAGAATACAATACAAAATACTGCTCTGAACATTTAAAGCTCTCCACAACCTCGCTGATCTCCTACAGACTTACACTCCACACATCAAACTCTGTGCTATGGAAGCTCAAGCGTCCTCTCCTGGTGCTCCTCAACTCTGGAATTCTCTTCCGTCTCATATACGTCAGCTCGATTCAATAACACATTTTAAAACTGCACTCAAAACTTATCTTTTCAAACTGGCATACCAATTGTGAATTTTGCACTGTTTCTGCCAGTTATCTTTGTTTGTTTGCTCATTATTGCTTTTTGATTTATCATTCTCTTGTTTTAATTTTACTAATGTTTTTCAATTTTATTGTAAGGTGACCTTGAGTGCTAAGAAAGGCGCCTGTTTAATAAAATGTATTATTATTATTATTAATTATTGAGACGAAAACTTGAACAATGTCTGAAAGTCAAAATAGTAAGACTGGAACTGGAAGTCTGGTCTTTCTTTTAACAGTGAAATGATACGCTCAATGACAAAAATAAACAATTTATTGTATACAAATTGGCTTAATAATTTCTGAAAACATTTCACTCATTCCTCTCTCAATCTCTCTCTCTCACACACACACACACACACACGCAATGTAGTTACTTAAATATATACAGGATGGGATCTAAAATCCTTGAAACAGAACTGTTTCCGTGTGTTGCCACTCTGTAATTTGAGAGTATTCAGTCTGGTAATATGGTGCAGCCTTAGTTTGTGGAAGACAGACACAACTAAAGACATGAGCATAAAATGATGGTTGTCAATTTCAAATTGTGTTTCCTCAATGTGCTCCTTGAGAAAAAACACATCATCTGAACCAATCTCAGCCTGAACAAACTGATTGATCAAAGATACACCGACAGCTTGCCCTAATGTCAACTGTTGGATAACACGCTCAGCTACTTTGACCACCTTGACTGTACCCTCAGCAGGAATCATCAAACCTCCTTTGTTTTTTAATGTGAGCAAGTGGTAGCTTTGATCATATGAT
>JANRMT010062852.1:36357269-36381126 GCA_026402145.1 Polypterus bichir lapradei | reverse complement strand
CTTTGTTTTTTAATGTGAGCAAGTGGTAGCTTTGATCATATGATGCCAGTACAGCATCTCTTACCAAACAAGCACGGCATACATCCCAGGACAGCTTTCTCAAAATCCCGTCTAAGGGCTACCTCCCACTGCTTCCTGAGGTGGATTTCTTTGAGAAACCTTCAAAGTTTGAGAAATTTTAACAGCTAATAACAATCTACATAGTGACTAAATACATTTAGCCAAAATGTTGTTTGGAGGCTCACTTGAGCACATAAATGCATAGCTTTGCTAGCTTAGCCTGGCGTAGCTAAAGTTAAGATTATAAAATGGGATTTTCTAATGGCCAAATATAACCAAAACAACTGTTCAGCCTTACCTATGAAATGTAATCACCTGGGATCTGGTTTGGAGCGTACTGTTGTTTGTAAAATCCCAAGCAGCACATGCGTGAGGCATCTTTATTACTTCACTCCACATCAGTGCCGCTCGCAATATGGCGGCGATGTTGACGTACGATGCTGCTGGTCATGCATTGACTAGTAATTCTATGTCTATGAGTACGAGTGAAATGACAAGCACGGAAATTAGAGAATATTTGATGGAACTAGACCATTTTATTTGTAAATTGTCCTAATTTTATATATTCAGGAATGACTTTATATATTCCGACACTGACTTTATATAATTAGGCTTTGGTGTTATATATTCAGAACACTGACTTTGTATATTCTAAAAATCATTATACACTGAAAAAAGGGAACATATAGGTTGTTACATTTACAAAAATGCATTTAGTTTATGTTACATGTATTGTATATGTTCCACTTTTGAATTTAACTCGATCATGTTTAATTTATTTAATCTTGTGGAATGTACAATATACTAATGTCAATCATTTAGAAAGAAATCAAAATAGTTACGTTTAGTCCTCACTGGAAATTAATACGCATCAAGAGGAATCGTTGTCAGCAGAAGTTAGATAAAAACAGCAACAACAACATTTATTTATATAGCACATTTTCATACAAAAAGTAGCTCAAAGTGCTTTACATAATGAAGAATAGAAAAATAAAAGACACAGTAAGAAAATAAAATAAGTCAACATTAATTAACATAGAATAAGAGTAAGGTCCAATGGCCAGGGTGGACAGAAAAAACAAAAAAAAAACTCCAGACGGCTGGAGAAAAAAATAAAATCTGTAGGGATTCCAGACCATTAGACTGCCCATTCCTTTCCCATGCCTCTGGGCATTCTACCTAAAGATAACTTGGCAGATTTTCAAAGAAGCAATGTGTTGTGGGTCTGAGTTATTGTCGCCGGTTAAAAGCAAAAGGTTAATGAAATAAAAGTAAGGAAAAACAAAAAAAACAAAACAATCTTCATTTAAAACATGTAATCAGATAGACTAACGTTACTTCGTTTTTCTTTCTTCATTGTATTCGCGTTTAATATTTTATCACACTATGTTCACTAACTACCGTCACAATTCAGTAAATATACTATTAAGTTGTGTAGTTTTACTCTTTTAGTATAGGTACGTTTATGTACTTAATATTGTATTTGCGACTGCCATGTTGTTTGGATTAATATATGCTTTAAACCTCAGTTGTCCTCCTGAACTTAAATATACATTTGAAGTACTTCAGAAGATTTTCATGGAGCTGGAAGTTACCACACTATCTAAAAAAGCTCAAGTTCTAAAAAACAAACTCTATGAGTGAGCTACTCTGAACTATCAGTGGACTGCTCCCCTGATCATGCACTCTGTTACTTTTGCACCTTAATCTTCGTAGCATATTGTATTAGGTTACTTCACTGTTGCATTAAAAGTACACACAGTATACTGTACAAAATGTACCTCTTTGTTGATGTGCAGAAAAGTTTGTTAAAAAGTGCTGCTTTGAAGTTCTTAATGTATTATGCTTGCCCTTTTTTTTTTTTTTTTGCTGGGACCTGTGGATTGCTCAAGGGTTTTCCTTGTCATATCAGTTTTGATATGATGTAATTATGGGAGGTTGTTGTGGAATGTTTTGAATATAGAAAAAAAAAAAATTTTGTGAAAGAAGGTGCTAAGCAGCAATTGTTTTACTAATATTTAACATTTTATAATATATATATAGTTACATACATGTAAATTTATTTTATAATGTAACACTCTATTCAAGGTGCATTTTGTATTCATTTGTATTTATATTTGTTCATATTTAATTATATATAGTTATACTGTATATTTAATTATAAATTGGTCATGGCATTCTGGCACAGCCACAGATGCAGTGTTCTTGTACAGCTTTTGAGCATTTGGGCTTTTGAATATTAATCTTTTGTATTTTTCTTGGTTTGTATTGTTTTAACCAAACAAAACTAGTTTTGGTATAAGCAAACCTGTTTATTTCTTATTGATCACTTTGAACATGAACTATAAAATGATACTGAAACAAGTATAATTGACAACCTAAATAGGTTATAGCTAAGTAAGTCAGTGAGGTGCATTTTTTAAAAATGTTTATAAAACAATTGTTAAAATATTATGCTTTATTGACATAAGTCATGTTCATTTAACATAACTGAATTATATTAACATAGAATGAAAAAGTTTCATTCATTTTATATAAAAATACTGTTTTTCAGCATAGATTAATTAAGTGCATATAGCATAATTAAATTATTTTTTATAAAAACAATTTTATTATGTGCAACCGATGTACATAATTTTTTTATTTTAATCTAACATGCCATTTTTTTCAGTGTATTTGCCTGTTTGGCACCCAATAATATGTATATCTACTCTCTATATATAAAATCCTAAGACTAAAAGTGCAACGATTTTATGTCACGTTTTTTGTCACGCTTTAAATTGGGCTTATTTTTAAACCTACATATATATGTTTGGTATCATTCTTTTCAGAATTTATCGAACTTTAATGTGACGTTGATAATTTCCAGATTCTTATTCCGTTTGTAAATTATGAACTAAAATATCAAGAAAGTCGTGGTTTTCATTTTTGATCGAGTAAACTTTCTTTCACAGGAACAAACTATTAAAAAAAAAAATCTATTCATAACACCAATCTTTATATTTAGGTGATTTAGTTAGCTGAAGGTCGGGTTACGATGACCCACTGCATACCACTTTAGTTTTCACGTCATTTTTTACAAAAAAGTTTTTTTTTATCTATAAGAATGTCAGTTAAAACGAATGGATTGTTTATTTCGTCTCTTATAAATACTCATCGAGCATAGTGGACCTCAGTTTAATGGGAATACTCCAATCAGTAAGAGAGTAAATATTTTATTCTCATTTCATGATTTTTACTCCGTTAAATAATAATTAATTTTTCTTTTTCATATTTTATAGAATTTTGTGATTTTGACTCCAATAAATAATACTTTTTCTTTTGTACATTTACAGATTTTACAAATATTCTGGCCGCAACTGGGGGTTGGGCGCCGATATACCGTATATATTTTGTGAAAGAATGTGCCAAGCAACAATTTTTATTCTATAATATATACAGTTTCATAAATATAAATAAATATATTTTATAATGTAACACTCTATCCAAGGTGCATTTTGTGTTCATATTTAGTTATACATTGGTCATGGCATTCTGGCGCAGCCAAAGAAGCAGTGTTCTTGTACAAATGTTCTACATTTCAGCTTTTGTTGGTTTGTATTGCTTTTACCAAATAAAACTAGTTTTGATATAAGCAAACCTGTTTATTTCTTATTAATAACTTTGAACATCTGTGGTGGGCTGGCGCCCTGCCCGGGGTTTGTTCCTGCCTTGTGCCCTCTGCTGGCTGGGATTGGCTTCAGCAGACCCCCTTGACCCTGTGTTAGGCTATAGCGGGTTGGCCAATGGATGGATGGATGGATAACTTTGAACATGAACTATAAAATGATACTCAAACAAATATAATTGACAACCTAAAAAGGTTATAGCTAAGTAACGCAGTGAGGTGCATTTTTTAAAAAAAATTATAAAACAGTTGTTAAAATATTATGCTTTATTGATATGTTCATTTAACATAATATATTTAATTTAACAGAGAAGGAAAAAGTTTCATTTATTTTATATAAAAATATCATGTTGTTTCTGGATATATTAATTTAGTGCATTAAGCATAATTAAAGTATTTTTGATAAAAACAGTTTTATTATGTGCAATCTGACATGCCATTTTTTTTTCAGTGTATACCACTTAACCTCGAATTGTCATTGGGAAGCATCTGTCCTGCCATGGACAAGCATGCCACCCAGCGCTGACTCCTGACTTACTCACTTTCCCTAAGAAAAGGTGGATGGATGGAGATCTGTTGGAAAGAAAACGTGGAAATCAGCCGACTTTACTCTGAAGACTACAATACCATGGCAGCTGAATCGATGTTCATCGTGATGAGGAGAGGTGATATTTGCAGTCACTGACTTCATTGAAATGGCAGGAGTTTAAACCCGCCATGTGGCATAACACAAGAGTAACAGTACAAATCGTCTCAGACAGTGCCTGTGAAAAGTAGTCACCCCCTTGGAGCTTTTCACATTGTATTGTTATACAACATTGGATCACAGTGGGTTTAATTTGGCTTTTCTCGCACTGCTATTTAATGACAAAGTGGAAAACGATCACTGCAAAGTGGTCTAAATTAATTACAAAACGAAAACCCCAACAAATTAATTGCATAAACTTTCACCCTCTTCAGGTCAGTACTTAGTAGATGGCAGCCATGGCAGCCTTGAGTCTGTGCGTGGCACATTTGGAGACGTTGGTCATTTTTCTCCATTCTTCTTTGCAATACTTCTCAAGCTCTGTCAGGTGTCATGGAGATTGTGAGTGAAATGCCTTTGTCAAATCAGTCATTTTCTAACCTGCTTTGTCCTGAACAGGGTTGTGTGGGGTACTAGAGCCGATCTTAGCCAGCATAGGGCACAAGACAGGAACAAACCCTGGACAGGGCACCAGTCCATCACAGGGTGAACAGAAACGCACACACACACACCAATTCAAGATCGCCAATCCACCTAATCTGCATGTCTTTGGACTGTAGGAGGAAACCCACACAGACACAAAGAGAACATGCATACTCCACGCAGGGGGAACCTGAGACGTGAACCCTTCTGTTCTTACTACGAGGCAGCAGTGCCACCACTGCACCACTGTGCCACCCCCCCTTGTCAAACGCAGCCACAAATTCTCAATTGGACTGAGATCTGGACTCTGACTTGGTCCTTCCATGACATTAACGTTGTTCTAATTAGGTTTTTCCTCTTTAGCTTTGGTTTTGTGATTGGAGTCGTTGACAAATCTTCTCCCAAGGTGCAGGTCCAATGCAGACTACAACAGGTTTTTCTCCAGTATGTCCCAATATTTTATTCTATTCATTATACCCTCTATACCAGGGGTGGCCAACTCCGAACCTGGAGAGCCGCAGTGGTTGCAGGTTTTTGTTCCAACCCAGTTGCTTAATAAAAAGCCAATCCTTACCAATAATTAAATTTCCTAGCTTGTTAGTGTTTTAACTCTACCATGTCAGTTCATTCTTAAATAATAGGTTGTTTTTTCCTTTCTAATGATAGAGGTATCATCCAAGAGATGTGAAGCCTAAAACGGATGAGTAATTTTCAGTTCTTCAGTTTCTCTTCAGTTTCCTTCTGAGTACTCAATTAAACCAAATAGAGAATGATGAATACACACGGGTGGAAATGGAGACAAGCTAGATGGAGAACTGCTGGATCCTTTGTCATTTGCACCTTATTGCCAATAACGAGAGTTAAAACAATGGATACAGCTGTTTAAGGTTAAAATAATCAATTAAGGGTTCAAAATCTTAACATGCAAGGCAACTAAAATAAAGAAGAAAATGTTACTTGAGCAATAAGTGCATCATCAGCAATGAATGATCTCTCATGAAGCAACTGAGCTGGAACAAAAACCTGAACCACTGCAGCCTTCCAGGACCGACGTTGGTCAGCTCTGATTTAAAGAGCCTGAGTCTTAAATAGCAAATAATTTAAATGAAGTTAATTAGAAACAAAAATGAGTCACTAATTAAGAAAACAGTTAGAATAAAAACCTGTAGCCACTGTGGCTCTCCAGGATTGGAGTTGATCATCCCTATTCTGTACTCACAAGCTTTCTAGGGTTGGCTACAGAGACGACTACCATCACACTACAGAGTGTTAGGGATGGTATGCTTTTGATACTGTGCAGAGTTCAAACATGGTGTTTAATCTGATAGCCAAAAATCTCCATGTTGGTTTCCGACTATAAAACCTTTCAGCTGAATTCCAAAGTGTCCCATTGTGCTTTCTGCCGAGACATCCTGTGCGTTTTTCCTATTTGCTCCTCGTCCATAAAGCTGCGACTGCCGTGAGAGAATAATTCAGCCGTAACAGTAGTTAAGTATTTCGGTTTACAGTGCACACTGAAACATATAAGCATTTGTTTTAGAAATGTCATGAAGATGTTCAAGTAAACAAGCAGAATGTTCCATTGGGATGGTTTGAGAGACTGGCTGATATAATGTTCTTTCATGCGCCTAGTAAGACTTGCTAGTTGGTACGTAGTACTAGGGTGTTGTACTGTGTTAGCCATTATGGATGTAGTGAGTGGTTAAGCAGAGTGACACCTTTTATTGGCTAACTAGAAAGATTGCAATATGCAAGCTTTCGAGGCAACTCAGGCCCCTTCTTCAGGCAAGATGTAAGACGAATACAGTTTTCATTACAGAATAAGAGCTGACTTAAAGAGATATTGAAGAAGAAGAAGGATATCATGGAGAAAGACTTATTTTAGGCTGGTAGTGCTCTCTGCTAAAACACCTCTTTTAATCAATCAGAGTATCATATGTAATCATCAATTCAGTTCTGTTATGCAAAGTAATTTGTTACACAATAGACCACTGCCCTTATTTCTCTGACCATGCTGTAACAGACTGCTGTGATGGATGCTCCCTCTTCAGCATGGAGCTGCAGGGGTAAATAAATGATGAGGAAATGGACAAGCTTTCTCCTGCCTGATTACTGACTCAAAAAGGTCTTATCAAACTTGTCCCAATAGAGGATTACGTTTCTATCTTTATTTAATATTTCTCCCACATTGGTGAAGCACCTGGGCAGCAGTTGTTGTCTCTTTCAGAGTAGCTTGTCACTCCTTTATAGTCTTCATGGGTCTCTTGTTGGTCTCCCTCAGTTGTCTTCTTTTTGTGCAATTGTCGACGGCCTGATCTATCAGCTTTACAGCACTGCCATACCCTTTTCATGCTTTAATGGCTGATTTAACTGGACTCCAATGGATATTCAGTGACTTGGATATTTTCTTGTCTCCATCCCCTGACTTGTGTTTTTCAATCTCCTTTTCATGGAGTTACCTACCTGGAGTGTTCTTTTGCCTTCATTGGGTAGGTTAGGCCACTGTACAGGCTCTCCACAAGGTGGACATACCAGATCAGGTGCATTTACATTACATTAATCAGAAATTATTATGTGACTTCTAAAACCAACTTGCTAAGCAAGCGATGATTTAGGGGTGGCGTGTGAAAAGAGGGTGAATACTTCTGTGATCAATTATTTTGTGTTTTTTATTTGTAGTTAATTTAGCCCACTTTGAAGAGATCTGTGTTTACTTTGACATTAAAGTCTTTTCCGTTTCAGTGTCAAAAAGGCCAATTAAATCCATTATGATTCAATGTTGTAAAACAATAAAATGGAAAAACTTTTTTATGGATGCTGTATAGCATCTGGAACCAGGGTAAAAGAATTTAGGTACAAGTAATTCCTACTTAATAAAAAATTGTGGTTTTCAAGCAGATTTGCATGGCAGGAGTGTTCCAGAAAACTCAAAGACTTCAGGGTTCTGAGAGCAGCCTGGAGTTAAGTCTTTGTCACAAGGCACTACAGACATCTATCCATTCACCATTAAGCACTTTAATTCAGCTCAGACTCATGGGGCATTAGAACCAGGATAAAAAGCAGGGCAGAACCAACCCGGTCCATCAGAAGCAGACATACTTACTCACCCACCCTTGCCCACTCAAGCCAGGCCTGCTTAGAGCCTCCAAGTGACACTTTGAGATGTGGGAATAAAACTGCACTATTCACAGGACAAACAAAAAGTGTACACCGACTGTAGCCAAACTCAAATTTCAACCAAGTGCCGATGCACTGAGGCCGCAGCAGAGACCACTGTGCCACACTCCTGCCATTCATCAAGTTTCTCAACAGAATCCATTTGGCAGTGTGTGATTATGAAACAAACATCAGTGGCTGCAGTTTGAAAGGCTTCTTTGACTTCAATCATCAATGGGTTTCTGTTCAAGTTTACACTCAGAGGGACCCTCAGTACGTGCCAGAAAAGAAAACAGGGCATCGAGGCGTAAATTTTGTAATGAGGATGGACTTTAAGAAGCAGGATATTTAGATTCTGCAGCTCCGAATGAACTTTACAAAGGCCACTGTCGCTAGCCTGCCAGTACCAAATGAAGTGTTAGACCACCAAGGCAGTGACGTTTTATCTAAGTGGTGTTCTCTAAACTCCAGGTGTGAGATAAAGACTGGTTTAATTAAAGAAGAAGTAAGAGCTCTTACTGATGTTGTTGGGTTCGGGTGACGCACAATGCAAGTTAAGACGAGCTGTGGTGTCATCCCTGTCATTTCATAAGTGACTTCAGTTCTGTCAATGGCTCAGCTGCATAACCCACATTGAAAAATCACAACAGCACTGTCTAATGGGTTAGATGGCATAGTGGCTACAGACTGGGACACTGGACCACAAGATTGCGGGTTCGATTCCTGCCCACAATCTACTGTGTGACCCTCAGCAAATCTCTTAACCTGCTTGTTTCCCAACTATAAAATATGGCAGCATTGAGCATAATGAGTATTCTATTGGGATGGATTAAAGGTTGCACATTAGGAGTGTTTGGAGCGAGGGGCTGGTAATTTTACACAATCTTCTGCTCCCGATCTTAAAGTGGAGGAGGACATCCCAGAGGAAAGCCAGCCAGGTTACTTCTGCGCCAGCGTGTTCAATAATGCCACCTGAGGCAAGGCACATTCTTGCCACCCACTAAACTCCCTTATATATCCTTGCTAGGCATGAGTACATCCACTTAATTGGCATGCAGTTTGTATTGCGTTGCAAGTTTTAAAAAATACAATTCTCCTACGATACAGGAGTACATCCTTGGAACAACGGTCAGATAAATACATTTTATTTTTGGAAATAGTGGGAACAAATATTAAAAGATTAGGCTCAAATCAATCAACCACACAAAACAGATCTTAACAACAATACAAATGTATAAAGTCATCACTGCCTGCGTTTCACAAAATATATATTTTTATTGAGTTTTGCAATCACGAAACTGAATGCGAAATAATGTTTCGCTCTTCCCGCATGCTTCTCTAAATACCATGGCAGTTTCAAAACTCTGTCCTGCAAGGTAAAATGTGCACCACAAATGTAAGAGACATTTAACAGACATTGTACTTATGGCTAGGGCTATCGAAAGTATTAAAATATATCAATAAGTATCAATTTAAGCATTTTAAATTTGCTTCAATACTCGTTATTTTCATGGTATCAACTCTACAGCATATGTTGCGAATGCATTTCTAGTTCACTCTGGCTTTTGACAGCTGAGCCTTGTCGGCTATCAGTTGGCGTAACTACAGTTGCAATCCCCATTCACCCACTCATAGGTGTTATTAAGATGGCGGCTTCAGCTCTGTCAGAGCCTTCACCAGTCCATTTAATGGAGGGCAGCTGGAGTGGTGTCTGGAAATACTTTGTCTTTATGGCAAAAATGGGACCAAAAACCACAAGATACATGCAAGGCTATATGTGAGATTTGCTACCGCACAACTGATTTAGCCAAACACTTCAAGTTCTGACAGGAGAGTCAATACAAAGAATTCTATGAAGTATCTTATTTCCAAATTTCAGAAGCATTTCAAATTATAAACCTGTAAGCTGTTGCGTTTGATGTAGGGATGTGAGTTTTATATTTTTCTATAGGTGTAAACATTTTATGTAGTCAGTTAAATGTTCAACGCATCAAGACAGGAGTCTGCAATTATTTTTACCTCTGGGTCAATTTTATTCTGTGCTGTTTATTCAGCACTTTTTAGCACAAGAGCTCTGTTGCTCACTAGATTTTTATCCCTTCGCCTCTAAAGTGCTACGTGACAAATGCGTTTGAGGATGCTGCTGCTATGCAAGAACTTTATAGGATTCCACCAGGTGGCATTGTGAGACATCGCCACGATGCACTTATGGACAAAGATGTTAAAAATAAAAATTTCTTGCATTCTGATGCTGTTTTGAAGGTGCAATAGCAATACAGATGGTACGTGAGACATTTAAAAATATTGAGTCATTACGATGGGGAATATGCAGCTCTTATATTGCCTATGCGATAAAGCACATTTGCATGTCAGCATTTAAATTTGATGATTTGCTTCACCGCATCAAACCATTCCTCAAATATCAAAGCATTCAGATTGATTTTGTTGGAGCTGCAGTGCGGCTTGCCATTACATGTTGACAGTAAACAACGATGCTGACGTCACGTACTGAAATTTGAACACACGCACCACCCATATTTTTGCTGGTACTGCCACTCGTGCATGCACCATGTTAATTTCTGACGACGTGCACAGAGGATATGTCCAAACATTGCTGGTAACGCCTGACAGCCATGACGCATGAGTGTTCTGAGCGTGATGTATAAACTGGCCGTAAGTGTCCTGCCAGTAGTACATTCTTTTATTTTATTACAAGTGATTTAAAAATGATATTTCATCACATTTTACTATATAATGTAAGGCACTATAACTTTTCAGTGCTCGATTGCATAAACAGTGCTGCTACTCCTTTTTGTGCTCATATATTGCCAACTGTGCTTCAGAGGGTGAATTTAGTACGTCAGCAATTATTTGCAGCACACCTCATGGAAGAGCACGTTGATGTGCTATTGTTTCTTGCACACAAATTTGGAAGATACAAAGACATCGCAATTTATATACACAAAAATGCAATGTGGCCTGTATGCATTTATACAAAGCCTTCAAGTGTGTTAGTGGTTTCTTTGTGTATTGCTTCTCTGAAGAACTGCTTACAAAAGACCACATTTATGTTCTTTACTACCCCAGTAACAGGATTTGTTTTCAGTAATGTAAAAAAATCTTTTACTAGACTTAAACATCTTTACTTTTTGCTGTTTAACAAACTTTACTGTTATCTTTTACAGATTGCACTACTATTTAATGACTAAATCTTCTATTATTTATTTCCATCAATGTAAAGATTTTAATACATATAGAGTTGCAATTTACTTAAATAAATCTTTTATTGAGTTACATACTGTATTGGGTATTGCAAATGGCATCAAATTTCAATACATTTCTTAGTTTTGCATCAAAGTTTAAAATCATGGTATCGTGACACCCCTACCTGTGACTGACACCTTAATCAGCTTGGGGTCACACAGTTCTCGAGGTCCTAAGGACAGACTAACTCTTTAATCTCTCCTTTCATCTTCTCTAATGGCAGCTTTTTCTCACCTACTCTCCCCTTTCCTCCTTCTTTTTGTCTGCTCTGGCTTTGTTCCCTCCTTCCTCTCCTATATATGGTACCTGCTTTATCCTTTTAAGTTGCTGTAGCACAGCATTGTAGGTCTGTGGCATAGAGATATTATAAATAAAAATGGTGCAGTTCTGGGTCCATGGGTGTACGTGATGTACTGCTCATGACATTGTAGAATGCAGAGATGGGGTGAACAGCCAGGCAGCCAGATACTTATCACAAGTGTGACTTTGCCTGACTTTGCCTTTGACTGTCTGTTGCAGCGGACTATCAACTTATAGGAATGCCTTTTGTGATCTTTACTTTAAACAAGACTTTTTTTAGCCTTGTTGTTCCAAGCCAGAATATTTGTATGGCTCCTTTCTATAGAAGGGCACATTTGTGCATTTTTTGTATATTTTGGAAGATTAAATAGGTGCTTTGAACTTTAAGAGCCAGCACCCCTTATATGCCCGTGTAGGCCGAAGCCTACCAGTGGAGAGGAAAGTAAAGGTTATTCTGAGGCTGAGAACAATTAAGATAATCAGTGTGATGAAGGCTACACTGCCAAGATCTTGCTACACTTTCTTTTTTTTTCAAGCCCATTAATAACCTTTAGGCCTACTTGTTTCTTTTCACATTATCAGAATTTTATTGATGTCAGTCCTTTAAATTGCTCGGTTTTATGTTACATTTAATATAATACGTGTATTGATGTACACGAATGTTGTAAAGTATGCAGTTGTCATATGTGCCTTATGGGGACTGATTTAAAGGGTGCACAGGGGAAGGATCTTTTCCATCCTCAGACAAGAAACCACACCTCCAGACCCCACCCCTAGCCCCGCCTCTCCCAGCTGAGCCATCTTTAACATCAACATGCCACGATTTGAAGACCAGCCTTAGAGGAAGACACATCAGTGTGGCACAACTTTAGTGTTTTCTTTTTCTTTTGTTTTTTTTTTGCCCAACTTAAGGCAAAATCAATGCTTAATATTTACTCTTTAGATTTTTTTGGCCTAAAACAGTGCGAAGTAGCTTCCATGATGTTTGTACAGATGCTGCTACATAACAGTGTGGTATTCTACCTACTAAGATGATTTTTAATTATTTTTCTTATTTTGAGCAGTTAACACAAATGAATGTAATCATTTAAATTTTTGGCAGAATGGGGAGTTGTGGTAAGTAAAACAAATAAAAGTAACAAAAGATGGAATGAATACTTGGAGAAACTGTCAAATGTGGAAAATCCAACGGTCATATTTGAATATGGAGTGCCAAATGAGGGTATAAAAACAGGAATAAGTAGGGAAGAAGCCAAAAAGGCATTGGAAAGAATGAAAAATTGGAAGACAACTGGAGTAGATGGGATACCAACTGAATTATGGAGGAGCCTGTTGGAGAAAGGAATAGATTATTATGGCAGGTGATGCCAAAGATCTTTTGAAAAGAGTAAGTGCCAGAGCAGTGGAGAAGAAGCGGGGCGATTGTACCTACATGCAGTATATGTAGAATTGTGACATCCAGGATCGTGAATATTATTGAGGCATAAAGCTAATGTCACATGCAATGAAAATATAGGATAACTGATCTAAAGTTGAGGAGAGAGATGATGTTAGGGAAAGAATCGATTGGATTTATGTCAGGAAAAGGCACAACAGATGCACTTTTTTGGAAATTTTTATGGAAAAATACAGAGAGGAACAAAAAGGACTGCACTTGGCATTGATATATTTGCAGAAGGTCAGTCCCCTGGCAGAAATGTGGAGATGTAGGAGAGAGAAGGGGCTAACGGAGAAGTATGAAGGGAAAGTTAAGAATATGTATGAGGGTGCTTACACACAAGTGAGAAGAAGTGTAGGAATAACAGATGGATTTGAGTTAAGGTGGGTTACATCAGGGATTTTCATTAAGCCCATATCTGTTTACTCTGGCTATGGATGTTATTGCTAGGGGAATAGTAGATCAGGCACCACAATGCATTGTAGATGATATTGTGAAATGTTGCACCTCTAAAGATATTATGGAAAGGAGACTAAGATTTAAGAGACAATAACAAGATGGGGAAGTTAATCTCCAGGGGGCAAGGCCTAAAAGGGTTGAAACGTTCAAACATCTCGGATCAAGAATAGCAGTGAATGGAGTGCTAGATCTAGAAACAAACCGCAGAATGCAATCAGGTTGGAAAAACTAGAAAAAGTATCAGGAGTACAAGGTAAAATAACAGTAGCCAGACCAGCATTGCTGTGTGGAAGTGAAACATGGGCCCTTAAAAAGGTACATGAAAGGAAACTGGATACTTCAGAAATGAGGATGTTGTGATAGAGAAACAAAGATGGATGAGGTTAGGAACAAGAGAAGCAGAGGCGCAGTTAAAGTTGGGGAAATCTGAAGGAAAATACAGGAATGAAGGTTAAAGTATTAAGGACATGTCATAAGAAGAGAGGTAAACAATGTGAGGAGAAAAACCATGGATACAGAGGTGTCGGGATGGAAGAGAAAATGACCAAAGAGAAAGTGGATGGACTCTGTGAAGAGGGATCTAAGGAGAAATGGGGGTGCAGAAGTACACAAGAAACAAGAGTGGAGGAGGCTAGCCCGATATAGGGACCCCGCATGAAAGTGGGAAAAGCTTTAGAAGAAGAAGAATGGCTACATCTACAGTATATGAAGAGAATAAAAACAATTACTTCTAGCCATATACCTGACATGTCTGAGAAGAATAATTACAGCAGTGGACACACTTCTATCAAACAGTCATCTTCTCAACTCCGACAGCATGGAAGTTTTTTTGAGTTCACAAAAAAATGAAGCCATCCAATGTTGATTAATTATTGCTTCATCTCTGTCATGTTCTATCTAGGTTATGACAAATGTCTTCTAAGATTACTATACGTAGGTAAGAAGACACAAGTATCAAAGTTAGGTAGTTATTTAAGGTAAGGAAGGCAGACGTTTCAGTGTAGGAGTGTAACTCTAATTGCGGTGCTGGAGAGTGATGACGAGTTCCATGTTGATGAGAATGTGCAAGTAGGACGTTTACAGTACTCTGTACATTTGACTATAAGGACCCTATAGACATATGGAAGAAAAATCTGTTTTAATACTGTGTGTTACCGGATTACAGTGCACAGATGGTCTATGTATTGCTTATCTTATCTTTTCCAAAATCAGTACATGTAAATATTTATTTCTGTTATATTCAAAAAAGAAAGTCACTGAAATAAAATTTATGGACTTTGTTTTATTAGCTTCTGTTTAAAAGAACTGGCATTCTGCCCAGTGTCGTTTCCTGGCCTGTGCACCCTTTGCTGCCAGCTTGGCCGCTGGCCTTCTGTGACACTCTCATGGAAAACTCAGACACAAAAATAGACAACTTAAATACTCTTTAAAAGACTGCAGGTATTGTTATAAAACACTTTGAGTCATTTGATTATTATCCCATGATTATCTGAAGGAGCCAAAATAATTTCAACCATGCCTACTAGGCAGCCATGAGCCTAAATATGAGTACAATTTTCTTAAGGCAATAGCCAAATTAGACTTTCAATTTTTTCCCCAAAATGGATTCCACTGCAGTTTTCCTCACAAGTAACAGAGTGTCTTTGTTTCCTTCATTCACAAAGTGAAATTCAACCCCATGATAAAAATCAGCCCTGATGCAGTTTCACATATTCTACAGGCGTTTACAGAGCTAGTTTGTTGATCACGAGAGTTGACACAACTTAATTACAGGACATCAATGAAATGCCATTAGAAAAAAAATATTAGAGTGACATGACTACTACATTTATGTACGTGCTGCTTGAGGCAAACACTGAAAAAAATCACTCATACAAATCTCAGTGTAAACAGAAGATACGCTCTGACTTGTACAATGACTGTCTTCATTAAGGGTGGTTAAGGAGCTAAAGGGCTGATCTGTGCAGCATGTGGTCCCAAATCAGGTGCCTGCCAATGAATAACTACATTCACTTTACGACTAAGAATGAACTGCTGGATACAAAAACGAGGCCATCTTATTAAAAATTCTGTCTCATTAAAAATGAACTAAAGCAGGTTATGAAAATGAATGGACAGATCTATCTATTATATAGTTCCTTTTCACATCTATCTATCTATCTATCTATCTATCTATCTATTATATAGTGCCTTTGCTATCTATCCACTTCCACCTTTTATATCTATCTTTTATCATACATGAGTGTCTGCGGACTACCTTCCTTGGCACTCCAGGGTAAGAGGACACGCTGGTGCTAAATTTTTGTTTTCTTTCCAACATAGCTCTGACGAGAAGACCACAGAGAACACCTATTATGTATATGTGAGAATTTAAGACTAAATATTATGACTATTTTATATTACCAAACAATTGCATAGAATACGTGATGTGCCTGCACTTTGGTATTAACATGCATGTTTTTGCCGGAACTTGATATACAGTATGGATCTTTATTAGTGTATTGGTTTACTGTTTGTCTAATTGTAAAAACCCAACAACATCTAACTCCACCCACATCGCCTTCAATGAAGACAAAGCTCCTGCTGATGGACCCTTCCTTGTGTTTTGGCAAGGCTGACCCAAGCCCCTTTTCTTTTGTGCTCTAGGCACTGTTTGCTTATTTTGTTTTATGTATCAATTAAAATGGGTAGCCCAGATTGTGCCCTAACCTTTCTTTTGGTGTCCTCAATCTCTTCTTCAGTTACGGTATCTATCTATCTGTCTCTTTTTTCATTTATCCAAATACATGCAATATCTATTTTAATTTTTCAAAAAATGGATGCTTTGTTGGTACAATGTTTGGCACTACCAACTCATAGCTTCAATTATCCAATCATTATCTGTTAGTAGTTTATACGTGTAATGTAGTGGTTAAGAAGTGGTGAGAGAGGACATGCATGTGATATGGAAAAAGATAATCCACTATGGTAACCCCTAATGTGAACAGCCAAAAGAAGAAGAAGAACATCAGTCTTGTGCCGAGTTGCTATGTGTGTAGGCTTTGTACATGTTTGCCATATTTGAACAGAAACAAAAGCTTAAGTTTAAATTGTGCTTCTTTCTTCCTTTAATCTGTTTTAACTGAAACTATATTCTCTAATTTGATTTTTCTGTAATGAGATTAATAATTTTTTGCTGCATGCATTTCTATCATTCATTAAAAGGTTTTGAAGTTAATGTTAAAATTCTGCTTTGTACAGTTCTTTACAATGATGTACTCTAAGAAGAACCTGATACCTTCTAGATGCTGCTTTACTCCCATCGACCCCTAACATGGATTAAGCAAGATAAACAGTCAGTAAATTTATTACAAGTTATGTAGACTGTCAATCTATCTATCTATCTATCTATCTATCTATCTATCTATCTATCTATCTCTTTTTTCATTTATCCAAATACATGCAATATCTATTTTAATTTTTCAAAAAATGGATGCTTTGTTGGTACAATGTTTGGCACTACCAACTCATAGCTTCAATTATCCAATCATTATCTGTTAGTAGTTTATACATGTGATGTAGTGGTTAAGACTTTGGACTTCAAACCCAAATCCCACTACTGACACTGTGTGACCATAAGCAAGTCACTTCACCTGCCTGTGCTCCAACTGGAAAAACAAAAGAAATGGAACTGACTCTATATGAAATGATGTAAGTCACCTTGGATGAAGGAGTCAGCCAAATACATAAATGTATCTTTTATCTCTAATGCATGAAGCATTTCACATCAGTCTATCTTGTTATCTCTTTAATATCTCCTGTATTATATAGTGTATCTTCTATCTGTCTATATGCCTATCTATCTACAGTGGTTTATATATTTTAAGCAATACTTTGTCAATATAGCTATCTGTTATGTAGTCCTTACATGCTTATTATAATGTTTTCACATTTCTTTTTCTATCTCATATATTGGCAGCCTGGCCATTTTTACATCTGTTGTATAGTTTTTTATATTATTCTATCTTTCTGTCTCTTATATTTAGTGTGTTTCAAAAACATGTCTAATATATAGTGCATTTACTTACTTGGCTGACCTCTTTATCCAAGGAGACTTACTGGTTACATTTCTTTTGGCTTTCTAATTGGAGCACAGGCAGGTCAAGCGACTTGCTCATGGTCACACAGTGTCAGAAGCAGGATTTGAGCCCACAATCTCAGGGTTTGAGGTCCAAAGCCTTAACCACTACACCACATTGCCTGTTGTCCATTTGTCAATCTCATGTTGTGTATATGCCTTATATATATTCTGCTGCAGTCCAAAGACATGCAGGTTAGATGAAAACCATCTTATCTTGAGCAGGGTCATGGAGGAGCTGGAGCCAGTCCCAGCAAGCATAGGGCTTAAGACAGGAACAATCCTTGGAGGAGGGCATACTGCCAAATACCATATTAAGAACTGGCAGCCTGTATCTTTACTCTGCATGGATTATAAAATCCTGTCTAAAGCCTTGGCCAACAGAAAGTGTTCAGTGTTGGAGAAAGTGGTATATCTGGACCAGAACTACTGCATACCTAATAAATCAATTATTAATAATATTTTTTAATCTGATATATTATTGTCACAGCAAACCTTTAGAATTTTAGAACAGTATTTATTTGAATAGTTCAAGAGAAAGCTTTCAATACAGTCAGCCACTCTTAGTAATGGAATGCACTGAAAGCATTTGGATTTAGGTTGGTCTTCACTGGCTGAAGAGGAGTGTGCTCCTCATGGTGAGCAGGGGATTATAGACATTGAACACAGAATTCTGTCAGACTGTGTTCCTTCAATTATTGCAAAAACTGTTATATTCCACGGAGCAGGAGGCATGGACAAATTTAGCACTGCTCTTTTTTAACCAAGTAGGACAGATGAGGCTGACATGGTGTCATCTAGAGGGGATTGGGCCTTTACGAGTGCCTGACTCTTATAAGTGGAAAATGTTATCGATTCCAGGAGATTGTGATGACATTTCTTTGTTTTGGATTCTGAATGAGCCATTTTATTTAATCTGAATATCAGGACAGTATTCAATCTTAGTAGGAATACGAATATGATCCAAATAAGACATTTAATCAATTGGGACAGAGAAAAATGAAGAGATGGCATCAGCAGACACGGGTGTGCACTCAGTACAAGGCCATCTTCAAAGACCAGATAAAGCTACCTGAAGACCCAGGCCTTCAGTACACTTGTGGTGTCTCTAGCAGGAGATGGGTTAGTTTCCATAAAAGATCTGACAGACTTGCACAGTCACAAGAGATCAGCTCAACAAGATCAGTGTGATTGCGAAATATCAAAGTCAGCTGAAAGCACTGAGGGATGTCACACCTTGGACGAAGAAGACCGGTGTTACTGAAGGAACACTGTCCAGGCTGGAGGGCGCTTTTTAGACCATCATTGACCAGCAGGATATTGGAGGAGTGCAGGATATTGTATGGTATAGTACTGGTGACCTCCTTCTTATCAATTATATGTCCCGGGGTTTGAGATACATGTCCTTTCTGTGGATTGAGAGAAACTGTGCTTCACTGTGAAAGTTTCAGATCTGACTTTAGAATGAAAATGGAGCTGACTGAGGGCCTGAGGGTTGCTTATAATGAGATGGTGTTTGTGTTTGGGATGAAGAGCACAAAAAAGAACAAGTGGTCAGCTTATTTTAGAACCGTCAAAACTGGCAATTTGGAAAACTCGGAAAAATAAAGTTATGGGAGCTGGCACTACAGATTACATTATACTACAACCCCAGACGAGAAAAAATGGGGACAGTATGGAAAATGCAAATGAAAAAAAGTGCAGTGATTCTTAAATTTTATTTTGACTTTTATTTCATTGCAGACCGTGTGAACCCAAGATATTTCATGTTTTATCAGTCAGCTTCATTTCACTTGTTAATGCTCATCCATTCCTGCATTTCAAGCCTGCAACGCATTCCAAAAGAAGTTTGGAGGGGCAAATTAGGGCCGGTAATGAGGTAAAATAATTCAATAATGATGGGATTTCAAACAGGTGATTTTAATCAGGATTTGGTACAAAAGCAGAATTCATGAAAGGCTTTAAGATGGGCAGAGAATCTCCAGTTTGTCAACAGAAACGTGAGAAAATTATTGAAAAGTTTAAAGACAATGTTCGTCAAAGGAAAATTGGAAGGGATTTGCATATTTCTCCCTCTACAGTGCATAGTATCATTAAATGATTCAAGGAATTTGGAGATGCACGCCTAAACTGAACAGCCGTGATCTACGATCCCGCAGACGGCAGGCACTGCATCAAGAACCAGCACTCAATCACCTGATAGAACCACATGGGCAATGTCTGACTACTGTGGCAAACCTTTGAAAAGCACTACAATATGGAGTTACATTCACAAATGGCACTTCAAATTTTACTGTGCAAAAACGAAGCCTTATGTTAACCATGTCCAGTATCTGAGTCAAATTCTCTGAGCTTGGAAGCGTCTGGGATAGACCATCACACACTGGAAAACGTTTATTGTTGTCAGACGAATCAGTATTCCTGATCTTTTTTGGACAAAATGGATGTCATGTGCTCTGGACCAAAGACGAAAGGACCATCCAGACTGGTTATCAGCAACACATCCAAAAGCCTTCGCAGTCTGCCATGGTATGGGGTTGTCAGTGCCCTAAGCAAAAGTAATTTATACTTCTATGATGGCAGCGTTAATGCAGAAAAGTACATTGAGATTTTAGAGCAACAAATGCTGCCTTCAAGACGACATCCAGGGATATCCATGTATTTTTCAAAAAGACGATACAAAACCACATTCTGCAGACATTACAAAGGCGTGACCGCAGAAGACGAGGGCACGGGTACTGGACTGGCCTGCCTGCAGTCTTCACTTGTCCTCAATAGAGAACGTGTGGAGAATTTTGAAATGAAAAATGCAACAATGACAACCCCGTACTGCTGCACATCTTCAGAAGTGTTTGCCGGAAGAATAGGATAAAATAACACCTGAAACGCTTCATCAATTGGTGTCCTTAATGCGAAATGTCTCTTAAGTGTTGTGAGAAAGAATGGCGTTATTACAAAGCGGTGATTGCTTTACCGTCCCAACTTGTTTTGGAATGCATTGCAGGCCTGAAATGCATGAATGGATGTGTATTAAGAAATGAAATGAAGCTGACTGACAAAACGTGAAATACGCGTATCCTGGGTTCATACTTAGTCAAAGTAAATTTAAGAATGCTGTTTTTTTTTTATTTGTATTTTCCATATTGTCACAGCTTTTCCCGATTTGGGATTGTATTTAAAATGACATGTGAGAGCAGGACTGGAGTGGATTTTAATTTGCATCTATCTAGACAGAATCTTGTACAGTTTTAGGATAAGTGGTGTGTGAATAGTGTACTCTGTAAATATGAAAAGGATGAACTGCAATTGGCGGCACGGTGGCACAGTGGGTTACGCTGCTGCTTTGCAGTAAGGAGACCTTCCTGCGTGGAGTTTACATGTTCTCCCCGTGTCTGCGTGGGTTTCCTTCGGGTGCTCAGGTTTTCTCCCACAGTCCAAAGACATGCGGGTTAAGTCAATTGGCGATTCTAAATTGTCCCTAGTGTGTGCTTGGTGTGTGTCCTGCGGTGGGCTGGCCTGGGGTTTGTTCCCTGCCTTGCGCCCTGTGTTGGCTGGGATTGGCTCCAGCAGACCCCTGTGACCCTGTAGTTAGGATATAGCGGGTTGGATAATGGATGGACGGATGGATGAACTGCAATTTGTATTCTAATCTGATCGTATTTATGACAAAAATCAATAGGGAATTCTAAGGGGTGAGTGGGATTTGGGACCGGAGAGCACAAACGGGAGAGGTTTTAGGGTTTGAGTGGGTATTTATATAACGAATAAAGGACAGAATGAGATCGTTTGGAAGTCCTCATTGTTGTCGTATTAATAATGTTAACACTTTGCGGTTTTAATGAATTTCATTACAAATTTAATAAAGTCTGGTTTTAAATGTAATTGATATTTCTGTTTATCTCTCTGTGTGGGAGGAAACTAGAAGATGCTGAGACCTCCCACGCATGAATTGGCTGAGGTCTAAACCAAGGTCACTGGGCCACACGGGGAAGCATTTCCAACCGCAGTGCCATTGGGATGCATACTTTTAACGAAAGATAACATTACCAGGATATAATTGGCTCATTTTTCCTTAAAACCTGAGTGCAAAGGAGAAAAGCAGGAAATGGAGAAACGACTTCTCTTTAAAAGGTTACACTTTTTGACTATGCGACAGGAAATCCAGAGATCTGTCCCATTGTTTGTAAAATTAGTGCTGCTATAACAGATCATAATCTGGTTGACACGCTGGCCAGTTTAGAGTTGCCAGTCAAGCTAACAACGAGGCGCTGGGCTCTGGGAGGAAACTGGAGTCGCCTGGTGGGGGGCCAAGACAAATGCAAGAGGAACGTGCAGCGCCTGGCAGGGTGTGTGGCTTAGTAGTTAAGGCAATTGACCTTAGAGTCGAAGTTACTGATTAAGAGAGTGACAGTAATCAGAAAAACTTGATTAATCCCGAAGGAAATGACTTATATTACAACAATACAAATAGACAATGGCACAAGCAACATGAAGAGCAAATATAAACAATAAGCGTAGAATATAAATATCAAAATAAACTTCTGTAAATCCTCATTCACTATGCTCTACATGTATGCTGTGAATTAAATATACTACACACTGTACATCTAAGTCTTTGACAAAATCCCTAGTTTACTAAACAGTAATAGCACACTGAGCAGGAAGTATTTCACGTAACAACATTGCATATATAAGTGAAATATCGCACATTCTGTTATTCACATGAGAAGCAACAGACAAGTTATTGCACATCTAAGCAGCTGAAAAATGCTCTGAGAAATCCATTAAGCAAAGAGGGAGCAGCTTATTGTGTGGATGAGTGACTGGAAGAGGAGTTTGGTTCTTTTTTTGTTCGCCTTACACAGTTTATTGTATTAGGAATATGTTAGTTAGTTTTCGAATACCACTTGGGGTCACAGCACAGGGTCAGCGCCCCTGGAGCAATTTTAGGTTATGGGCCTTGCTCAAGGGCCCAGCAGAGTAGGATCTCTTTTGGCAGTAAAGGGGATTTGAACCAACAACCTTCCAGATACCAGTGCAGATCCTTAGCCTCAGAGTCTGATGGCGAGGAAGGATTTTCTGTGACGTTCAGTGGAGCACTTTATGCTGGTCAGTCTACTGCTGAAAATGCTCCTCTGTCCAACCACAGCACTATGAAGTGAGGGATGAGCACTTTCAATAATAGACCGAAGTCTACACAACATTCTCCAATCTGCCACAGTTCCTAAACTGCCCAGTTTCTCTCCTACTACAGAGCCAGCCTTCTGAATCAGTCTGTTCCTTTCATGTCCCCCCCCCCCCCCCCCCAGCATGCCTCAGCGAGAAAGACAGCACTGCAAACCACACACTCATAAAACATAACCAGCATAGTGTTACAGACCCTAAAAGATCTGAGTCTTTGTAGGAAATACAGCCTGCTTTGACCCTTCTTATAAATGGCCAGTGAGTTCTTAGACCAGCCTAACTTACTGTTCATATGCACCCCCAGATACTTGTAGTCCTGAATGATCTCCACATCCACACCCTTAATAGACAGGGGAGTAACTGGAGATCGTGATATTCTCAAATCCACTACCAGTTGTATAGTTTTACTTATGTTGACCTGCAGCTCATTCAGCTCACACCACTCAACAAAACTGCCCACTACCCTCCTACAGTATATTCCATCTTGTCCCCATGCCTGAAACTTCCCACTACTGCCGAGTCATCAGAATATTTCTGCAGATAGCAGCCCTCTGTGTTATTTCATACAAGATAAAAAGAAATGGTGACAGAACCGTCCCTGGTGGAGCACCAGTGCTTACACAGCACACTGTCAGACACACAGCCCTATAGCCGCACATACTGTAGCCTCCCCGTCAGACAGTCCATGGTCCACAAAACAAGAGGAGCTTCCACCTGCATTGCTGAGAGCTTACTTCCCAGTCTGGCTGGCTGGCTGGTGTTAAAAGCATATGAGAAATCAAAGAACATAATCCTAAGAATTAAGGAAGTCACTTGAGCTGTATGCATATCAGGTGTAAAATAAAGAATAGAGCTTATACAGAAGAGTCGCATTACAGAAAGGTAACAAAACCTCTTTGTACTGTTTTGCACAACGCTGGATGTTCTACATTGCTACTGTGGCAAGGAAACCTCCCTTTGGGGCTCAGTCGAGTTCTACCTATCTATTTATTATATAGTGGCTTTACCATCTATCTATATTTCTATTATATAGTGCCTTTATCA
>JANRMT010062852.1:36314761-36328135 GCA_026402145.1 Polypterus bichir lapradei | reverse complement strand
GAAACTCCGCCCCCACGGGTTTCAAGCTCATCTCCATTACAGTAAATGGAGAAAAATACCTTCCAGTTATGACCATTACGCGTAGAATTTCGAAATGAAACCTGCCCAACTTTTGTAAGGAAGCTGTAAGGAATGAGCCTGCCAAATTTCAGCCTTCTACCTACACGGGAAGTTGGAGAATTAGTGATGAGTCAGTCAGTCAGTCAGTCAGTCAGTCAGTCAGTGAGTGAGTGAGTCAGTGAGGGCTTTGCCGTTTATTAGTATAGATATAAATACCCACTCAAACCCTAAAACCTCTCCCGTTTGTGCTCTCCAGTCCCCAATCCCACTCACCCCTTAGAATTCCCTATTGATTTTTGTCATAAATACGATCAGATTAGAATACAAATTGCAGTTCATCCATCCGTCCATCCATTATCCAACCCGCTATATCCTAACTACACGGTCACGGGGGTCTGCTGGAGCCAATCCCAGCCAACACAGGGCGCAAGGCAGGAAACAAACCCCGGGCAGGGTGCCAGCCCACTACAGAGCACACACACACCAAGCACATACTAGGGACAATTTAGGATCGCCAATGCACCTAAACTTCATGTCTTTGGACTGTGGGAGAACACCGGAGTACCCGGAGGAAACCCATGCAGACACGGGGAGAACATGCAGACGCCATGCAGAAGGGAAGTGAACCCAGGTCTCGTTACTTTGAGGCAGCAGCGCTACCACTGCGCCACTGTGCTGCCTATGCTAATATCCTCCCATTCAAAAAAGAAATTAAATAGATGCAAGTACACTCACCCACCCACCTCAGGGTTAGAGGTAATGAAAGTACTACAATTTGAAAGTCTCAAAAAAATGATAGTAAAGATCGCATTAGCACAAACAAACGGAAATCATTACTCGGTGAAATAATGGAAAAGCGAAAAGAGATCGATTATATTGTTCGGATTTAAACTTTAAGTCGGAGACTTGTAGATCGTTTAATTCGTGTTGCCATCAGGAAAAAGTAGTGTTTCTTCCCAATGAAGAGGCGTATCCATGAGAAATAAAAGATCTGTTGTTTTGTGAAATCCACATACGCGAGAAACAGAGACGCGAAGTGGCTGATACGTAGCGCAGGCCAGGGGGCGAGCAGGGGGCAAAATAATAATAATAATAATAATAATAATAATAATAATAATAATAATTCAGACAAAACACATGCAACAAGGACTCCCCTACAGAACCCCCTTGAAGATGCCTGCAGTGTGCTGGTCTTCACCCAGGGCTGCTCTCAGGGCCCCCAGTACAGTTAGGCAGTTTTTTATTAGCAGGTTCAGATTCACCGGCTGTCCCCTTCCGCCTTACACTGGCACAGACCTTTTTTTCCCCCTCTTTTTCTTTTGCCAAATTTAAATTCAGTGATTACCCAAACCCACAAACCCACATGCCATTTGAGTAAGGCAAGACCCTAAACTACAAGAAAGTATAAATGCCCTTGGTGGCAGATGCTAACAGAGTACAGAGTTGAGTGAGAGCTGCACTTGGTAAAACATCATCATGATGCTTAACACACCTGTGCAGAGCTGGGGGAACGGGTGTCCCTTTAGAATTTTAAAAATACTCCAGTAAATACGTAATTAATGAGAAAGAAATTATGAGGACATGAGTGGAATGTGTAGACTCAACACAGGCAGCAGCTAACTCAGGATGCCAGATCCATGAACTGCTGTCAGACCACCTCATGTTTAAATAGACATGCTTGAGTGTTTAATTGCAGGACTGTCCTTTCTGTGAACCCCATTGAAGCAAGTTGTGGGGGGGCTCATTCTTTATTTGTCCACCTGTTTTCTTAACTGGTCTTTTCTGATTCTGTTTAAAAGGTAAAATTTATCTGATCTGCACTTCTTGGGGGCAGCATCATGTTTGCCATTTAATTCAATTCATGATCACAAAGTGGAGAGTGGGGTCCGTCTCAGTTGCATTAGGCTCAAGAAAGAAACTAGTCCTAGATGTTGTCATTGTCCAAATCTTCTTATGTTCTAAAAGACCTGACTACAATGACTGTTTGGCAAAAAAATACAAATATGACAGTTTTCCTGAACAGCAATTTTTTTACACGACTGCTGCAGAGATTCAGCTCTAAGAAACGTCACTTTATAGTCCTCTCAGGATGTGTTCAGGTATCCAGTGGCTTAACATCTGCCTTTGTATTTGTGTGGTTTCATGCATCAGCTTTAGGCTACATCTACACTATCAAATTTTCATTTACAAATGGAGTTTTTAAAAGAAATGATCTCCATCCAAACTGGAGTTTTCACATCATTTACAAAATGATCCCTGTCTGTACTAAAACACCCAAAAACGCAAGTGATGTGGGCCTTTGCCTACACTGGGCTTGCGCAGATCGGTGGCAGACTCTGTGAAAGGACCAAAGGTTCAGAGCTCCATGAAAATCAGATTCCCTTGTGCTTTCAAACCTGTCAGTGTGAACAGGACTCTGATATCATGATCACAGCAGCCAATACCAAGCAAGAAATTCTTTAAGGAACAGGAACAAATTGCCCCCCATGTCACATTAGTGTGCTGATTACGGTTGAACGTGACAATCTTCTGAACTGGCGATGGCCATCTTGTCCTTAAATATAAACCCTGCAAATGTTAAAGTGTCACTTAAAAAAAAAAAGTGTTTAGCTCCATGTTCTTTTGCAAGGTAATTTATTAGAAGCAGTCCGCAGCAATCAGAGCACATCGTGTAACATTTGTAAAACTAACTCAATAGAGGAAATAAATAAATGTGTGTGTGAGTGTGTGTGAGTGCAGGCATGTGTCTATATGTTCACTGTCTGCTTGTGTTGTAATATTGTAATCAGTGCCAGTGCTTGGTTATTTTGCCCCCTAGGCCATGCTTATCAGTGTGCCAACTGACTGTTCGGCAGCTAACCCATGTGGCTGGGTTTTTCCTCCCTTATGATCTGTGCCCTAGGAGATTGCCTAATTCGCCTTAATGGTGGCGCCAGCCCTGACTGTGAGCTCAGCTGAATTTTATACCCATCCACTTTATTAAGTGCCTTCTTACTCATTTTACTGTGGAATGCAATCCTCCTTACTGAAAAGATTACGTGTAAGTGATAAACGTTAATTCGAAGCTGTCAACTGAGTTATTCAAAATGTGATTTTCGCTGGGCTTTGAATTTTTCCCGACAGCAGTAAACAGCCCCAGCCACAGGATTTATTGCAAAACTTTAGCGACCAGTAAATAATTGGCTTTGTTTGCATGTTTGCAGTATTCAAACTTTTTAATTTAGATGCATACAGGTAAGGAGCACAACAAACGCTGTGGAAAGCAGCTCTTTTATACCTGCTATGTTGGAAAATGTTTTTCTTACATGAAAATTGACCAATCAGGGAATGAGCCGCTGTAATGATCAGGATCCAATCAGGGAAGGGTCATGAAATAAGCACAAACCAATTAGAGCGCGATTAGAGTATTGTGTTTGTAAAGCTCCATTTTTGCTCGCCCACATCACAATACTGATGCTGCATTTTCAGAAGTATACAGCCCTGGCCATAGTATTTGAAAGTCTTCATCTTCATGGGGGCGAAAATAGTGCTATAATGTGGATGAAAGGCAAAAACATAGAGAAATATATGTCTTTGAATGAAAACACATTAGTGTGGATGGGGCCATCCGTGTTGTGCATGAACTAGTTCAAAAGAGCGCGTTCATTGAAAAAGCTAATTTTTCTAAGAACGCTGAACTTAACGTAACGTATTTGCAAGTGAAGAACTTGAACGTGAGCGAGTTCAGTTTTAGGTGACATTCTGGATCTGGTTTAGGTCCTGATTAAACGTTTTGCCTTACCCTATAATGTTGGGGTGGAGCCGAATCCGAATACGGTATTCCAATAAGCAATAACAGTCCTTTTTTACAGATATTCATTTCGTACGAATTTTTTGACATTTATTTGTATTCGGAAAAAATAACGTAAAATCAAATAGTCACTGTCTGTGTCTGCCTGCTTGTGCTTAAGCTGCTCCCCCCGCTGACATTAGCATGAGGTGAAGCTCCGCTTTTGCTTTTAGGAAAACATTGTACTTCGTGAGGCCACTTTATATTTTTTCCCGTTGGACATGCAATATGTGACGTGAATTTTGACTGGCGGCGTAATAGGTTAGTTCATCTACACGCTGGCTCCACAGTCACCATTTGTGTCACACGGTTGGAAATAGAGCAGTAATTTATATATGTACTTGCATCTATTTAATTTCTTTTTTAATCGGGAGGATATTAGCATAGGCGGCACAGTGGCGCAGTGGTAGCACTGTTGCCTCGCAGTAAAGAGACCTGGGTTCACTTCCCTTCTGCGTGGAGTTTGCATGTTCTCCCTGTGTCTGCGTGGGTTTCCTCCCACAGTCCAAAGACATGCAGATTAGGTGCATTGGTGATTCTAAATTGTCCCTAGTGAGTGTGTGTGAGTGTGTGTGTGTGTGTGTGTTTGTGCCCTGCGGTGGGCTGGCACCCTGCCCGGGATTTGTTTCTGCCTTGTACCCTGTGTTGGCTAGGATTGGCTCCAGCAGACCCCCATGACCCTGTGTTAGGATATAGCGGGTTGGATAACGGATGGATGGATGGATATCAGCATATATGGTTATACGTGTTTGTTGCTGGTGTCACACACACTTATGATTAGGGGACAACCAAAGGGCCTGAATAAATGTAGTTTCACACCGAACCAGGGGGTGGCGAAGTGCGCTAATTCTCTCTCTCAATTCCTTGTAGACCATACTCGGGAAATCCCGCCCTGTTCTGGGGCAGCCAACAATGTCGCTTCCGGTTCTGGTTCTGATGACATCACTTCCCCTATGAGGATTTAAAAGCTGCCATCTTAAGATAATACTGAGTTCTGTTTAGGACTCCATTATGTGAACATGTCTTTGTTTTTGGACAGATTTTGCAGCTGGGAAATATTATTCAGGTGGCTACCCCAAATCTTCCCAATGTCTCTGGGTTATATTTGTTACACTGAGTATAACCCAATAAAGTGTATTTAAATTAAAAAAAGTCTTCATATTTATTGTTTTCATTCAAGAACACTGTAATAGTCTAATATAAGGCATGCAAAATTGAAAAAAGTAAGCCTATGGGTCATTTAATCTCACTCCTTAAAAAACACAAAATGAACTGAACATGAACTAGTTTAAAATTGAAATGGTGAACTATGATTTTTTTCATTTTAATCTGTGTGAACTGAACTTTGAGCGAGTGCTTGTGAGGTGTGAACCTGCACAACACTGGGGGCCACAGTGCGGATTTACGTTATCTACAGTGCAACCTGACTGTGCACTTTAAACAAACGAGCTTCATGGACTGAATGGTTTCCATTCGTTTGTCATATTTCTTCTAATGGTGTCATATCAGCAGCCTGGTTAGCTTCATGCTGTACTAGGCTAAGCTATTGAAGATTCATTTTTGAATTTTTATCTTTTAACTTTGTTTTACTTTATGTTGCATTGAACTGAAGGAGTACATTCAGTGGTGTGTGGTGTGTTTTCTTTATAAATGAGTCCGTGCACTTGGGGTTGCCTCCTTATGTGTGTTAGATAGATACAACCTCAGCTGGGCTCTTGGCTAGTGGAGAAAAAGTGCTAACCTGTGGCGCAACGTTGCCTAGGATGAAGTTCTGTTTGCTCTGGTGTTGAGTGTGTGCACTTGCTGGTAAATTCAAATATCATGTTTTATTTGGATTGAAATCATGCATTGGCCCCCAGTGAAACAGCAATGTCTTCTTCTTCTTTCAGCTGCTCCCGTTACGCATCGCCACAGCAGATCATCTTCTTCCATATCTTTCTGTCCTCTGCATCTTGTTCTGTTACACCCATCACCTGCATGTCCTCTCTCACCACATCCATAAACCATCTCTTAGGCCTTCCTCTTTTCCTCTTCTCTGGCAGCTCTATCCTTAGCATTCTTCTCCCAATATACTCAGCATCTCTCCTCTACACATGACCAAACCAACGCAATCTTGCCTCTCTGTCTCCCAACCGTCCAACTTGAGCTGACCCTCTAATGTCCTCATTTCTAATCCTGTCCATCCTCGTCACACCCAATGCAAATCTTAGCATCTTTAACTCTGCTACCTCCAGCTCTGTCTACTGCTTTCTGGTTAGTGCCACCGTCTCTAACCCATATAACATAGCTGGTCTTACTACTGTCCTGTAGACCTTCCCTTTCACTCTTGCTGATATTCGTCTGTCACAAATCACTGCTGACACTCTTCTAAACCCATTCCACCCTGCCTGCACTCTCTTCTTCAACTCTCTTCCACACTCCCCATTACTCTGTACTGTTGATTCCAAGTATTTAAACTCATCCACCTTCGCCAACTCTACTCCTTTCATCCTCACCTTTCCACTGACCTCCCTCTTATTCACACACATGTATTCTGTCTTGTTCCTACTGACCTTCATTCCTCTCCTCTCTAGAGCATATCTCCACCTCTCCAGGGTCTCCTCAACCTGCTCCCTACTATCGCTACAGATCACAATGTCATCAGTAAACATCATAGTCCATGAGGACTCTTGTCTAATCTCATCTGTCAACCTCTCCATCACCATTGCAAATTAGAAAGGGCTCAGAGCCGATGTAATCCCAGCTCCATGCTGAATGCATCCATCACTCCTACCGCAGACCTCACCACTGTCACACTTCCCTCGTACATACCCTGTACAACTCTTACGTACTTCTCTGCTACTCCTAACTTCCTAATACAATACCACAGCTGCTCTCGAGGCACCCTGTCATATGCTTTCTCCAGGTCCACAAAGACGCAATGCAACTCCATCTGGCCTTCTCTAAACTTCTCCATCAACAGCCTTAGAACAAACATTGCATCTGTGGTGCTCTTTCTTGGCATGAAACCATACTGCTGCTCACTAATCATCACCTTACACTTAACCTAGCTTCCACTACTCTTTCCCATAACTTCATGCTGTGGCTCATCAATTTTATTCCCCTGTAGTTACTGCAGTCCTGCACATCCCCCTTATTCTTAAATATCAGCACCAGTACACTTCTTCTCTACTTCTCAGGCATCCTCTCACTTTCCAAGATTCCATTAAACAATCTGGTTAAAAACTCCACTGCCATCTCTCCTAAACACCTCCATGCTTCCACAGGTATGTCATCTGGACCAACGGCCTTTCCATTTTTCATCTTCTTCATAGCTGTCCTTACTTCCTCCTTGCTAATCTGTTGCACTTTCTGATTCACTATCTCCACATCATCCAACCTCTTTTCTCTCTCGTTCTCTTCATTCATTAGCCTCTCAAAGTACTCTTTCCATCTGCTCAACACACTCTCCTCACTTGTGAGTACGCCTCCATCTTTATCCTTTATCACCCTAACCTGCTGCACATTTTTCCCAGCTCGGTCCCTCTGTCTAGCCAATAGGTACAGGTCCTTTTCTCCCTCCTTAGTATCCAACCTCTCATACAACTCATCATACGCCTTTTCCTTAGCCTTCGCCACCTCTCTTGTCTACTTTCTGCAGCTCTCTGACTATCCCACTTCTTCTTTGCCATCCTCTTCCTCTGTATACTCTCCTGTATTTCCTCATTCCACCACCAGGTTTCCTTGTCCTCCTTCCTCTTTCCAGATGTCACGCCAAGCACCCTTCTTGCTGTCACCCTTACTACATCTGCTGTAGTTTCCCAGCTGTCTGGTAATTCTTCACTGCCACCCAGTGCCTGTCTCACCTCCTCCGTAAACTCAACCTTGCAGTTTTCCTTTTTCAACTTTCACCATTTGATCCTTGGCTCTGCCCTTACTCTCTTCCTCTTCTTGATCTCCAACATCATCCTACAGACCACCATCCTATGCTGCTTAACTACACTTTCCCCTGCCACCACTTTGCAGTCTTTAATCTCCTTCAGATCAACTCTTCTGCATAGGATGTAATCTACCTGTGTGTATCTTCCTCCACTCTTGTACATAACCCTATGTTCCTCCTTCTTCTTAAAATACATATTCTCCACAGCCATGTCCAACCTTTGGCAAAATCCACTATCCTCTGACTCCATTCCTCTCCTTAAAACCATACCTACCAATCACCTCCTCATCTCCACTGTTCCCTTCACCAAGACACCCATTGAAATCTGCTCCAATCACCACTTTCTGTCCCTTGGATACACTGTTCATCACTTCATCCAACTCACTCCAAAATCTTCTTTCTCACCCATTGCACACCCAACTTGTGGGGCATATGCACTAACAACATTCATCATCACACCTCCAATTTCCATTTTCATAATCACTACTCTGCCTGACACTCTTTTTACTTCCAAAACACTCTTGACATACTGTTCCTTCAGAGTAACTCCTACCCCATTTCTCCTCCAATCCACACCATGACAGAACAATTTGAATCCACCTCCAATCCACCTGGCCTTACTCCTCTTCCATTTAGTCTCTCTCACACACAATATATCAACCTTCCTTCTCTCCATTATATCTGCTAACTTTCTTCCCTTACCAGTCATACTGCCAACATTCAAAGTTCCTACCCTCAGTTCCACTCTCTTTACTTTCCTCCTCTCCTCCTGCCTCTGGACACATCTCCCCCCTCTTCTTCTCCTTCTTCTTCTTTGGCCAACAGTATCCCAATTTCTGCCAGCACCCTGTTGGCTAACAGTACTGGTGGCGATCGTTGTTAACCCAGGGCTCGACCAATCCGGTATGGAAATTTGTATTGTTGTCCGCATATTGATTTGGCCAAATTTTACACCAGATGCCCTTCCTGACGTAACCCTCCTCATTTATCCGGGCTTGGGACCGGCATGAAGAAACACACTGGTCTGTGCATCCCCTGTGGCTGGGCTCAGTGAAACAGCAATGTATCCCTCCTAAATATTTCTGGGACTGACACCACTTCTTACCAGGGTGTCAGATGAGGACTGCATGCCCTAATCCTCCCTCATTCAAAATTGCACCTTGTCCACATCTTTGATCAGTCTGATCAGAATGTCTTCATCAGAAAATATCCACAGTTTTCCAGATGGGTTACTGGAGGTACAGTCATTGGTGCAGAGGAGAGGAGACCAAACACCACCCTAAATGAACCCCATGCTCTCCATCAGGCACCCTGACTGATATTTTCCCAGGTTTCCTGTCTGATGCCAGTTTCTCAGAAAGTCAAAGATCCAGAGGCATGTGGCATAGTCCAGGTTCACACTAAGGAGGTTGCTATGGAGAAGTTCTGTTTCGATTGTCTTATTAAACGCTGACCTAAAATCTACAGCAACTGCGTCTTCAACTGATCTGTTGGCACAATAAGCGAGCTGGAGGGGAACAAAAGGAGAATCTTTAACAGACTGGAGAAGCTGAAGAATTAGACGTTCATACATCTTCATTATTCCCGAGGTCATTGTAATTGTAATTATTAAGATTTAAATTATTTGCGTTTTGGGCGCCAGGGTCCTTTAAACTGTCAGGAAATCTGCATCCAGCTTGTAAGAATGCCTGTAAACATGTGTGGTAACTCATCAACCCATGTTGTGGTCAGATAGACAGTCTGGACCAGCTGCTTTGCAAAAGTTCTGTCCCCGGAAGAGCAAAAAAACACAATGATATGAAGGGGGGAGGAAGAATTAGAATGAAAGAGAGATAAGTCAGGTGGAGCAGGGCCGTGAGGGGGTCCTGTGTGGCAGACCTACAATAAAAGCAAATGAGCTGATTGGTTAGAGAGGGAACAGTCACAGACAGGGGAGATTTGCATGTGTAATCAGTAATCAGAAGTTGTCCTTTCCAAACAGAGGAACAATCATTGTTGAAAAAATGCTGTTGAAACTTGTTCTCGTATTTACATTTGGTATCCTTAACTACCCTGTCTGGCTGATATTCTGCCATTTTGAATACACCCTTATCTCCAAGATAAGGGAATCAGGATTCAGACTCTTTCTCCTTTGAGAGCTTGTTCTGAGCTATGCGTACATTTCACGACTTCTACTGACCAGACATATCCACCTGTCCTGTGCACCTCTGTGGTCCTACCAGTTAACACTATCTTACAAAATAATTCACCGTGTCATCCCATCATCATCTGATAAGGGGGGCTCTACAGGTCTGGGTTCACATCCTAACCACATCATTGTCTGTTCACAGTTTTTTTTGTTCTCCCCATTTCTGTGTACTCCCAAAGACACGTGGATTGGCTAATTGGCCCTGTATGGTTATGGGAGGGAGCGGCTCTGTGATGAACTGGTGCTCCACCAAGGTTGGTTTCTGTCTTTTACTTGATGCTATCAGGATAGGCTCTGTTCCCTGAATCAGATTATACAGCTTCTGTACATAATAATAATTAATAAATACATTAATAAATAATAATGATTCTTTACAGTTATAAAGCACACTTTTTATAGTGAATGCAGAGCCATTTAAATCACCACTAATTTGCAGTATGAACCTGGATGTTGCGAAGGCAGCCATTTTTGCACCAGTATGCTCACCAAACATTAGCTATTAGGTGGTGAAGTGGTGAGAGATAGAGACAGTTACACACAGGGGGTGATTAGGGGGGGCAGAATATCTAGACCAAGGTGGGCAATTTAGTTAGGACACTGGGAAAAATCCAAACTCTTTTCAAAGTATGCCCAGTGATCTTCTAAGACCAAAGTGAGCCAGGTCCTTGGTTTTACATCTCATCCGACTGATAACACCATTTTTACAACACAGTGTCCCCGTCACTGCACTAGGGCATTGGGATCAACGATCAGACCACAGGGTAAGCACCCCCCGCTGGTCTCGCCAACACCTTTTCCAACAGCATACCCAAGCTTTTCCTACATGGTCTCCCATCCAAGTACTGGCTGGGACTCCACATGCTTAGCTTCAGGTGGTTGACCTGTTCTGAGGTGCAGCTGTGTTACCCTAAAGATATGCAGGTTAGCCTATGTTTTTACTTCAAAACAGCATTTTTAAATTAAAGCCATCTCTGCCCACAGTACTGTTTTCACATCATTTACAAAAGTATCTCTATCCACACTAGAAAGACCCAAAACCCTTAAGACGTAGTATGACGTCTGCCTACAGTGAGCGTGTGTGCATCAGCAGAAAAATCCTGCAGGGATGGTAACACCACCAGCCATGGGGTTTACTGTAATGTGAAAATTGTAGCAACTGGTAAATTAATTACTTTTTAGGTTAGGTAGACTTTATTATCCATCCATCATCCAACCCGCTATATCCTAACTACAGGGTCACGGGGGTCTGCTGGAGCCAATCCCAGCCAACACAGGGCACAAGGCAGGAAACAAACCCCGGGCAGGGCGCCAGCCCACCGCAGGGCATGCACACACACCAAGTACACACTAGGGACAATTTAGGATCACCAATGCACCTAACCTGCATGTCTTTGGTCTGTTGGAGGAAACCGGAGTACCCAGAGGAAACCCACGCAGACACGGGGAGAACATGCAAACTCCACGCTGGGAGGACCCGGGAAGTGAACCTGGGTCTCCAGCGCTACCGTGCCGCCCTGACTTTATTATTCCAGAGGGAAATTTGAAGTACAAAAACAGAATACATTGTTACAGAGACCCAATAGTCAAACAAAGACACAACATTTGACAACCAATGTTATTGCATAACACATGTGCGCTTGTGCATGTATGCAGCTTTCAAACTGTTAAATACGCAATTTAGACACACAATGGTAAGCAACACAAGTGCCATTGATACCAACCCCTCTGTGTTCGCTATGTTGAAATACGGTTTTCTTCTTTGAAGCGTAATCAGGGAATGAGACGTTATAATAAGCAGAATCCAACTGGGGAAGGGCCATGTGATAAACAGGAACATATCAGAGTCAGCGCTTTCAAAAGTCTCCATCAGGGGTTAAAAACACAGGAGTAGTTCAAACAAAAGGTGAAAATGGAGACTAATATCTGCATTTCTAAAAACAAAAACTTAGCAGTGTGGGTATAGCCTTAGGGAAACTGGACATCAGATTAGAAGAAGAGGACAGCAGAACAGCGGGAAACAAGAGAAAGTGTGAGCTCACCGCAAAGGGACACTGATGTCACAGTCAACACAGGATTTGCATGAGGGGCTTGCATTGTGTGCCCATTTAGGAGAATGAAAGGGCAACTCTGGGTTGACCATCACTTCAGTTTTTAAAAGGCAGTATTAATCTGAGATGTGTGCATTTTAATATGTGTCCATACATTCTTTCATTTTCAAATGCGCTTCATGGTCATTGAAGGTACCAATGAATACAAAGCAGGAGCCATTCATGGATGGGATGTTATTGTCACTTTTACTTCTGATTAACTTATTTATTGTTTCAAAGCTGTTATGACTTTGGCCATCTGATTCTGCTGTAAAAAGGCGCATGACATTCAAACGCTGCCTTTTCCTTAGGCAATATGGTTTAAAAACCAGCAGACCACCATGGCTAAAAATAAAGACATCCCAGGCTGGATGGGACAGTTTGAGTAACATTTCAATGAAGTACTCTGAGGCAGGTGCTGCTTTCGTTTGGGCCCACAGAACCTCAGCCAGCAGATCAGCACCTCGGGCTTAATTCACGCTGAGGCTGCAGGCCTGGGACGACAAACACGGCAACTTACTTTCTACACGTCGAAAAATAAAATCAAGGATGGCACTGAGGGACACTGTCTATCTCATTTCCATTGCTCCACATTTTTAACTTTTATTTAAAGGTGAAATGCTGTACAAAATTATGAAAAGGGTTTCACTTTTGTGTTAAATGTAATCTTTGATATTTTTGTTTGTTAACCCCCAAAAAGGTATTAAGTCTGTAGTGAAATAATTAAAATTCAAATTAATTTATCATTGTTCATACACTGTAATACTATTTTTCACAACAAATGTTTTTGCCAACCAGGAAATGGTCTTTAAAAATAGTTTATTACTTTGAATTAAATTATTATGAATGTTTTTAGACTGTATGAAAAACAGAAGTATGAAGGATGGAAAGTGAGGGGGCAAACATCCAACAGATAATAAAAGGATAAGATGGACATGAGAGAGTGCTGGAGACTGAGCCACAGACACTGTAGATAGATAGATAGATAGATAGATAGATAGATAGATAGATAGATAGATAGATAGATAGATAAAAGTCACTATATAAAAGATAGATAGATAGATAGATAGATAGATAGATAGATAGATAGATAGATAGATAAAAGTCATTATATAAAAGATATTTTTTTGATATTTAAAAAGACCTTTATTGTGAACATAAAAAATTGAAAATATTAACAATATACACAGTCAAATAACAAACAAGCCCAATTTTCAGAATATAACAAAAAGAGCCAAATATATCAGACCACCACTACTCCCCCTTTACACTCCTCCTACTCCGCACATTA
>JANRMT010062852.1:36283895-36309761 GCA_026402145.1 Polypterus bichir lapradei | reverse complement strand
TATATGATAGATAGATATATAAGAAAGGCAGATAGATAGATAGATAGATAGATAGATAGATAGATATATAAGGTACTATATGATAGATAGATATATAAGAAAGGATCTACATAATGTAAGGTAGATAAAAAGGTGCTATACAAGATAAATATGAGAGGTGTTAGACAGTAAGAGAGATAGATAGACACTACATGTGAAATCAATGTGGATTTCTTTCTTTCTTTCTCTCGCGAGAGTGGTGAGTGGGCGGAGCTCTGTGAGAGAGTGAGAGTGAGAGCGGGAGAGTTTGAAGGTCTGTGATTTTACTGTTTGTTTTTCCTGTTTTTTTGTTCTTAATTGTTATTCTGTCTCTAACTGTTTATCTTTTTGTTGGATTGGTTTATTCTGAGGAAGGCCAGAATGGCCTCCTCAGGAGGAGTCCGCTTTCGGAACGGTGATTTCGAAAAACTCACCAGACAACATGGAGTGAAACTCATGCCAGAAACGACCTGCTCTCTGGAAGAGTGTGTATTGGCTGTAGGAAATGTAATAGGCTGTGACAATGTTCGTTCAGCCTCAAGAATGAGCAGCGCGGTGGTAATGTTTGTTGCTACAACGGATTTTGTCCACAGATTGGTAGAAAATTGAGTTGTTATAAAGGACACTTTAATCCCCGTAATGCCTCTTACAACTCCTGCAAAAAAGATTACCCTATCAAATGTACCTCCTTTTCTATCTAACGAGACCCTTGAAAGAGAGCTATCTCGCTATGGACAGTTAATCTCGCAGATAAAAAGAATACCTTTGGGATGTAAAGTACCCCAGTTGAAGCATGTGATGTCTTTTCGGAGGCAAGTTTTAATGATTTTAAAAAATACAGCGGATGAGTTAAACGTAGCATTGAGATTCCGGGTGGATGGTTACGAATACGTTATCTTTGTTACATCGGAACCGATGAAATGCTTTAAATGTGGCAAAGCTGGTCATGTAGCTAGAGATTGCAAAGATGTTAAAACTGCAGAATTAGGCAAGCAACTGACCCCAGATGAGACCCCCGACCGCCCTGGGGATCAGACAGATGCGGTAGAGACGACGTCTGCATTTAATAACACAGCGGAAAGTAGCGGCGGGATCGCTGTTGCTCAAAATGAAGACGCTGCTAGCGATCAGACTGCGTTGGTCCAATTGATCAGCGATTCACTTAATGCCGATCCCAAACTGAATAGGGATAATGAAAATCAAGACCTCCCTGTATCAGAGTCCGGAAACACTGTTAATGAGTTGGGTGTTTTGGAGGTATCGGACTCTGCTATAGAATCAGTGGTCCCAAGCATATGGGGTGATATGGAAATGGAGTGTGTCGGCTCCGATAGTACTTTCAAAACACCGAAGGCTATTAAAAGACATTGTGGGACAGACGAGCAAGTTGCTTTTAAAAAAAGAAGCTTTGAAGAGACTGCAGCTGCGGCTGACACTGAAGCGTCCTCGGTTTCAGATTGTGGGGAGGACGGGTATTTAACTGATTCCTCTGTTGTGTCAGAAAGTAGTCAGGACACCACAGAAGGATATGGATTCTACAAAATTAGAGCCTTTTTGGTTGAAACAAAGGGGAAAAGAGTGGATGTACAGAATTTTTTTCCAGATGTTAAATTATTTATTTCCTCCGTTAAACGGTTAATGAAGCAACGATCGGGCACTGAGGTTTTTTCAGACAAGGAGGGGTGGAGGCTTCGAAGTATTTTAAGAAAGTTACGTACCACTGCTAATTTAACAACTTGTTAACAATGGCTCAAAATTCTGCATTACATATATTACTTAATGGTATTATAGCATTTTTTTTGGTTGCATTATCAATTTTTACAATGTACGATTTTAAAATTGGGAGTCTCAATGTTGCAGGTTCTAAGAGCCCTCTTAAGATCGCGAAAGTGTGCGACTTCCTGAGAGGGAAGCATCTGACTGTGGCTTACCTTCAGGAGACGCACAGTGAAACTGCTTTAGAAATTGAGTGGCAGAAATGCTGGGGAGGAGACGTTTTTTTTAGTCATGGGTCAACACGCAGCTCTGGTGTTGCCATTGGTATATCTAAACAAGTGTGTCCGACATCGGTGTCTGCCTTCGAAGTGATAAAAGGGCGGATGCTTAAAGTAAAAGTTGACTTGGACAACAGCCGGTTGGTTTTTATTAACGTTTATGCTCCAACAATTGGCAGTGAAAGAGTGCGCTTTTTTAAATGTCTTGAGCGTACTTTATCAGAGTGTGACCCGGATGAATGTGTGTTTTTAGGTGGGGATTTTAACTGCACCCTTAAGGATGCACTGGACAGGAATCATGCAGAGCCCCACCCGCGATCTGCCAGAGAGCTGAAAGCGCTCATTGAGCGATACGAATTGAAGGATGTGTGGAGGGCTCTGAATGGGGGCGACAGGCAGTATACGTGGGCACAGGTGCGAGGTGGCACCCTTTCACTTGCCAGGCTTGATCGGTTTTATACTTTTAACCATCATCTTAACCGTTTTAATTCATGTGTCATTGTGCCAACAAGCCTTTCTGATCATGCATTAGTTACCTGCAATGTTCTTCTTTCATCTTTAAAAATGCTCTTCAATCTTCAAAAAGCTCTCATTGGCATTTTAATGAGCTTTTATGTCAGGACTCCCATTTTAAAAATTGTTTTAGGTACTTTTGGACACAGTGGCGGGAAAGGATATGTCAGTTCTCTTCTCTGAGTCAGTGGTGGGATGTTGGTAAGGTGCAGATTCGCCAGTTCTGTCAGCAGTATACTCTGAATGTCACACGGAGTTTGAATGATTCTATGAAAGCACTGGAGGAAGAGATAGCAGCACTCCAGCAGGACTTGGACTCCTCTAAGGGCAGTGAGAACCTGGACTTGTTGAAAGTGAGAAAGGCTGCCCTCGCACAACTGACTGATTATAAAGTACAAGGTGCTTTGGTTAGAGCCCGTTTTCAAGCGGAAACTGAGTGTGATGCTCCTACCAAGTACTTTTTTGGGCTGGAAAGAAAACAGGGCCAAAGCAGAATAATTCATTGTTTACATGACCCCTCTGGAAGTGAGATGAGAAGCTCTTCTCAAATTAGGGCATTTGCCGTTGATTTTTATTCTAAACTTTTCTCATCTGAGCTGATGGAACAGGACTCTGCTTGTTCGGGTTTTACTAAGGGACTGCCGCAGGTGCCAATGGAGGAGTTACCAGCCTTACAGAGAGGGCTTACCCTTGAAGAACTCTCGAGGGCATTGGCAAGTTTGAACACTGGGAAAGCTCCAGGTATTGATGGACTTACTGTCGAATTCTACAGGCTGTTTTGGGAGTTCATCAGACCAGACTTGCTTGCAGTTCTTCAAGAGTGTTTAGATAAAGGTCTCCTCCCCTTGAGCTGTAGAAGAGCTGTTGTTGCCCTCATTCCAAAAAAAGGAGATCTTTGTAATATTAAGAACTGGAGGCCAGTAGCCTTGCTTTGTACTGACTATAAAATATTTTCTAAAGTGTTGGCTACGAGAATGAAGGAGGTGTTGGGTCATGTCATTCACCCTGATCAGAGTTACTGTGTACCAAACAGGTCCATATATGACAACATCTTTTTTATCAGGGATACATTTGAAATTTGCAAATTGTTTGGTCTACATGGTGGTCTAATTTCCTTGGACCAGGAGAAGGCTTTTGATCGGGTGGAGCATCAGTACCTTTGGCGAGTACTAATGGGATTTGGTTTCCCACCCTGCTTTGTTTCCATGGTTCGGGTGCTCTATAGTGACATTCAGGGTGTACTGAAAATTAATGGTGGGCTGAGCGCTCCGTTTAAAGTAGATAGAGGGATTAGACAGGGTTGCTCTTTATCTGGCATGTTGTATGCCCTGGCTATAGAACCCCTGCTGATCAAATTAAGGAAAGTGGTGGGTGGACTGACTGTTCCTGAGTGTTCAGTGCCTTTGAAGGTTTCAGCATATGCAGATGATCTCGTAGTATTAGTTGGAACACAACAAGATGTGGATGGGCTGGTGTCTGTGCTGGATGAGTTCCAAAAAGAATCATCAGCTAAAGTAAATTGGACCAAGAGCTCTGCAGTACTATTGGGTAACTGGATGGGTCCTTTTCTTTCATTGCCTTCCGGACTGAAATGGACAAAAGATGGTCTTAAATACCTGGGATTACATCTAGGAGGCATAAACAGTGAAAGTAAGAATTGGGAAGGCGTTACAGAAAAGGCCAGAAACCGTTTACAACGCTGGAGATGGCTACTTCCCCAACTGTCTTATAGAGGACGGACGCTGATCATAAACAACCTTGTCGCATCTGCTCTATGGCACAGGTTGGCATGCCTGGAACCCCCACCTGACCTGATTACTGAAGTGCAAAGAGAGTTGATTAGTTTTTTTTGGAATGGGAAGCATTGGCTGTACCGAGGTATTTTGCATCTACCCAGGAGTGAAGGAGGACAAGGACTGGTGGACATTTTTAGCAGAAAAAATGCGTTCAGACTGCAAACTCTGCAAAAACTGCTTTATGGTCATATGGCTGTGTCCTGGAAGCCACTAGCGTGTGCTCTCCTGCGCCAAGTTGGCAACCTGAAATTGGACCGCGCGCTTTTCTTAATGGACAGTGATTCCTTCCCCATAGGTAATGTTTCAGATTTTTATCGAAATATATTGAGAATCTGGCAACAGTTGGATTTTCGCATTGAGGAAAGATCCTTAAATTTATATTGGACTTTAGAATTGCCAGTTGTCTCTTCCATGACTGTAGATTCAACATCTCTGAAACAACGCCTGATCAGAGCTGGTATTCTACAAATTAAACATTTGATTCAACCACAGCTACTCAGTTGGCTGAGCGCAGAATCAGTTGCTGCAGCTTTAGGTCTGAACTCAGTGCGCACAGCAGAAAGATTTTTGCGGCAGATTTTTTTGAATATACCTTCAGCTGCTAAGGATTTATTGAAAGACTTTTTTAATGCTACAGATTACCCAGAGCCTTTGTCAGCATTTCCAAATTTGTTAATCAATGCCAAAGAGAACTTGATGGGGGAAAATGGCAGGAGAAGAACTAAATATCTTCCTTTTGACTCTGCAGAAGGGAAGGAGCTCTATAAGGTGTGTGTCCAAGCTCGATATCAGCCCCAACTATGCAGATACCCGGATACACCCTGGAGGGATAAATTGGGAGGGGTAGAGGGTGTCGGCCCCATTTGGGACAGTCTGTACAGTCCACCATTGAATAAGAGAACTGGCGAACTGCAATGGAGAATTGTTCATGGGATTGTGGCAGTTAACTCTTTTTTGTCCTTAATTAACCCCAACATCTCAGAGATGTGTCCTTTTTGCCAACAGAGAGAGACTGTTTTTCACTGTTTTCTTTACTGTTTTAGGATTCAACCTCTTTTATCTGTACTTGACAGTGTCTTTAATGTTTTGGGTGTTTATTTTACCAATCAGATTTTTATATATGGTTTGGCTAATGTGAAAGCAAAAAAGAATGTTGGCAGATTAGCAAATTTTTTATTGGGACAGGCTAAGCTTGCCATTTATATCACGAGGAAGGAAAAAATTAAGAGTGACAGGGAGTCTGACTTGGTGGGTTTCTTTAAAGCACAATTAAAAATAAGAATTTTATTAGATTTCAAGTTTTATACGATGACCCATAATTTGCATACATTTATAGAACAGTGGTGTGCAATGAATGCAATTTGTAAAATTGTTAATGACGAGTGTGTTTTTGTTTTGTGAATTAACTATTATGATATTACAGCAAAATACTCATTCATAGGTTACATAGGATGTTCTTTTTTATTGATGGTTTGTTGATTTTGTAATGATTGTTGAATGTTTAATAAAAGGTATTTTAAAACTCTTTCTTTCTTTCTTTCTTTCTTTCTTTCTTTCTAATTACACAAACAGTCTCCTGGTGGGAGTGGAGTTTCCTCTTTTTCATCACTGTAATGACAAAGCCCCCCTTTTAAACAACCCATTACAAACTGGCACACTGCCCGGTATGAGTGTCTGTGGCTAGTGTTCTTTGTTCAGGTGAAGGGATGTCTTTTAACTACTTTACTTTATTTTTTTTTTTCTTTTGCCCGTAGTTAATTTAATGAGCTAATCTCTAAGAATACATTATGAGTAAGCCAGGCATCCTGCTTCACATTTTGCTGAGCTTTTTTGAAAACCACAATTTTGAAACATTGTCTCCCAACCCCCACCCTGTTCAGATTATGCCAGTGATCAGATTAAACATGTTGAGATCTGGAAAATTAGATGTTTGTGATTAACTTACTGCTAAGCGTGTCTGTTTTCCGCAGACTTGTCGACGAGTAACTCTATCTATAAATGCCATCGGTGGCTCATTGTGGCTCATTGTCTGCCACAGCCTAAATCACTTATCAGGCTGGAGTGTCAGCACTACACCCTGTGAATCACTTTTCCATATTTATGTCCTAAAGACAACATTTCGAGGAAGTGAAAGGCAGGCAAATTCAATTTTGCGAACATAAATTATTTTTGGAATATACTGACAAATTGTTCCTCTTTTGTGAGGATATAATTAACTTCCAGGAAGGCAGCAGATCTGAATACATTTGTTAAAGAAATACATGCTTTCATTTAATAGGTATCTGAACCTTGGAGGATTTTACTAAAACAAACACCTTTAGTTCTTACGATTCAGCTGGGTAAAACACAGCTCAAATTGTATAAGCAGTCTAAATTCTAAAGTAAAGAAATGAAGGATATTTGGGAGTTTGTATGGAACGGAGTCTAGACAATTCCTTAAAGGGCAATGCAAAGCCACCTGGTGTGTTGAATCTGTGATTCAGCCTCTTTGAAAGAGATCTGTTTTTTTTCTGGTCCTTCTGGTCTGTTTTTATTTCTATTAATCTTTTCTATTGTTTGTCTGTTAATGTCATTTTGTTTCATTTTGTGTTGATCTCTGCATGGCCACCTACTTTAATGCTACTATGCGTATTTCTGTTACATGATTTTGTCCCATGTATTTGTGAAAACAATGAGAAACGTTCCGTACCAAGCATTGGATGCCCTTTCTTTATTCTTTCATAGCCTTTTTTTTGTTAGTGTAAAGCACGGGTATCAAACTCCAGGTCTGGTGGGCCACAGTGGCTGCAGGTTTTCATTCTTACCCTTTTCCTAATCAGCGACCAGTTTTCACTGCTAATTAACTCCTTTACTCTTCATTTTAATAGCCCTGTTTTTAAGGATTAAGTCTTCTGAATTGATTCTTTTCTTCATTAAATGACAGCCAAACAGAAATGAGATGTGAAATGAGCCAACAGATGAGCAGCTAAACTGGGGCTTCAAACTCCAACCAGTTTCTCTCCGACCGGTTCTTTAATGAGAAGTCGATTCTTGTTATTTAATTCCATGGCTTGTTGCTACTCTCATTCTGCCACAGCAGACATTTCCAACATTCTGTTTTTTTCTAAGAACACCGTCAAAATGTTTTGGTAACCTGAGTGATCAGCCTTACTGAGATCTTCAGATTTTCAGATTTTGTTTGATGGGTACAGTTGAGCTGGTCACGTGGTGGCTTGTTTTATGTCTCATTACTGTCTGGCTGCTAATTAAAGAAAAAACAACTAAAGGGCCAAGGGTCAAGCTAATTAAAACTAAGGCTAAAGAAGTTAATTAGCATCAAAAACTTGTCACCTTCAGCCACTGCGGCCCTCCAGGACTGGAGTTCGACACTTCTGGTGTAGAGGAAGCTAAACAATGATTCTACAGAGACTGTAATGTTAGGACTTGCTTTGTTTGTTGATCTCATGTTCCCTTTTTCTGTGACTTGTGAACAAGACTCCAAGATACTTGAATTTCTACACTAAGGACAGTCTCACCTGGAGACATCAATCCAGTCTTTTCTGAGAGAAAACCAAGACCTCAGACTTGGAGGTGCACATGTTCATCCCAGCCACTTAACACTTTTCACTTTAACTCGCTTGAGCGAATACCGAAGATCACAGTCAGATGAGGCAAAGAGCATTGATGCTATCCCTAGCCTCCCCAAATGGACACCCCCAATTCTTTGGCTGAGCCTTGATGTTCTGTCCAAAAAAACCACAAACAGGAGTGGAGACGAGGCACATCCTTGATGGAGTAGGACACCCACAGTAAATGAATCCAACTTAACTCCAAGTATTTAAACATGGCTCTCACTGCATTCATATATGGAATGAATGGCACACAAGAGCAGACCTGTTACCCCTGTTACCCCGTATTCCTGCAGCACCTCCCATAACACATGACAAGGGACTCGGTCATATGCTTTATCAAAATCTACAAAACACATGCACTACCATGTGCCCTCCAGTAATGGCATCAGGGAGAAGAGCTGGACTACTGTCCCATGGCCGAGAATGATTCCACATTACTTCTTCTGTGTCTCAGTGATTGGGTGGAGTCTTCGCTCCTTAAGACTGACAAGTGGATTGAAGAGGTGACATCTGTTCTGCGAGCACTATACCTGCCTGTGGTAGTGAAGTGGAAGATGAATCTAAAAATAAAACTCTTGCTTTCCTGGTTGATCTCCATCCCCTTGAGCACAAGCAGCAGAAGTGAGGTTTCTTCTCAGTGTGGCTGGGCAAACACTTTGTGTTAGGTTGTGAAGCTCAGCGATCTAAGAGGGCCTCAGAGTTACGTCAATGTTCCTCCAGATCAAGAGGAGTCAGTTGTTGTGGTTTGGGCATGTCATAAGGATGCATCGTCCTAGTGCTGTCTGTCTGGGTGGAGACCCTGTGGCCAACACAGGACACACTGGAGGGATTATATCTCTTGGTTCACTTGGGAACACCTGAAAATATCCTTGGAATAGTTGAAATCTGTAGCTGAGGACAGGAAAGTCTGGGATGGCGTGCTTGGCCTGCTGCCATTACGACCCCCAAAAGGCGATAAAATGAGATGAGATGAGGCTTTTGACTGTGGAATAGCAGGTCTGTGGCTTTGCAAGCATGACCTGTTTTTAAATAAATAATTGAATGGCCGGCTCGATCTCCGTGGGCATGCATGCTCGCGCATCTGCAGAAGGTTGGTGATGTAATTGAGGGAAGATGCGCCTGAGTGACGGTGCGGTCTGTCTCAATAGCTTCATCAACTTTCTGCGGTGCCCGATTGAGGCACTGCACCCATGGTGGCATATAAGGGAGAGCCAGCACAAGAAAGAAAAAAATAAAAGATCAAGAGCAAAAAAATGAACACTCATGAGAGATGGAGCATTATAAAGACATCCGTTGCTAAATCACAAAATTGGATTCCAGTTCATTTTAGAGCAGATTTTAAAATCCTCATTTTGATTCCAATGGCTTTCCCCCCTTTACCTTTAGGAAGTCTTTAACATGCTGAATACTAAATAGCAACTACGAGTTATCTTGTAGACCGGCTGCATATTCATGGACAATGTATTGTGACTTGTGAGTCCCTGTCTTGCACCCCAAAACACAAAGCTGAATCTCAGTACTTTAGCAAAATCAGCTTTATTGAGCTTGAAACAGGATCAGCACGGTTATTTATTGTAGCGTGATCTACCGCTCTCCTATACACAGACACAGCAGTCAGCCAGAGTTGGGGCCAGGTTATTGGCCAAGTAATCATGTTCCCTGCATTTATAACATTTCTTGCATCACCCATCGATGGCAAGCGCTTATAGCACGAACGTGATCAACTCGGATTTGCTTTACCTGTGAGCTGCTACAGCTTTAGGAGCCTGCGGTTGCCCTGGGAACTGATAAACTGTCTTCCCTGACACGGCGATCTCGCTTCAGGACGCTCTTTGGCGTGTTGTCCTATTGGGGGGAGTCCCAAAAGAGTTCAGAAACCTCACAGTGTATACAGAGGATAGTGGGCATTTGAAATAAGAACGAAAAAACAGCATGGCATCACAATACAGATTATATCACATTCAGGTAGATTTTTTGTATTAGCCATTTATTTTACACAAAAAAATAATATATTTAGTATCACAATAATATGAATATCTCTGAACAAAAGCGTCTCAAAGTTCAAATGGAGACAATTTGACAACTGAGATATCATGTAGCTGGCACGCACAAAAAAGTTTGTCTTCTATGTGCCAACTATGTGGTAGCTCAAATAGATTTTTATTTGAGGAAATATTTTTTTTTTATTTTGAGTTTCAATCAATAACAAAATGAATTCAATTAGTATATTAAAATAACTCCCTGGTTTTACATTGGCATCAGGAACAAACTCTCCTGTTTTCACTGTGGCAGTCCCCATGTTCAGGTATAGGTTTGATATTTTAGACGGTAAAGTTTTTTGTTTCACAATCATTCCTTTACCACAAGAAACTTTATTATTAAGTGAAAGATTTTATTTTTAATTTAAAAAACATACCATGCTGGTTATTTTAGTTTACAATGGGACCTACAAGGCTTTAGTGCTTCTACTCAAATACTTACACTGTAATCACAAGATGCAGGTCTGCTCAAAATTTCCAACTTAAATAAAATTATTGTAAAATGCAGAATCTTTAGCTATAGGACATCTTGTTAGGACTACAATTCTCAACTTCTGTTTTCTTTAATTTTCTGTGTTTTTTTTTTTTTATTCTTTGTTGCTTTGTTTTTATCTGCATATAGGCTTTGGGAGCTTCATTTTTTTAAGTAGCTGGCTTTCTTTATGTTAATTATTTTGTAATAAGTCTTGCCTATTTTTGTAACTTTTATCATCAATCTTGGTTGTTGTGTCTGTTCTTTTTATTTCTTGTATATTTTCTGAGAATTTTGCTATTATTTTAATGTTTAGGATGTCATTTTGCAGTTCCTAGGTGCTGCCATATTATTTTGACTACCGGGGTCCATTGCTACCATGTGGCAAATGTCAATACTGTGTGTAACGTTACCATGCCCGATGTCGTTGGTATCCCTCCATAAAATGAAGAAATGTCCAAAAAATGAATGACAACAGTAGTTAGGAGAAAGTAACCTAAGCTAGCATTCATTTTTCTTTGGGTTTTTGAATCTTTTTCAGGTTTTCAGCTATCAGTCTTGCTTGCTCTTCTTGGTTTTCTCTTTCGATTTTTTCTTTCTATCCTAACTGACCATTATTGCTCTTTGCCCTTTTAACTTTTTTACTCTTTTCCCACTCATTTCCCTATAATAGTTTAACATCCTGCCAGCAGTAGGGAAAAGAGACAAAAAGCAAGAACTAAACACAAACAACCCAGAGACAAGAAACATTTGTTTGTCAAATAACTAGCAGTTGTCTGAAGCAAACTACCAAAGCCAATATGCAAAACATTTATTTTTACATTAATAGTGGTTTTTCACAGTAATAGTGGCTAAACATGATAGTAAAATCTAAAGAACAATTACTTTTAGCAGTAGAAAATCTTAATGTGTAGATCAAGGGTCTCCAACCTTTTTTCCCCTGAGACCTACTTTTAAAAAATGAAAATGGCCGAGAGCTACTCATGTTTTTAACGTTTATTCTCATAGCTTATTTCAACTTGTTTTACCTGAATATTTGCAAAATTTTGGTGTCCACAATTCACATTTTGCATTAAAACGTCACAAAAAATATTTAGTTTACCTGCAAGTGCATTTTGTCTGTCTGTATGTATTCTCTAGTGTATCTCACACTATTGATGAATGCTGTCAAAAGAAAAAAATGCAATTCTAAATACACAGTGTGGTAAGCAGCCCGGACACAGACAGGTAGACATGTTTTTATCACCCACACATGTTTATTTACACTAATATTTACAAGTATGAAGCACACACGAACCCAGTGCCGCAGCATCAATCACCCTCAGTCCAGGCCCTCAATGCAATGTCTTTGCCTCTTCAGGTCCGCCTCCACTCCTCTCCTCCGTGCTCTGTCCTCTTCCACCCGACTCCAGCCATCGAATGGAGGGAGTCGGCCCCCTTTATAAACACCCGGATGTGCCCCAGGTGTCTCCCGGCAATCTTCCACCGGCACTCCCCAGGGTGGCGGAAGTACCGGCTCTACATCCGGAAGCACTCCGGGTGTCCCTGATCCTCGTCCCCCCAGCACTCCGGGTGTGGCGGAAGTGCTAAGGTCCAGGGCTCCGTAGGCATCGGGGCACCCCCTGGCGGTGACCACGGGCCCCTACAGGGCTGAGCTTCAAAGCCCCCAGGGCGGTCGCCCCCTCGTGGTCTGGAGGAGGCGCAAGCCCTCCTCCGGTCCTCCTGGGCGTCCCGGCTGGGTACCACCCCCAGCCGCGTGCCACAACAGATCTGACTTATTCATTTGTCATTTTGTTCCATGTCACTGTTTCACTTTATTCACATGTCTAGTTGCAGATGTAATGTGTTTTTTAGTGAGTCAGATGACTGGCACTGCGTGGAGTCAACAAGAGAGGCAGGTGTATGGTGGAGTGGAGCCACTTAGGTTCACTCTTCTGGAGTCATGTAAATGTCAGTCTTGTTGTGAACTTTGATTTCATGACATTCATGTCAGACTCACAGAGGTATGGAGACCCAAACAAAGCAGATATTTTCAGAGCAGCTTAGTGACGATTCTTATAGTTATCTGGCTCTACTAAGCTCCAGAAATGCTGAGAATGCTGTTGAGACTTTAACTGCACATTGTTTTGAAGGTTTACTAATATATAATATATAAAATCTAATGTCTGTCTGTCTGTATGGCTGTCTGCTTTAAACAAGAGAACTACTTAACGGATTTAGATCAAGTTTTTTTCAATAATTTGCTTGAATATTCCGGTTGATTTTGCGATTTCTCTCATTTCGCTATGTATCAGAGTTCGCTTGCAGTTCTGATTTATTTGCGCGAATCGAAGATCCGAGGACGGAGGGAGGGGCCTTCCTCACTCAATCGCCAGCTTTGGGCCGTGTGTTCCTTAACTCCGCTTAGCTAGTGAACGAGAAAACAGTTGAATTCAACTTTGTTTGATATTTAAAATAAAGTGTTACTTAGGTCTTGATGAGTTTGAGTCGGGATATTCTCTTAAGTGTATGCCACATTGAAAAGATAGATTGCAATTCAGATTGTGGATCATGATTTTGTGTTAAAAGGATTGTGATATGATTTTTTGGAATGATCACCCACCCCTAATTTGACTAATCAAGTTTTCAAATTTATGTAGGATTCATTAACCCTTTGGCAAGCTACTTGGAAAGGGGTTGTGAGCTACCGGTAGCTCACGAGCGAAGTGTTGGAGACCCCTGGTGTAGATTAATTACAAACCTGTGGTCAAAAGGTCAGGGAACACAAGAAAATAAATCTCCATTTAGCTGAATGTGTGAGGAAATAAACCTGTAGGGGTTCCAAGGCCAAAAGACCACCCAGCCCCTCTGGGCATTCTACAGTCCACGAACGTGTCACCATTAACAGGTTACTCCTGCAGATCTCTGTTCATCTACGATCTCAGGTGGCTTCAGTATACTTAGGTCATGGGGGAAGTGGGGCGCAGCACCATACAATTAGACTACTGGAAAAACAGAAAACAGAAAAGCAGTGATTAGTCAAAGGAAAGTTCTGACTTCTTAAACAGATTTGTAATTGCTAAATGGAACGACATGTTTTTGTATTTTTTGGAATCCAGAAGGAAAGCAGTTCACCTCTTTTATAAGAGAGGAGCAATGACATACTGTAAGATGTCAACTGACCGGAAACAGACATAGAACCATAAAACAACATAGCTGTGGCCATACAGTAAAACACAAAAAACACACACAAAATGGCAGCACACAAATATAAATATAAATAGAATAAGTAAAATCTCAGTAAAGGATTCTGCGTGGCTCAAAACCTACTAGTTGTGGAGCCCAGGGTGGCAGTGTTATAATATGCTGTATTCTTTCATTTTTGTCGCCATCCCAATGAGGTCTGAGTACATGTTGTACATGAATTATGGGAATTTGGACCACCATGGATTTAATATTTTCGCATTCATTTCTTTTATTATGTAATATTTAAAACATTTTCATAACATTTTATTTCTACACTGTATTGTTCATAGTAGCACGTTAAGCGTTGTTATGTTGCTGTTTCCCAGAATCACCTGGGAGTATGCGATGTGTGATGTCATTCAGAGTTCCTGGAACAAAGACTGGCACGTTGCATTCTGGAATGCCCAATATTAGGGTTCCTGTGTTGGTGTGCGTTGTGTTATTTTGATTTGTCTAATCCTGATATTTTTCTGTTTAAAAGACTTTGATTTTTTGCTTAGCGTTTTAAACTTGACTGGTCAGCTCTTTTTTCTGCATTCGACTCTCGCCTGTTTTCTTAACTACAGTGCCTTTCATAATGTTTAGGACAAAGACACATTTTTCATTGATTTACCCCTCTATTTCACAGTTTAAAATTACAAATCAAAAAATTTAGATGTGATTATAGTGCACATTGCAGACTTTAAATTAAGGGGATTTGGTCACACTAGTTAGAAATTCTAGCTCGCCAGTCCTATCCACTTAATTCTTCTAAATCAACATCAAGTCGAGTTTTGAAAGTCCCTAAAGTCTTACTGTCTGCCACACTACTTGGTCGCTTATTCCAAGTGTCTATCGTTCTTTGTGTAAAGAAAAATTTCTTAATGTTTGTGTGAAATTTACCCTTAACACACTGTATCCTCGTGTTCTTAATGAACTCATTTTAAAATAACAGTCTTGATCCACTGTTTTCATGTGATGCATGTTAAGCTTACTAATTCCCTTCATAATTTTAAACACTTCAATCATGTCACCTTTTAATCTACTTTTGCTTAAACTGTAAAGGCTCAGCTCTTTTAATCTTTCTTCATAATTCATCCCCTGTAGCCCTGAATCAGCCTAGTTGCTCTTCTCTGGACCTTTTCTAGTGCTGCTATGTCCTTTTTGTAGCCTGGAGACCAAAACTGCACCCAGTACTCCAGATGAGGCCTCACCAGTGCATTACTAAGCTTGAGCATAACCTCCTTTGACTTGTACTCCACACATCAAGGCACTATATAACCTAACATTCTGTTTGCCTTCTTAATGGCTTCTGAACACTGACGGGAAGCTGAGAGTGTCGAGTCCACTATGACTCCTAAATCCTTCTCATAAGGTGTACTCTCGATGTTCAGACCTCCTGTTGTGTATTCAAACCTAATATTTTTACTTCCTATGTGTAATACTCTGCCACAAATCTGCCTGAGCCTGTATGCTATCCAGGTCCCTTTGTAATGATATAACGGATTCCAAATTATCTGCTAATATACCTATCTTGGTACTTAAATTCCTATCCAAATCATTTATATATATATTAAAAATAGCAACAGCCCTAACACTGACCCCTGTGGAACACCACTCTTAACAGTGGCCAGTTCTGATGAGGTTCCTCGCACCATCACCCTCTGTTTCCTGTGTCTGAGCCAATTCTGCACCCATCTAAAAACATCACCCTGAACTCCCACTTCTTTTAGTTTGATGCATCAACCTCTCATGTGGCACCTTATCAAATGTTTTCTGGAAGCCAAGATAAATAATATCATAAGCTCCACTTTGATCGTATCCTTTTATTGCCTCCTCATAGAATTCCAGGATGTTAGTAAAACACGACCTCCCTCTTCTGAACCCATGCTGACTGTTCAGAATAACTCCTGTACTTGCCAGGTGTTGCTCAATCTTATCCTTAATAATTCTTTCCATTAATTTTCATGTGATGCATGTTAAGCTTACTAACCTATAGTTATTTGGATCTGCCTTGTCACCCTTTTTACATAATGGGATGATATTTGCCATTTTCCAGTCCTTCAGGATCTCTCCAGTGCACAGTGCCTTCCTAAAAATATGTGTCAGTAGTTTATATGTGTACTCTTTAGCCTCCTTAAGAACTCAAAGGTAAATATCCAGTCCTGGGACCTCATGAATAACGGCGTGCAAAGAACTCACACTATAACATGGTGTACGGACAAAAGTGGAAATGTGCATACTCACAAAAAAATACAGATGCATAAATCTGTGCGAATGCCAACTTCCATGTTCTTCCACTACATAAATCCCGGTCAGAGTGAAAAGTAACGCTTGTGCACGCGCCTGCTGTTCCGCCCCGTCTCCTCCCAGAATTACACCTCTTTGAATATACAAATCAATATAAATAGCCCTTAAGCTCAGCGTTCTGTGAAAAGACAATGGCAAAAGCACAAGAGGAAATAGAAGAATTTCAGTGAATACCAAGAGGAGGCAAAGAGAAACATACTATTTTTTGGTTTAAACAGTGGAATAAACAACAAAAGGAAGTTCATTGAGCGACATAGAGTGTCGGAAAAAACTCAAACGCTCAAGTTCACAAAGTCGCACATTGCTCCAAATAAAAAAGAAGTTATCAGATATCAAAGTCGCCATGAAAATGTGAGTCGTAGCCCACCATCTGTGTGTCATATGAAAGCTTATTAGGGTACAGAGAAAAAAAAATAGGCACACAGTGAGAAAAAAGCACGAAATGTCAACTTTAATCTCTAAATTTCCACTTTAATCACGTAGTTTATTTTGTCATTAAAGTAGAACATCATAAACTTCATCTTAAAATTGTTTAATTTACTAGTTTCTCAAATCCCATCGTAACTAAAGTAGCACATTAAATGCTTTGTTTTGTATGTGATCTTCTATGTGCTCTGTGTGTGTGAATCACTACGTGCTTCCGGGCTTTCTCTTCCTCCGTCAGGACACAGAATCCATTACATTTGTGATATTACAGCTCTCTGAATAATTAAAATACTGAGATGTATACTTGATATAATTTTCATGATGATATGAGTTAAAGCATGTTATTAAACTTGTGAACACAGTGGCGTACTGATTGTTTATGCCTCACGCAAGATGCTTGCTGCACGACCTTCAATGAAATAATTTATTGCAAGCAGTACTGTCTCTTTCAAACATACTAACCTCCAATTCCTGTCCTTCCTTTTCTTTCTCCAAGTAACCAATCGCCACACAATCAGCTCTGTAATAGACGTTAAGCCATCTGTAAGCTTAGAATGCCAATTCTTCAAAACTTTTAAGGAACATTGAATTACCTTCATAGTACATGTTTAATTATTCCATCCATCTATCCTTCCTTTGTCGCGCCAGCCCTAGCAAGAATACAGCGCGAGGCTGGAACAATCCGTCAACGGAGCTCCAGCTCCTTGCTAGCGCTGTGGCACCGTGTCCTCACATGTTTAATTATTATTTTATTTAATATATTTAAATGAAGTTAAAATTTTTTCTGTATAATATAATACACATATTTTGCTGCATTTCATCTTAAAAATGATATTGTCATCAAATGTAAATACGCACTTTATAAAGTGGCTCAGGTTGTGCAATATTATAACTGTATCGCAAGTTTACTGTGAGGTGATTGTACTTATAAGTACAAACAGTTGTACAAGGAGTGCATTTATAGTTCTTGGGATGAAACTGTTTCTGAACCGCGAGGAAAGGCTCTGAAACGTTTGTCATATGAGAGCAGTTCAAATAGGCAGCATGGCTGAAGCAGCATGTGCTTGATGCTGTATACCAATAATTCTCTTTCTCAGCTTCTGTAGATCTTTGATTCCCCACTCAGATACAGTGATATAAATACTCAGAGTGGTGCAGTGAGAGTGATATGGAAAAAGATGATCCACTGTGGCAACACAGGAGCAGCTGAAAGAAGAAGAAGAAAAAGGTGCAGTGAGAGTAACAACACTAAAGCAGCTATTGTATTTAGAATAGTTTGACCATTCTGTGGACCATTATATTGTTACGGGTTAATTACAATCAGATGCATTAAACTAATAAACAATATGCGGTTAATTTCAATGTATTTATAAAGCTGCGTCAGGGATGTGGATCTAAAAAAGAAAGGAAAACCACACTGGAACAGTAGCACTGCTTTGATGCTGGGTGCCGCCAGTTTGCAAAATCGAGCATAGAACTTGAGTACACCAGGGTTGGAGCTACCGTGAAAATGTGCGTGGCTTTATGCCAAGTTTAGGTTTTATACATCACAATTTGAGCGTGGAAACGTTTGTACGCAACATTTTTGTGCGTATGCACCATTTATACATGAGGCCCTAGGGGATTTGTTTGCTTTCAGTCGATTTAATCTGAGCAGCACTTCTCCCTCTACAATTTCCAAGTCCCATATTACTTCCTTAGTAGTTGCGTTTACCTCTGGGAGGTTATCCACTTGCTCACTTGTGAATACCTCGGAAAAATGTAAGTTTAGGGCATCTGCTATTTCATTGTCTGTATCTTTTAATTCTCTTTTACTATTTCTTAAGTACCTGACCTCCTCGTTGGATCTGCCCGGTCACCCTTTTTAGATAATGGGATGATATTTGACATTTTCCAGTCCTTCGGAATCTCGCAAGTGCCCAGTGACTTCCTAAAGCTATATGTCAAAGGTTTATGTACTATACTTAGTCTGATGCCCAACCTCTCATGTGGCACCTTATGAAATGTTTTCTGAGAGTCAAGATAAATAATATTCCATGCTCCATTCTGCTCATATCCCTTTGATGCAGTTGTAGTTGTCATCTTTATAGTAAATCACATTGATTACTTTTGTACAATATAATTTGCCTATTAAACAAAAAATTGTAAATGTATTCATATTCATGTGTGTTTCTGTTTTTGGTGTTGAGTATTTAATGTTGAACTATCTGTGAATACTGTCATTTGGTGGTTGTACTTTATGACAGTAAGTTGATAGATGTTCATTTTTGTCATCATTCGACTGGCACGTTATCATAACTGAATACATTATAAGACGCAGTGCACTGTTTGTCCCTCTCTGGTCTATTGATGTCATCTCATTCTCTAGCAGCTCACCTTTGCTGCTGCTCTGATCTTCCACAGATCCTTCAATGCACCTTCAATGATTTTTCTTCTGTTTGCACAAGCTCCACCTCACACTGCTCACTTGGGGACAGTGGCAACACCACCTGCATGCACTTTTGCCTACTCTGTCAGTGGACCCAGCCAGGACCCTTCCTGAGAATCGCGAGTGGCCACCTACTTGAGTAGAGGAGCAGGTCCTGTACTGTAAGTTCTGCTCTTCAAGTGCTTGGTCGTCTCTCACACTCACACACACACACACACACACACACACCCTCACCCTCCTGACAGTGTCTCTCTCTCTTTCCCTTTCTCTCTGCACTAGGTCTGTGTAAATCTATAAAAAATGTTAAGCCAAAAACACCAGGGTTTGTGGGAATAACAGCTCAAAAAAATCCTTGAGCTTTGGAAAGAATAAGAGCAGCTGGATGCTGAGGTCAGCATCCCAGAGGAGCCACTGGTCTATAGCACAGATGGGTAGGGTGACCTTTCATTGTTCAGAGGTTTCTAAACTTGGATGAATTTGAGTCCCTGTCAAACAGGCTGCATTTCATTTCTTGGCTGAGGTTAGAAGCATTGTGATGTGCCAGGTAACGAACGTCTTTACTCTTCAGAGACTTAGTGACCTAAATAATAATCCAGGTACATTTACATGATAATTACAGTATATCCTTCTGGCACATTCTTGCATTGTTACATAACAGGTTGTCTAGCTTTATGTGGAGTTGACAGGGACAAAGCTTGTACTAATTATTCAGTGGAACAAAAACCGAGGGCAAGGACAGCATAAAAATGACTATTTCCTGTGCATATGCAATGCCAATCCTGTTTTAGCAGAGGGGGTCCCACAAGTGAATGTTTTGGGGCTACGAATGAAAGAAAGAGACCACGGCAGACCAGTCTTCACAATAAACTCTCTGCACAATGTTCTCTCAGCATGCTAGGTGGCAGCTGGATAAATGAAACAAGGCTGTCTTGAAGATAAAGGCCCATCATATGACTCGACCTTTCCAGTGAATTTCAGTTGCTGCTTTCATTTACATCATCTTAGCGAGTCGGCAGCAGTCACAATGCACTCCCATGACCACCGGTTTAGTTTGACGTCTCCAGCGACCCAGCCAGACCAGTTTGCGTCTCACCCCATTTGATTCTGTTACACATTGTAGTAATGGGTTTATGTGTGTGCAAAAATCTGAAAGCCAATGGGCTCACCCAGAAGTACAACATGTACAACTTGGTCCCGAGGAAAGAAGGGTGCTTTAGACCGAGCAAACAGACGGGAGACTCATCTGTCTGATGTCTCAGATAACCAAATTGAACAAGTTAGAAAATGTATGCATGGCATAATATTAGTTAACTGGTATGAACGTTGGAGCATTTTGCAGTTTTTATTTACTTCATCTAAGAGTTGGTTGTTACGTTTTTGTTTATTGAACAACTTTGGATCAATGAATGAATGCATTTACATATTGTGATATATGGGTCACAGACTTGCACAAGAGAGAAGGAAGTGAGTCCAGGTTTCCGAGAAAATCAGCTTAGTTTATTGTGAAGACAGGAACTTTCTCAAAACATTTATTCAAGCAGGAGCTGTCACTTAAGAACATGCAGCATACCAGCTGTCCTGCATTGGGTCCCTTCTCAGATTAAAAGAGAAAGGAGAGAAAGGAGACCGAAAGTGTGCACATGGCCAGTGCTCCCTGAATCAACCAAAAGGAGACAGACATGTTACACGGTGGGCCGGTGAACTTGTAGTTGAAGCTGCAGCGGACAACCAGTTCCTCAGGGCCTGTGTTTCAGTGCACAGTGCCTTTGGGCAGCTGTCAAGCACAGTTGGGGGGGTCTCAGATATCTTACAATATGTCAGGAGACTACATTAAATACGTACTTTTACCAGCACTTTACACTGGAGTTAAAACAGAGCACAAACAGGCTTGTGGTGGCTTTCATTGAAGTGATGTAAAAATGGCACCGATTGGGTTGTGGTAGTGGAGGAGGGTCTGTGACTAATTGCTGTTCAGTTTTCTTAAACATAATATTTTTGATCGTATACCCAATAGAGTAGTAGTACTCAATAATTACCAATGGAAAAATTACTATTAAAACAAAATGAGCAATACTAGTATATAATCACTGTCAATATTACCATTTGAAAAGAGAAAAGCAACTGAAATAAGTTCCCCCTGCTAGCTCTTAATATTAGTTAACATGGAAAGGGACTGATTTAAGGGGAATACAGTAATCTTAATGAGGCGTAAGAATAAGATGTGAATAAGTAGCCAACTTCTGCCTTGTATAATCTTGAAGAATTTAATTCCATTCTGAACATACACAGAAATAAAAGTTGCTCTTCATGTATGGAGAAACCATAACTTGCCTTGTCTTCTGTGTTTTATACCACTAAGTAACCCGCACCGAGCAAGCTGTAATGGTGCTAAGTCCTCCCTGGTAGTGGCCAGCATGGTCTGATCTTCTGCATGCAGATCAACTGCAACTCCACAGGAGGGATTAGGGTCTCACACACCTCTGTGATTATTACTTGGAGTTACAAGTGGACAAAAACAGAACACACTGAACCAGAACATGAGAGAAAAATAAGAGCTCAACTAGTAAAGCAAAGGTCCTAACACTAAACGTTTCTAATAGAACCTTTTAGCTACATTCAACAATAGCAAGAAGTGAGAGAGAATTTGGATTTATGAGAGATCTATGATCAAATACAAGGTGTCACGGATACGCATCAGTGGATCACCCCCGGGCTCATCTGAAGTACGAAATACTACTCTGGCGCTAAGCATGTCATCTTCTATTCCCTCCACAGTGCTGAGAAGACACCCAGCGAGCTCAGCTGACTCCGCCCCTTCTGGTCTAATAATCACAGAAGGGGTCACTCTCTGATCAGGGCACACTGCAGGACGAAGCTTCTATCTCATGGCCTTCAATGCAATGAAGGAACACATTTGCTAAGCCCTAACTGGCTCTCTGTTTTTGTTTTTTTGCATACTTTGATGTCATTTTCCATGCCATACACTGCATGTTTTATTTTCTGTTTACACTTATTAAATGGGGACAACCAAGATGGTGCCCAAGCATTTATCACTTTTCGAAATTACAATTCCATTATAGTAAAGCAATCTTCAAAATGGTGTCAGAACGATATTGATGTTGAAATGAAAAGTTAAGTTGGAATGTTTCAAAATATAGCAATGCTACTCCAAAGAACGCAGAAATACATTTTAGGCCAGAAAAGCTTGTTGTCACATTCTTGTGGTTTTTATTCAGTCATACTTTAGAAGTAAAAGTCAGTATCCCACAAGAGTTGGTTGCTCTTTTGGGAGAATATGGTTGATACGCATACAGTACAAGTCATGAGAAAAACTAAGTACACTCCAAAAATTGTTTTTATCTTTTCAAACATATGTTGACTTCTCAAGATTTGGTTCTTCGTTTAAACAAAATCTTTAAATAAACATGATGTAACTGAAAAAAAATGAAAGTTTGACTTTGCAATAACTTATTCAATGAAAAATGAACAGATTTCTAAATACAATACAATACAATTCATTTTTTTTGTATAGCCCAAAATCACACAAGAAGTGCCGCAATGGGCTTTAACAGGCCCTGCCTCTTGAACAGCCCCCCAGCCTTGACTCTCTGAGAAGAAAAGGAAAAACTCCCAAAAAAAAAAAAACCTTTGTAGAGAAAAAATGGAAGAAACCTCGGGAAAGGCAGTTCAAAGAGAGACCCCTTTCCAGGTAGGTTGGGCGTGCAGTGGGTGTCAAAAAGAAGGGGGTCAATACAATACAATACAATACACAGAACAGAACAAATCCTCAATACAGTATAAAAATAAAAATTTTAGAAGTACAGCGCAGAATTTAACAGTAGATGATATCACATAATATTGGATTTGTTTAGAGTCCTGGAGACCTCATTCATCAAGCTGTCTCCACCTATTGGCCATTCCACAGCTGAAATAGCGCTAATCTGATGAAAGGACCCCTCTTTCCCACGATGTAACTGGGTGTCATCTGCATACGAGTGAAAATTAACATGATGTTTCCTAATAAGAGATCCCAGTGGAAGCATGTAAATTGAGAATAATAAAGGTCCCAGTACTGAGCCCTACGGGACACCATATCTCATTTCTGTGTATAATGATGGAGTCCTGTTAGCACATTTCTGTACATATTGGAATCAATTTGATGAATAAGAACTAAAGCAAGCGAGCATGGGGCCTGTAAGCCCAACATCATTTTCTAGCCTGTGCAGTAACATAGAATGGTCAATGGTGTCAAACGCTGCACTTAAGTCCAACAACATAATTACAGTGGAGTTTCCTTCATCAGAGGATATCAGAATGTCATTTACAACCCGCGTCAGTGCTGTTTCTGTACTATGACCAGTATGGAAACCAGACTGGAATTTCTCAAATAAATTGTAATGCGTAAGCTGTGACTGAAGCTGACTGGCGACTACTTTTTCTAGTATTTTAGAGAGAAAGGGTAAATTTGAAATAGGCCTATAATTATTTAGTATGTGTGGGCCTGACTTTTTAAGTAATGGTTTAATGACTGACACTTTTAATGCTTCAGGTATTGTGCCATGAAATAATGAACTATTGATAATGTTTAGAATAGGCGCTGTAAGAACATCCATTGAACTTTTTACTAGTTTTGTTGGCACTGGATCTAGGGAACAAGTAGTGGGCTTCATTTTAGAAATTAAAGTTAAGACTTCCTGTTCAGTTACAGGATTAAAATTACTAAAGTGCTGAATGCAATGTGTGGCAGGGTCTGCTAAGCTAGTATTTGGTTTGTACTGTGATGCTGAGATCTGGGATCTTATATTTTAAATTTTCTCATTGAAGAAGTTCATAAAGTCTGTACTGCTAATATCTGTTGGTATTTTGCACTGTAGATCTGAATTTCCATTTATTAATTTAGCCACTGTTCTAAACAGTACCCGAGGGTTTTTATTATTGCTATCTATTATTGTAGAATAGTATTCTGAGCGAGCTTTAAAGAGAGTTTTTTTATATTTTTTAACAGTCTCTGTCCGTGCAATTTGAAAGACATGTAGCTTTGTTGTTCTCCATCTGCTCTCCAGTTTTAGACACTCTAAAATAGCTGAAATTGCTCATTCATGTCGACGTTTCATATAACTGTCTGGCTGCTTCTCTGACATTGACTTGAAGAAAGTTTTTTCCACTCCTCCAAGAAGAATTTTTTCAGATAAGCGATATCTGAGTTTGTCTTGCAGGCACAGTCCGTTTCAGCTCTCCACACGGCATCTCAATGGGATTCAGATCTGGGCTTTGAAATGGCCATTCCAAGACCCACCATTTCTTTCTTTCTTTTGAGCCATTTTTTATATATATTGTGGAACATGGCCCAGACAGACAGGCGGACACCGATGGTACAACCCACACACGTTTATTTTCCATATTCTATATACAAGTGCACACACAACCCCCCAAAACTCCCCCAAAGTCCAGGCCCTCACACAATGCCTCTTTGTACTTCAGGCTGCCTCCACTCCTCTCCACCAAGACTTTGTCCTCTGCACTTCCGACTCCAGCTGCCGAATCGAGGGAGGCGGCGCCCCTTTTATACACACCTGGATGTGCTCCAGGTGCCTCCTGATAATCTTCCGCCGGCACTCCCCAGTGTGGCGGAAGTAAAGGCTGCACACCTGGAAGCACTCCGGTTGTCCCTGGTCTTCCTTCCCCCAGCACTTCTGGGTGTGGCGGAAGTGCTAAGGGCCAGGGCTCCCCAGGCATTGGGGCACCTCCTGGCAGTGACCACGGGATCCTATAGGGTTGAGCTTCAATGCTCAGTTCCCGTGGTCCCCACAGCCACCAGGGCATTCGCCCCCTCGTGGTCTGGAGGAGGCATAAGCCCTCCTCCGGTCCTCCTGGGTGTCCCGGCTGGGTAGCACCCCCAACCACTCACCACAATGTATATAAATACATAAATATATACAGTATATATACTAGCTGTCCTCCGCGGCTCTTCCTGCATAGTAGTAAAACAGGACAAACTTTAAAAACTTCGTTTACTTGACAGTTTGTAGATCGGGGTAATTACATTCAAGGCATTCATAGTCTGAATCACAATCTGATTGTATGGGTGGTTACCTATCAGGTAACGCTTGTGGTTGGTCAGCAAATCGGCTAACATCCGCCATGGTGCCATCTCAGTTGCGAGAAGCAGATCATATAGAATGGTTGAAATAGTTTTACTGTCAAATAATGCAAAGAGTACACGACACGGGTTTCGCCCTAATTCTGGGCTCATCAGGTGTACACACTCACTGCACTCCCTCTCGGGAATCGAACCTCGGCATTAGAGGCGAAGCCCTTAATGATGCGCCACGGCGTGTGGTTCGTTTACTTGACAGTTTGTAGATCGGGGTAATTACATTCAAGGCATTCATAGTCTGAATCACAATCTGATTGTATGGGTGGTTACCTATCAGGTAATGCTTGTGGTTGGTCAAACTGTCAAGTAAACAAACCACACGCCGTGGCGCATCATTAAGGGCTTCGCCTCTAATGCTGACGTCCGAGGTTCGATTCCCGAGAGGGAGTGCAGTGAGTGTGTACACCTGATGAGCCCAGAATTAGGGCGAAACCCGTGTCGTGTACTCTTTGCATTATTTGACAGTAAAACTATTTCAACCATATATATATATACATATAAATATACATATACATATGGGCAGCAAGGTGGCGCAGTGGGTAGCGTTGCTTCCTTGCAGTTAGGAGACCTGTGTTCGCTTCTCAGGTCCTCCCTGCGTAGAGTTTGCATGTTCTCCCCGTGTCTGCGTGGGTTTCCTCTGGGTGCTCCGGTTTCCTCCCAAAGTCCAAAGACATGTAGGACAGGTGCATTGGCAATCCTAAATTGTCTGTAGTGTGTGCCTGGTGTGTGTATGTGCCCTGCAGTGGGCTGGCTCCCTGCTCGGGGTTTGTTTCCTACCTTGTGCCCTGTGTTGGCTGGGATTGGCTTCCAGCAGACCCCCGTGTCCCTGTAGTTAGGATATAGTGGATTGGATGTATATATATATATATATATATATATATATATATATATATATATA
>JANRMT010062852.1:36273265-36283885 GCA_026402145.1 Polypterus bichir lapradei | reverse complement strand
TATATATATATATATATATATATATATATATATATATATATATAGTGACAGATAGGGTGCGCTCTCGTTCCCTTGAATCCCTGTCCACGACTCCAGACACCAGGTAAAAGTCCAATACTTGACTTTATTAAACCTCCACAGTGCACAAATCACCCTCTCCTCCACTATAATCATACAATAACAAATCACAAATACTACAATAATACAATCCTCCACTCCCAGACGCATTGCCACCCTTCCACCCAGCTCAGCTCGCCGTCTGGGAGCTCCCACAGTCCTTTTATATATCCTGACCCGGAAGTGTTCCCAATCCCCAGTCCATGTGATCCTGTATCACTTCCGGGACAGGTAAAATGTTCTTTTCTTTACCCCGGAAGCACGTCATTCCCCTTGTCCATGTGTGCTTCTGGGGCGTAGGGAAAATACCCATTATTCCTCCCTGCAGCGTCTCCTAGTGGCCCCCACGGCATCCAGCAGGGCTGCATATAAAAACTACAATGTCCATGATGTCCTGCTGGTCTTCTGGGAACCTCCATACTGCAAGGAGGACTCCACCTGGCGGCTTGGGGGTATTGGCCGGGATAAAGGGCTGGCCATTCACCACAGTATTCCCCTCCCAGCGACGAATTATAATTCGGAGCGGCCTTCCCCGAGAGGGAAGTCTTCCTCCAAGAGGACGTTCCGGTCGAGCCTTGACTGATCCGTATATCTTGTTCCCTGGAGAATCTAGGGAGAATATTAGTCCAATTTGACAGCTTGTCCCCCTCTCTCCAAGTACAATTTCGCCAAATGTGGCCCAACCTTCGGCATCCGTAGCACTGCCTCTGTCCTCCTGGTATTCTCCCCCTGCGGGACTGAAAACAATTGGGAAATGTTAGGTCCGCCCCTTTTCTCGCTGGGAAAGAAACCCCTGCCGCCTCTAACGATGCCTTTTCCTCTTTTCCTTTCTTGTCAGGAGACCCACGTTTTATTTTCGGGATCTCCTTTTTCATCTGGGCTTATCCACAGTCTGAGTCTCTCTATGAGATAAAGAGAGACTCTTTACTGTCTCTACCCCTTTAGTTTTATAAATGACCGGTGGTGGCGTCTTTAGGACCGCCTCGCTCCGGGAGCCAGCACTATCCAGCTGTCCCAGCTCGATCGATCCTTCCTCCGACCGGTCTATCATCGTACCAACCTCAGTTGTAGGGTACGCCGTGTATTGGCACCCGCTACTCATTAAAAGCGGGCCCAGATTACACTGCGTCCCTATTACTTGTTTTACGGTACCAGCTTGGCTCACCTGTACCGCCGCATTCGTCATCTCGGGAGGCTCCCCACCAAATCGCCACACTTAGGCCCTCACCTTCTCCAACGGCTCTCTGGCTGCTGCTCCCAAATGGAAAAGGCAGGTGCCATCTCCGGGCATGGAAACCACTCGGTAAGTGACAGTTCTTTGATCGATGGTGATCACCTCGATAGACATGTTAATGGGAGTACGGTTGGAATGATAAAGGAAATGGGTACCTGAACAATGTAAAGTAAGTCTAAAATACCTACACAATAACTATAATCGTAATAAATGAACAATAAAACAGCGGAGAAGCCGTGGATTAAATAAAAAGGCTGTAGTTATCAGCAGGGAGACGTGAATACCGTGGCGAAGCAAGGAAGGGAATGTAGAGACTGGAGCGACAGACGGCCTTATATAGGCAGGCAGCCAACAACGTGGGAGGCGTTGGGATGGGGGACCCAACGCCGCCTCACACGGTAACCGAGCTGCAGGTTATGGATGTATATATGTACGTAAGTAGGATTCAGTTAGCGTTGGGAACCCGCGTACCATATTTCTTGAAGATGGGCCCATAAGTAACAAAGACCGTTGAAAAGTTCAATATGACGGCGACAGTGGCATCATATCACCGAAATAAGTACCAAATTTCAGCCTTCTACCTACACGGGAAGTTGGAGAATTAGTGACGTTGGAAAGTTCAATATGGCAGCTGACAGTGGCGTCACACCACGGAAATAAGTACGTACATTGGTTTCGGTTAGCGCAGGGAAGCCGCCTACCAAATTTCGTGAAGATGGGGCCATGAATAAGAAAGTTCAACATGGCGGACGCTGTTGACCGTTATGACCGTTACGCGTAGAATTTCGAAATGAAACCTGCTTAACTTTTGTAAGTAAGCTGTAAGGAATGAGCCTGCCAAATTTCAGTCTTCTACCTACACGGGAAGTTGGAGAATTAGTGACGTTGGAAAGTTCAATATGGCGGCCGACAGTGGCGTCATACCATCAAAATAAGTACATACGTCGGTTTCAGTTAGCGCAGGGAATCCGCCTACCAAATTTCGTGAAGATGGGGCCATAAATAAGAAAGTTCAACATGGCGGACGTTATCGATCGTTATCGATCGTTATTGACCGTTATGACCGTTACGTGTAGAATTTCTAAATGAAACCTGCTTAACTTTTGTAAGTAAGCTGTAAGGAATGACCCTGCCAAATTTCAGCCTTCTACCTACACGGAAAGTTGGAGAATTAGTGATGTTTGGAAAATTCAATATGGCGGCCGACAGTGGCGTCATACCACCGAAATAAGTACGTACATCGGTTTTGGTTAGCGCAGGGAAGCCACCTACCAAAGTTCCTGAAGATGGGGTCAGCCTTGTACCTACACGGGAAGTTGGAAAATTAGTGACGTTGGAAAGTTCAATATGGCGGCCGACAGTGGCATCATATCATCGAAATAAGTACATACATCATTTTCGGTTAGCGCAGGGAAGCCGCCTACCAAATTTTGTGAAGATGGTGCCATAAATAAGAAAGTTCAACATGGCGGACGTTGTTGACCGTTATCGACCGTTATGACCGTTACGTGTAGAATTTCGAAATGAAACCTGCTTAACTTTTGTAAGGAAGCTGTAAGGAATAAGCCTGCCAAATTTCAGCCTTCTACCTACACGGGAAGTTGGAGAATTAGTGATGAGTGAGTGAGTCAGTCAGTGAGGGCTTTGCCTTTTATTAGTATAGATATATATATATATATATACATATATATATATATATAGGGGGCTTTGCCCCCTACTTGCTTCGCTTGCTTTGTGTCTCTGCCGCTTGCGTTGTGAAGGGGGCCACTGAACGTATGCCAAGGAGATGCGGATGGGTCAGCTGCTGCTACTGAGCTGCGTGTTCTGCTTGTCGCGCTGCGCGTTGATTATTTAAAAGCCTGTACAACAGCTGTACTTTTGTCTCACTTCCTTGTCTAGTGGGACGCTAAAGTGTCTCTGAGAAACTGTTTGTAAGTAGGGCGTGACGTGCAAGAAGCCTCGCAGGACTTCAGAGTGTCTCTTCGAGATGATCATGTCTCGACTCAAAATTTTTTTATATAATAGATAGATATATGAGGGACGTTCAAAAGGTTTCCACCCTTTCGTATTTTCATTGGAAATGGTGAAGGTGGGAGGAGTAGTAATTGGGCATTAAAAAGTTTGTACGATGCTGGGAAAATTGCATCGCAAAGGAAGGTGACTATGTAGAATGTAATTTGTTTTTGAAATTCTTAATAAATAGAGTTAAAAAAAGAGCGGAAACTTTTTGAACGTCCCTTGTTTATATATATATATTTATATAAAATATAGTAAATATTGTATTTCAGTCCATTGAGCCATCTGTAGGTGTAGGCTAATAGAAGCCCAGTTGCTTATTTAATGATGGAATGATGGAAAAATCTACCACTGATCTTTTAAATGTCAATTTCCATTGCAAATCCCTCTCTCCGTAAAAGCTAAGTTGTTTGCTGCTAATGTCAGGGTGACTTTGTTTGTCATTGAGGTACATCAAGTCCAAGTAACGTTGGCATGCAAAGCACTCTGTTTATCTTGGCCAGACCGGTGGTGCTAGTAATGGAATATATCATCAACAAGCTGCACTAGACAGGGCTTGAGAAAGACCTACTGTGTGCATAAGTCAAGGAGCAGCAAAGTTACAAAATAAATAGGAATGTGGACAGCTACAGCTTACAGGCCAATTTACACTGTCGAGGATGAAGGTCTAAGGGATGTCACTCAAAGCCCATTAAACAACCCAATGTATGAGTTACCCTTTAGAGCCACCATACTAAGATACATTAAGCGTTTAGAAACGGGAGAACTGGGATAGCAAAAGAGTGGAAACACACAACCGTGTCTCTCACTGGAAACTGCTGGTTGTCGGTAAGTAACCACATTTCATTAGGGTTACAGTACATTATATTAATGAACCCTGGACCTGCATTAACATATTCAGGCCATACAGAAGAGAGAAGAGAGGCAGTATGCTGAAGTGTGTGCTGAGCATTTAATGAACATTATAAAGCACTGGAACACTGAAAAGAAAGTTTCTAGACTTACGAAAGGGTCCCCCATCAATATACTGTACAGGACCATCCACTAGGGTGGTGATCAGAATATGCAGGAGCACTCAATAGGCCGGCCTGCATTGAACATAAATGCATGGCAACATCTGCCAAATCAGGACCTTATGAGAGATTGATTCCTCTCTCTGAGAATACTGAACATAAGAAGCGAGTTGCTTTATCACCCGATAATGGCAGTCAGCTTGTTTGTCTTAGCCACTGGCTCAGGTTTACTCAGTGCTGTATAATTCTAAAGAAAAAAAAATGGAGAGGTCTGTCAGTACTTGTTTTGGGGAAATGTTATGCTACAACAAACAAAGTAAGACAAGATCAAAAAGGATATTATTAAATTATTCCAGTTGTGATAATAACACAATAAAGACATCATCAAGATTTGGGGCAGCCGACCCATATATTGTTTTTCCCGGCTGCAAAAGTTTAAGTTTTTTAAGCACGATGTGCATAGAACAGAGTCCACAACAGAACTGATTACAATAGCCCAAGATGGAGGCTTTAAAGGCCCGTAGAGCAGCATTTCTCAACCTTTAAGTATTTGCGACCCAAGCTTTCATAACAGTTTTAATCGTGCCCCCCTAATGTTTTTTTGAAACCCTAACAAAATTTATTCCTATATTTTTTGCTGCCGATACACCGCTACAAGTTTTATTATACCTACTTAACTTTTATCGACATTTATCTAACTCTATATTTATTTTTCTAGTATCAGAATGTAGTTTAAGTTAATTTGTTTTGGTTTCAATAGATGTATTTTTCATATTTTCGATTCTTGTTTTCTTTTTTTCACATCTTCCCCACAGGTTGAGAACTGCTGCTGTAGAGGAAATGATGTCATCAAAAGGGCCTGAACCAGAAGTGATGTCAGCAAAGGGGCCGGCTTTGGAAGTGATGTCAGCAAAGGGGCCGGCACTGGAAGTGACGTCAGCAAAGGGATCAGCTTCGGACGTGACGTCAGCAAAGGGGCCGGCTTCAGAAGTGACGTCAGCACAGGGGCCGGCTCTGGAAGTGACGTCAGCAAAGGGGCCGGCTTTAGAAGTGATGTCAGCAAAGTGGGCGGTTTCGGAAGTGACGTCAGCAAAAGGATCAGCTTCGGAAGTGATGTCAGCAAAGGGGCCGGCTTCGGAAGTGACGTCAGCACAGGGGCCGGCTCTGGAAGTGACGTCAGCAAAGGGGCCGGCTTTAGAAGTGATGTCAGCAAAGTGGGCGGTTTCAGAAGTGACGTCAGCAAAGGGATCAGCTTCGGAAGTGACGTCAGCAAAGGGGCCGGCTTCGGAAGTGATGTCAGCACAGGGGCTGGCTCTGGAAGTGACGTCAGCAAAGGGGCCGGCTCTGGAAGTGACGTCAGCAAAGGGGCCGGCTCTGGAAGTGACGTCAGGAAAGGGGCCGGCTTCAGAAGTGATGTCTTTTGAGGCGCCAGAATTTTGCAGGATTTCCCGGGAAAGGTCTGTAGGGAACTGAGAAAGACATTCAGCGCACTCCACCGCCCCCAGTCGGATGTTTTATTACAATTACTCAGACGCTTTAGCTGCCTCCTACTCACACGTGTGTGACACAGTAAAACAAATACGTTGTAACACAGCTTGTTTTGTCCATTCATTTGGCTATAACACAATGCAATGCATTTTAAATGAACAAAAAAAAAATCTATGGTCAAATTTGAGCAAATAAAAAATTACATTTAACCACAAGAACACCATGAGATTAAAGTGATTAATTTTTTAATTGCTTGACAACTCATATATATGAATGCCATACAGTACCTGTCAAATAATACAAAGAGTACACGACACGTGTTTTGCTCTAATTGGGGCTCATCAGGCGTACGCACTTTTGCATCCCCTTATGAGAATCGAACGTCGGATGTCAACACCTGAGGCGAAGCCTCTGATGTTGTGCCATGGTGGCTGGTTCACTTATTGGACAGAGTGAAGATCAGAGTATTACATCTATAGGTCTGATTATTGGGCTGGTTACCTGCCAGGTAACGCTTGTGGATGGCTGGACAATCAGCAAACATCTGCCATGCCCTCTCAGCTGCAGAACTTTAAAAGTCCTGGCAAACCTGAGGCCACACAAGCTCATGAGAATCAATGGTGTAGCTGTTAAATTTTACAAAAGGGGTAGCAGAGGACCAACTTCAGCGAAGATCTGGGGGGCTTTCAAGCCCTTCCTGCAGACAGACACACACCATTGCCCAGACGTAGCTTACACTGTGACAGTTCCTGTAAATCCTCACTAATGAGGCCCTGAAAGTTGTAATTTAAGTCACCTGCAGTTCTTTGTCGCTGAAGGTCGCCATTGCTTTTAATACAGTCTTTATTGATTTGACAACGGATGGCCAGTTTTGTCCTGGGTATTCTTTATCCCTTTTGTGCACCTTGGGCGGAATCAGTGCATTCTAATATCTGTGGTGTGGTGCAAACTCTGACGAAACTTCATTCATTGTTAACCTTGAATACGTCGTATTTAGCAGCTTTTCAAAAACAAGTTTTCAATAGCTTCCTGACTGTTTTCAAACCTCCTGGGATTGTTTTGTATGTTGGCGTGCAAAGCTGGGCGTATGTCACCATGTCTAATTTTAGACTTTTGATTTGCAAGGTCGAAGGAACCAATACAAATAGGCAACTGAAAATGAGCGCCAAGGAGGTTCAGGCCAACCAAAGCTGTTCATCAGAGTGCACCTCCGGCTGTGCATTAAATAAAAAGTTACAGAGCTACTCTAAAAGTCTTATCTGCTGCATATAAAATATTGAAAACTAATGTAACCTCCTTGGTGTTAACACCGAGTGTGACACTCAGGGTGACTCTGGGGGCAGTATTCCCCACAAACTGACATGAACTGTAAGGCACAGACTTTGTCTGAAAGGTGCCATTCTAAGGTGCCCTTCTAAATTACACTTATAGACAGTAATTATTTTATTCCTTCTTTTTTTAATTCTGCGTCAAGCAGGCAAAAAGCCAATCCTGACAGCACGATATGAAAAGAAGGAACCAACATTAAATGAACTTCAAGCTCATTGCAGAGACCACCCACACACATTGCAGGGACCACCCAGCCACACACACCACATTGAGACAATTTAGAGTCATCATTTAGCCTAACTGGAGAACCCTGACATGAGGAGCAGATGCAAACTCCACAAAGACATTGAACCCAGGACTCTGTTCTGCCAGCTAACAGCTCCCAAAATTTGTTCTTGTGTTGTTGAAATATGAAAGAATGGCCAGACGGATAAAAACAACTTATGGGATTGTCAATCAGTCATTGTCCAACCCGCTATATCCTAACACAGGGTCATGGGGGTCTGCTGGAGCCAATCCCAGACAGCACAGGGCGTAAGGCAGGAACAAACCCTGGGCAGGGTGCCAGCCCACCGCAGGGCACACACACACTCACATACCAAGCACACACTAGGGACAATTTAGGATCACCAATGCACCTAACCTGCACGTCTTTGGTCTGTTGGAGGAAACCGGAGTACCCAGAGGAAACCCACGCAGACACGGGGAGAACATGCAAACTCCACGCTGGGAGGACCCAGCAAGCGAACCCGGGTCTCCTAACTGCGAGACAGCAGCGCTAGCCACTGCGCCACCGGCCACCCCCATATGGCATTGTCCCTTTTATTTTTAAAGTAACGAATATACGGTGCCTTCCAAAAGCCTTTACATTCTCAGAACTTTTCACATTGCATTGTGTGACATAACATAAAGTGTTTGGAATTTTTAGGCCATTGATCAAATGAAAATGACATACATAACATAAAAAGGAAAAGAATAAGCAGGGAGCTAACGTGATAAAATAGTGTTATGTATTCAAAATAAATCATGAAGAAAAGCAAATCTAACTAGATAAACAACTACAATCATCAAAAAATAGACAATAAGTGATTGGTAATATGGCGGCCTAGTACATGACTGTGCTCTCATTTAGGTTATTCAGTACTGAAATGTCAAATGTCAATGTGTTTCGAGGAATGAAACTTAATTTTTTGGGTATTACTTAAACTGAAGGAAAGATAATCACTGAAAAAAATATTACATAAGCTGTTCATAACAGATCAGGTTCAGTTGAAATGAAGACAACCATTACCAGTAAGACCTTGTGTAGATGAACTTAAAGTAAATATGACTCAAGTTCCCTTCAGTTTTTCATGGTTTTCTTTTGAGACTTTTGCTCTGAAATTGAACATTTATATTTACCTCCATTGTGTAACCTGGATCTTCATTTTTTAATATATATGTGCAAAATTATATCTTCAGTCAGTCAGTCAGTCATTTTCTAACCCGCTATATCCTAACACAGAGTCACGGGTGTCTGCTGGAGTCAATCCCAGCCAGCACAGGGTGCAAGGCAGGAACAAACCGCAGTCAGGGCGCCAGCCCACCGCAATAATTATATCTTTTACATGTATATTTTTGTACTTCTTTTGCCCACTCCTTTATAGCTCAGATACATGTGAGATACTGTATTATTATATATGAGGGGGGAGTCAAGCTAAAGTTAATAAATTAGATTCATTAGAAAATGGAATGAACCTTAACATAACTGACAATGTCATTTCTTAATGTAGTCTCCACCCTTCTCAATGCACTTGCACCACCTGCCTGGCAGCGCCCCTCAGGTAATGTTGCCTAATGGATTGACCGTCTCTCTCGGGCTGCTGTCTCTACTTTTTTGAGTCAACCTTTTTATTTACCTGGAAACATTTTATATAAAAAGATCATGATAAATAGTTGGAGGAAATGAAGGTCATATTCGGAAATAAGACTCATTGAATCTATACATTTATGAGGGTAAAAAAGGGAAACACAAAGGCAAATGTCAAGGTTATGCCAAGGGTTGGTGTTTTCTTTATTTTTTTATTGCTTTTTAAACATTATTATGTAAATATTATTAATTTTGTTTTCATTACCTTTTAATGTTGCATGATTTGAAGAATATTAATTTGATTATTGACAATGTTGTATTTATGAATGAGGTTTATTTTGTGGTGCATTGACTTTAAAGGATGTTTCTTGTAGTCTGAATGTTGAGCCCGGGGAGGCGGGCCCACTGTTATTTGACAAGAAGCAGCTGATAGTAGGGCTGCTATGGCATCGAGGAGTTTTCCTGAAATTTTCAACTGGGCTTTTCGTTGTTATTTTTAGATATCCTGGCCTTTGACCTCCTGTTGATGAATTAAAGTACTGTACTTGCCAAATAGGCAAACCTAATTGGTTTCATTGATTTTTACTTCAGTCTCTGCTTTATCTTTTTAATCATTTAAAATCCTTCAATACATATTTAAATATTTGTCATCTTTATTAATGCTCCTAACCTAACCTTTATTTGCCCGCAGACATTTTATGTTTTTATTTTTCTTCTCTGTCTTTTTGATTTGTGCAAGGAGCCAAGAGTAAGACCAGTGGAAAACTAAGAAGGGGATATTGACTAACTTCTGGTGGATCTTGGAAAGCAAACTGCTGTGATCATTTCATCCCTTCAGATATTAATTGGTAGGCTGCTGGAGTCTCATCGATCCACCCATGCATTCATCCAATCGTCCTCCTGAACCTCTTCAAAAATGTCACAGTACAGATGAATTTTCAAAGGTTTTAATGTTTCCTGTTTATTATTTATGTGACTAGGGGGCTCCGCCCTCTGCTCGCTTTGCTCGCCCACCCCCATGTTTGTTTTACCGGATATACAATTTAAAGAGATTGTTATTTTCATGGGAATTGTTACATATGCATTATTTTCACTTTTACTTTAAAACTTTTGTAAAAACAATACTTGTCCTTTATTTCCGGCCCCGGGTGTGGTTACATCTCTTTGTCCCAGGACGTATAACGCTGCTCGCATTGTGAAGGGAGTGCGGCTGAACGCATGCTAAGGAAATGCCGTAGGATCATCTGCTGTCTTTTTGCTGCTGGTGAGCTGCCTGTTCTGCTTGTCTCGCTGCCCGATCATTTCAAAGCCTGTACAGCAGCTCTCCTTTTGCCACTTTGCGTCTCTGTCGCTCATGTTGTGAAGGGAGGAGAAGGGAGGGGAGGTGGGTGGTTAGGGTGGCTGAACGCACGCTAAGGAGAAGCGATCGGATCATCTGCTGGCTTTCTGCTGCTGGTTAGCTGCATGTTTTGCTTGTTGCTTGTCATTGTTTTAAGAACTGGGAGCACATGAAGTGTGTCTGCCAACAGCAATCCAACAACTGCTAGGTTAGATGTTTGTGGACTTGTTTTAAA
>JANRMT010062852.1:36246360-36273255 GCA_026402145.1 Polypterus bichir lapradei | reverse complement strand
TCTCACATGACGTTGTAAAAACAATACTTGTCCTTTATTTCCGGCCCGTGCGTGGTTAAATCTCTTTCTTGCAGGACGTATAACACTGCTCACGTTGTGAAGGAGGGGCGGCTGAACGCACGCTAAGAGATGCCGTCAGATCATCTGCTGTCTTTCTGTTGCTGCTGCTGCTGTCGCGCTGCCCATTGATCATTTTAAAGCCTGTACAGCCGTTGTTCTTTTTGCCACTTCGTGTCTCTGCCGCTTGTGTTGTAAAGGGAGGAGAAGGGAGGGGAGGTGGGTGGTTAGGGTGGCTGAACGCACGCAAGAAGAAGCGGTCGGATCATCTGCTGGCTTTCTACTGCTGGTGAGCTGCGTGTTTTGCTTGTTGCTTGTCGTTGTTTTAAGAGCTGGGAGCAAGTTAAAGTGTCTCTTGCGGGACTTCAAATTGTCTTCCAACAAGATCACGTCTCGTCTCCCTAGTCTGCCTCCCCAGGATTTTTTTTTTTACAATAGAGAGATGTGACTCACTGGTCACATGACCATGGTCATCGCATCTGTAACATCTTCAGAACCTTTGGTGTAAATATAGCCACAGTGTGAGTCAAGATTATCCTTAGATGGTTAGATAATAAATAAACAACACTCTCTAGCAGTAGTTAGTTAGTTTTGATTCTGAGCAGGCCAAGTGCTAGGATCACTTCAGTTCTGATCTGTTCTTTGACTTTGATTTGCTTGATGGTTTGTTCCAGTGTATTTTTTGCTCAATGTAATCAGTTTTATCATTGCCTGCCACAGACTATGATTGTGGTTCTCCTGGTCATTTTGTCACTCACAGTAAAGAGTCCATAGGCTGTGTCTCATCACAAAACCCGCTTCAATCAAGTTCATTTTCTTGGGGGCTGGAGCCTTTACTGGCAGCACTGAGTACAAGGCAGAAACCAATGCTGGAAAGGGTCTGTGGTCGATAGGGGACGCACTCGCTCCCTTGAACCCCTGTCCACGACTCCAAACACCCGGTAAAAGTCCTCAAGTTGACTTTATTAATATTCCACAGTGTACAAAGCACACTCTCCACCACTATACTCATAAATAAACACAAATACACAATAAACCAATCCTCCAGCTCCCAGACGCGTTGCCACCCTTCCATCCAGCTCAGCTCGCCGTCTGGGAGCTCCCACAGTCCTTTTATATCTCCTGACCCGGAAGTGTTCTCCATCCCCAGTCCATGTGACTCTCAATCCCTTCCGGGTCAGGTATGAGTTCCTTTCTTCATCCCGGAAGCCCGTCGCTCTTCCTATGACGAACTTCCGGGTCATAGGGCATAAATGAGTCCTCGGTCCTCCCTGCAGCACCCTCTTGCGGCCCCTGAGGTATCCAGCAGGGCTGAGGATAAAAACTACAGCGTCCATGATTCCCTGCTGGTCTTCGGGGCACCTCCATACTGCAGGGAGGGCTCCATCTGGCGGCCTGGGGGTATTGGCTGGGCTGACAAGCCTGCCACATCTCACAGGTCCCAGTGAACTTGTTTATTAATTGCAGCCAGTTTCAACACAACGAAGTCTTAAATTTGCTAGAAATTTCAGACTCAGAACTGTCTGTAGCGCATCATAACACATAGTCACTTATTAGATGCAATAGTAGCGCTGTTGCCTCGCAGTAAGTAGCTCATGGGTTCTCATCCCAGGTCCTCCTTGCATGAAGAGTGCTTTGAGTAGTGACAAAAGTGCTAAATAAATGTAAAGAATTATTATTATTATTATTGTATGATCCATATTGATCTAAGAGTAGAACATGTTACACCACCAGAATTTACAAACTGAAAGACTTTTAGCAAACACAGTGATGAAGACAGGCTAGTTAGTTAGTTAGTTAGTTAGTTTACCTTTACTGTCCACAAGTGGACATTGGCTTTGATCCACAATGCAACATACAACAACACATTCCCACATGCATGGTATGCAAGAAAATACAAATCAGTGACAGATTTATATACAAAATGTAAATGCCATGGATGATCCGGTCTCCCTTGCCAGGAAAGGAGACTGGAGTGGAAGGACAAGAATGGACTAGCATTCTGACCAGGTTGTGAATTGATCCCATGCCAGGTACGAATAATGGAAGGACTGGGAGAGTTAGCCCTTTTTACAGTGTACACTCTCCCGTACACTTCTATATTGCTGCTGTCCCAGCTACATGTTGCATGGGTGCTACCAGGGATGAACTGTCCCAGCTTTTGAAACCTCTACCTGACCTGGAAGTACCTCCTCCAGACCTTGCTCTAACACTGGACTTACTTCCAGGGTCTGGCTTAAAACGAAGCGACACTGCTTGGCGGAAGAGGAGTAGGGAGGAAGAGGAGAAAGAGAAAAGATTCACCATCCCGGTATGTACTGTGCTGTATAGCACAGTTGTAGAGGACCTGTGAAGGTATTTGAAGAAATAAAACCATTGCATTTGAACCCATGACTATGTTTGTGTCAGTTGTGTCCAGGGTTTAGAGCTCAGTAATGCCCCCTGTTGTCCACAACATAAAACAGAATCTTATATATAATTGTCTACCCATGGAGTGTGTGTGTGTTTGTCCGGCCCGGAAGTCAGAGGTGGAGTTGGAGTAAGAGCTTCACCTCCAAAGAGACAGAAACTCGCTTAGCCGCTAATAACACAAGCAGGGCCAGCACGTCAGTAAAACGAAGCCTCCGAAGAAAGACAAAGTCGCTTAGCTGCTAACATCCTCCCTCTGCTAATGCACAAGTGATGTGAGCACATTGGCAAAACAAATCCTCCTAGGAGAGAGATGCCCAGAGTAGATCCTTTCAATCACCTGACATCTCTACATTTCAATTTTTCTTCTGATGATTTCAATAGTTTCTAGGACCTCGGGCTTTTTACAGCAGGGGCTTACACATCTAGTTTTAGAATAATAGCAATAGGAGCACACACATCACTGTCATTCCAGGACTTCCAAAACAGGTGCTGATGCTCTTACCTCACACCCTTCTGCTCTCCACTTATTCCTTTACTCTCGTTTTAATGTTAGCCTTCACCCCGCTGGAATGCTCTTTTCTCTTTGTCCTCCTCTAGGACCAATGTGAGTTTGGTAGGAAGCAGACATGAACGACGACCCTGCAGTTGTTTCTGCATTCATTTTCATTAGCACCCCAGCAAAAATCCCTGGGGCCATCTTTGGTAGCCATGAAGCAGTTTGCTACTTGACTGCCTGACTTTGCCAGTATTTAGCAGAGCCCCTTCATGCAGCCCTCAGGATTCCCTGCGCCCATCTAATTATCCACCCATCCATCCATTATCCAACTCACTATATCCTAACTACAGGGTCACGGGGGTCTGCTGGAGCCAATCCCAGCCAACACAGACAGGGCGCAAGGCAGGAAACAAACCCCAGGCAGGGCACCAGCCCACCACAGTCCATCTAATTATGAGATGGAAAATTACATTTTTCATTGCAGTGCCTTTGAATAATATCATTCTTGGAAACATTTCCAAGGATGACTTGTGAAGCGTGTACAGGACTTTGTCTTTTTTGCGTTTGCCCTGTTGTCACTTTTTACGTTTACAATTGTTTGCTTAGCAGATGCTTTTACCCAAAGCAAGTTACAAAAGAGGACGACATAACTGAATAAACATCGACTACAGTCTGGGAGACAGTTTGGAAACAAGTGTTACAGGACAAGGGCACAAAACTGATCACCACAAGTGAAGTGCTCAAAACAAATTACAAACAAGTTAGGTTACAAAACTTAAATTCACCGAACAAGAGAGTCTTCAAGGACTCAGGATAGAGGTGGGTAGCTTGTTTCACCAGTTAGGAGCTACAAATAAAGAAATCTTTCACTAGGATTTTTTTTCTTTTTTGTGAATAAGTAAACAGGATGTAAGAAATTACATGATAATGAAATAAAACATGCCACCCCACCACTGCCATCCCGCCAGTGACCAACCACTGCAACCTTGCAAGGAACAAAATAGACCAAAATAAAGAAAGTGACTAGTGGTGTCTGTATGACTAATCAGAAAGGGCAGCAAGGCCGTCATCACTAGCCATTCACTCACAAGTTTGATCCAAAAAGCACTCCTTGATGTTGGATGTTGGAACCTGATGCTCTGTTAATCTTCAGTGGCAAGAGTTCGAGACGAGTTATTAGGTCTTAGAAAAAAGATCTCCAAGAATCAAACAGAACAGGGGGATTTCTACTGAGAGGCTGGAACAAGTTTGGCAGCATGGATCTGTTTTATCGTGGTAGAGTGATATATTACTCTACTTTCCCCTTTTTGTATTATTAATATGTAGCCTTTGTCAGAATGCCTCAAATCTCACAGACTTACCACTGTTTATAAGGTATTGTACCATATAACTTCTCCCCACCTTCCCTTCTACATTTATAACCTCAGGCAATTAGGTGTAGTAAAAGACAAGCAGGCGTGAAGTTACACTTGAACCCTTAAACCGCTGGAACCAGCTACAGTTGTTTCCTAGTGCAATTTGCCAGCATGCCAGAGCTGAGTATATTCGGCGATGTACATTCATTGAACACCGCAACCGGCTATAGTCGCTTCCCAGAGCAATTTGCCAGTATGCTGGAGCTGATCAGTCAGTCAGTATATTCGCTGAGCAGCCAGCTCATGACCACTGCACAATCACTGTTCCTGGGATTCAGCCGCTGCACTAGACTAGCCTACAAGCATCAGCGCTTACCTGTGTGTGCTTGCGTGCAGCCAGTTCAAGCACAGTTGGCTCAGTGATTTACTGAATTTCATCATTGGCGTCAGTTGCACCTTGTATATATAATAATTGATTGTTGCAGTAGTTTTTTTTAATAGTTTTTATAGTTCATTGGCAGTGTGTAAAATGATCAGTGTTGCAGTAATTGTGATGTTCTTTGTATGAAAAAAAATGTGTTCCATTAAAATTTCACATTTTTTTTGTAAATTGTGACATTTACTTAAAAAGTGAACCAAAATGTATTTGGCGTCCAGGGCTGCATTAACCCCCAAGTATGTGCCAGTTTAAGGGTTAAATAATATATTATTCATAATATTCATAAACAATAATAATATGCAAAGTACAAGTGAATAATTGCAACCATACAACTTGATAAATGCTAATGTGTAGTTTCAGGCCACACACAGTCCTGTTAGTTACTTAATGTCTCGACTTATGGCGTCATTTGTGGTCAGCTTTCTTCAGAACAGGCCTCATTCCTGTCTCAATATGGCTGCCGAGCTGTGCTCTCCATTGTGTTGTCCTTTTCAGTTCATGGTGTGAGATGCTCCAGTTTTAAAGCAAGCAAATTCTCTGTCCAAACTCTACAGCCAATAGGGTGTCATGGTACTTAATGGCTTCAGAAAACTTTAGACCAATCGGGCACACAATTCCTTTCACACCTGCCCCCAAAACCATTTATTAAGCAGATGCTTGCCAGCTAGGTAGTCTGGCTTTCCTGTGGGGGTGACTGAGAGAGTCCTGCAGATAATCACTTGCCAAACTGGTTTGAGGCACTTCCCCCATCCCTGTCATAAAATTACAAAGAGACTCAGTCCTAAAAGGGGGTGGGGGTACTTAACCATACAAATAAAGACATACAAAATATTTATCAACTTACATGCAAAATTTCACACCACAACAGGATCCCAGAGGGACCAACCTCTGCTGGGTTGGCCAGAGAGAAAGTGTGGAAAGGTCCAGGAGAAGAAAAATTTTGGTGAAAAACCTGCGGACAGAGAACATTGAAGAGCGAGAATTTGAAACAGAAAGTGACAGTGGAACAACTCCAAAATGTGGGGTTCCAGGGACATTGAAAAAGTAGAGGTGATAAAGGGGGTCAGTAGATAAACCATAGCAAGATGTTTTACGTGGAGCAAGCTTCAAGCAACGAACAAAATTAATCTGAGTATTCTGATGATTAGAGTTCCTGGAAGGCAGAGTGATAGTCTTAGAGTTGGTGTTCCATGACAAGACAACCAAGGATGGGATATTACGTTGCCACACAGAATACAAGGATAAGGAGGCTTAGGGTAATGCTGCAAATAAAGTGGCAGCTGGTTTTCAGTGTGATGAGCAAAGACAAAAAGTGGATGAGAAGGAAGATGGATAGAAAGTGATACACTACACGTCTTAAGGGCTGACCTCAAAGAGAAAAAAGCAGAGGAGGGGATGGAGAACTTTGACCTTAGTGCCTAGAATGTCCAAAGTCCTGAGAGAGAAGCTGAAGAGAGAAGTTCAAAGAGACTGTGGCCTGGATGTGAGGACTCAGTGATGATTTCCTCTGCCCGCTTCATAAAGTGGGAAGACTAACAGCAATATTGTTTTTGGCAGACCTGACTATTCATTGTAGCCTGCTCTGGTCATGGTTAGTTGCTGATCCAAACCACACTCTAATGGAAGAGCTGAGAAAAGACTTGGTGATTGCTGTGGAGAACTAAAAAAGCAACTCCGGGGATTGAGTGAACTCCCTCAGGTGTCACAGGAAGTAAATCCTCTTCTGTGCCGTGTTTCTGATGGAATCTACACTGTCTTTGATTTCAAGTCCCATGACAATATGACATAAAAGTTTCCAAAACTGACACATATGATGGACGGCACATGTGGGTGGGTGTCCAGGCCGGGATGGGGCATGGTACCTTAATTGTGCAGGAGGCCAGCCCAAAGATGCCACAAGAAACTGGTTGAAGATTGTCCCGTTCCACCCAGAAGATGCCAATGTGACAGTGTGAGTATGTTGGCATCCCGGTGGGGTTGGACTCAGGATCAATACCCGGCTGGTAGGACAATTTAATTGAAAGACAGGGGGAGACAACCGGGTAAGACCACAGGCTCTCCCGATTCAATAGAAGGCAGCCTCCCTAGGCTGCACAGATACCTGTAAGGCACACTGGATGTTATATTCCTCAATTACAGCCTTGTCAGATTCAGTGATGGTTGCTAGGGGGCACCACAGATATTCCTCATCCCTGTTTTATGGGACTTCCACTTGACCTGGAAGTGCTCCCAACGTGCTTTGCCCTATTACCAGAAGTATTCCCGGGTCCAGGATAAAAGAAACCGCTTCACCCCATCCAGGAGAGTCAGAGTTGAGTGGAAGTGACCAAAGCTTGCCTGAGAGGTGGAGAGGAGGAGAAAAGAAAAGAAAACATGAAGATAATTGTGTTTATTGTACTATTGGAACCTTTGCAGAAGGTAGCTATAAAAATAATCCATCCATCCATCCATCCATTATCCAACCCGCTATATCCTAACTATAGGGTCACGGGGGTCTGCCAGAGCCAATCCCATCCAACACAGGGCGCAAGGCAGGAAACAAACCCCGAACAGGGCGCCAGCCCACCGCAGATAAAAATAATCCGTCTTTTATAAACAGGACTTGTCTCTGTGATGTTGTGTCTGGGGTTGGTTGATCTTTGGTGCCCTCTAGTGGTCACACACATTATTATTAAGTATGGCTAGAGGAGGTAATACTGGGTGGGCCTTCCTAAAGTCTACTATCATATCCACAGGTCTGAGTGTGTTTAGCTCCAGATTGTTCTCAGCACACCAAAGAACCAGCTGCTCAACTTCCATTCTGTATGCAGACTCGTCACCCACCATTCCTGATGAGACCAATGATGGTTGCATCATCCCCATATTTGTTGACTTTGACAGAGTTTGAAGATCAAATGGTTGCATGGTTAAATATGTTGAAAAAGTCAACAATAGCCATGGGGTCATCTTACTTTTTCACACGACTGTGCTCAGCTTTGTGCCTTTCTAAACGATGCCCAATTGATTAATTTGGCCACAGGTGGACTCCAAGCACGTTCTGGACACACTTCAAAGAGCATTAAAGCAAACAGGATGCATTGGACCACAATGTGGGGCTTCACAGCAAGCGGTCTGAATGCTTAGAGTATGTGAAAGAGAGATTTCAGTTTATGATTCTAAATACGTTTGCAAAACTTTCTGAAAACACATTTTCACTTTGTCGTTATGGGATATTGACTGCAGATTAACGGACAAATGTATCCATTTAAAATGAAATCTATAACACGGCAAAGTGTTCACAAAGTGAAGGGGTCTGATTGTTTTCTGAGTCCACTGTTTGTATACATGTTTGCATATACTTTACTTTTGGGAAGAGTGCTTGCCGACTCCAGATTATTAAGTTTTCCCACTCTCTTATCCTTTTCTCCCCAGGATGACTCCATCATCATAAAAGGCTTAATGCTGATGTTACGCATGCCACACAAATGTGTTTAGTTTAAAAGGCGATAAACACACTTAAATGCGCAAGCATGCTTCTGGCTTTACAGAGGGGCCACCCGGTTTTCTGGCTGTCTCTTTATTGTAAAGTATGCCTGACTTTTTTTTAATAGCCTCTTGTTGTGCTGATGTCTTTGATGCTCTACTGCAGTGCGTCAGTATCTCTTTCTACAATTTGCTGTTTCACCATTAAACCGCACTAAAGTCAGATACACAGGGGCTTTTGTTGTAAAGCATTTCCCAGTTGCAGACACTGTCTTTATTTTCCTCTTGATTGCTATCTAAAGGTCACCACTCTCCACTCTGGAAACTCATCCTATTACTGTTCCTCTAAGTGGCAGTAGTTCCTTGATGAATACAGTGCAGTTATCCAGACCATTGACGTAAATGCATAAAGAACCCACTGCTTTACACACCCAACTCTTCACTTGGGCAGCACAGCCACCATTGTAAAAAAATCTTACTGCTTCCAGTAAGCCATAAACATGTCATCATACAATAATTGAAAATATTTTATTCAATTAATTTGTGATAAATTTTTTGCACATAAGATGCATTTAATAGAAATTGCTGTAATTAATAACACTCACCTTTGTCGTGAGTCTCATTAGAAAAAACAAGAATGAGCCAAAATGGGGCTGAGAGGGGAGCAAAGGATCAGGCAATGGACAAGCCAATCTCATAGTTAATAACCAGCAAGGATCAGAACCAAAGGTCAAAAATAAACCAAACCTCAAAGCCAGAATGTTAAGTCAAAATCAAAGTCTTAGGAGGTAGCAAGAGTGCAACAATGAAAGAGTAACAGAAGAAACAGGCAGAGATTCTCCCTTTCATGAAGTTATCCACAAACCCAGATAAAACATGGCCTCCAGTGCTAACTTTTAAACACTAACATATTAACAATGTCAAGGGTCATAAACTTCATGACCACACCCATGGCAACTGGGAGTAGCATCTTGACAACAGGATTCAGAAAATGGTGGCGCACGCAACAAAAACAAAACTGTGGCTGGACTTTTCAAAACAAGACATTAACTGGAACCTACTTATGTACATATATACCGGCCATAGCCTGCAGCTCGGTCGCCGTGTGAGGCGGAGTTGCGTCCCTCATCGTCACGCCTCCCACTTAATTGAGTGCCTGCCCATTTAAGGCCGTCCGTCTGCGGCAATCCAATAGAAACACTCTGCCGCTAAATATTCGCAGGTGGAAGGACTGTGCTTATGCAGACGAAGATGAGACGGTCAGGGTGGTGTTTGGTACAAACTCAGCAAAACTGCGAGAGAAACTTTTAAGTGCTGGGTCTTAGCTAACATTAAATAAACCCGTTGACATCGCGAGATCGCACGAGCACAGCTGAGAAGCTTCGATGCATGTACTCCGAGCGGCTCACGTCAACTGACTTTGCAGGACTGGAAAAGATTAAATTAAGTTCATACACACGCTACCGCTAAATGTTCGCAGGCATATTTCAACACCTTAATCCCGGGAATGCCTGTTGAACATCTTACATTGACGGGTACCGATTTGGGTGGTGAACACTTCGATGAATGAAACCTGTTATCTTTACAACGGTTGACAAACACGGAATATAACTTAAACACAACACATCCTCCAAATACGAACCTGATTGAAATAATGATAATCAAATCCTTGATGACAGCAACACTCACTCGGTCACAAAACTATTACTTTGACAATCATGTTACGTTATTTTTAAAATGTTTCCTTTTCTTAGCACAAGCACAGCTGAGAAGCTTCAATGCATGTACTCCATAACAAAAAATAACGCATTTAATCACACTTTCAATTCCAAGCAAAGGGGAACTTTTGTCAATGCATGATTTCCTGGTACATCGATTACACTGATGCACACATCAGAGCTACAAAAATGTTAGAGTCAGAATAAAGCGCGTTCCTACGACTGATCGGAGGAAAATTTCATTTCAAAAGACTACCCGATGGAAGCCTTGATAAAAGCATGGTTTTGTGCACACTGAAAAGCAAGCAAAATTAGATGCATTACAGAAAGCGGACTTTGTGGCTCTTACTGGGGATCATTGGACTTCCGTGACCGTTAGTAATTCTAATTACATCTAATTATAAAATGTTCAATGATCACACTGTTTTAGCCTAATGTACAAAATAATTTTGGCTAAGGTTACTCAGAGTTTAAAGGTGAAGCTGGTCAAATTACCTTTTATGTTTCTGCCTTATTTTTTTAAGAAGAAAAACTGCACTTTATGTTGAAATTTTTGTTATTATTATTTAAAGACAATACCATTCTGAAAATGTACTTAAAGTACTTAAAATACCACTTTATTTTTAAGTCTGCCTAATTTTAGCCAGGGATGATATTTTTGTTTCTGTTTTGAATTGAAATGCAGTTTAAAAGCATTTTTTTTTCAGAAATTAAAAGAGCTTGAGTTTACAATATTCATGTCCATGTCTATTATTTGATTCTGTCACCCACTAAAACCCTTTTAAATTAAAAAAAAACCATTTGCGATTTGGGGCAAATTTTCATGTGTGATTACATACGATTAATCAAGATTAATTATTACACAGCCTCTAATTAATTAGATTAATTTTTTTAATCGAGTCCCACCCCTAATATATATATATGTAGATATATATATATATGTAGATTTGTATGTATATATGTGTATATACAGTATATATGTAGATATGTATATGTATATACATATACAGGTATATGTATATATTTGTATATGTGTATATATATGTATATATGTATATATGTATGTATATGTATACTGTATATATATGTGTATATACAGTGGGTACGGAAAGTATTCAGACCCCCTTCAATTTTTCACTCTTTGTTATATTGCAGCAATTTGCTAAAATCATTTAAATTATTTTTTTTTCCTCATTAATGTACACACAGCACCCCATATTGACAGACAAAAAAAAGAATTTTTGAAATTGTTGCAGATTTATTAAAAAAAAAAAACTGAAATATCACATGGTCCTAAGTATTCAGACCCTTTGCTCTGTATTTAGTAGAAGCACCCTTTTGAGCTAATACAGCCATGAGTCTTCTTGGGAAAGATGCAACAAGTTTTTCACACCTGGATTTGGGGATCCTCTGCCATTCCTCCTTGCAGATCCTCTCCAGTTCTGTCAGGTTGGATGGTAAACGTTGGTGGACAGCCATTTTTAGGTCTCTCCAGAGATGCTCAATTGGGTTTAAGTCAGGGCTCTGGCTGGGCCATTCAAGAACAGTCACAGAGTTGTTGTGAAGCCACTCCTTCGTTATATTAGCTTTGTGCTTAGCGTCATTGTCTTGTTGGAAGGTAAACCTTCCGCCCAGTCTGAGGTCCTTAGCACTCTGGAGAAGGTTTTTGTCCAGGATATCCCTGTACTTGGCCGCATTCATCTTTCCCTCGATTGCAACCAGTCGTCCTGTCCCTGCAGCTGAAAAACACCCCCACAGCATGATGCTGCCACCGCCATGCTTCACTGTGGGGACTGTATTGGACAAGTGACGAGCAGTGCCTGGTTGTCTCCACACATACCGCTTAGAATTAAGGCCAAAAAGTTCTATCTTGGTCTATATGCCAGCAACACTCATGACAATGACAACACAATTACATTGTCAATCATGTTACATTATTATTAAAATGTTTCCTTTTCTTTTTCATTACTTCTTTAACACACTACTTCTCCGCTGCAAAGTGCGGGTATTTTGCTAGTCTCTAATATAAGTTACCCAGTTTAGCTAGAAAACACTATCTTGGAAACAGCATGGATAAGTGATTAAAGTTGACTAAAGTGAAATCTTCTAGTGAAGCTACCTGCAGCAAGCCCAACGCGACAGCCAAAAACAGCAGTTCTCCTGGGCCAGAGGAGAGTTTGCCATCGCCTTCCCATCGCATTTGCAAGCAGCAGTGATCATCGGTCAAACACACAACTTAGCGGAAACACTCCTCATTTCTCACTATGTCAGCAAGACAACACGCCTGTCCACCACATTCATTGTGACTAGAATAAGTAAAAAATAGTACAGAATAAATTAAGTCAGTTAAGTCAATTTTTAGTTATTGTGTAACGTCTTTATACTCTATGCCAGGGGTGGACAAATTCAGTCCTGGAGGGCCGCAGTGGTTGCAGGTTTTTGAACCCCTGCTCTATGCCAATATTTGGTACTAAGATGTACCAATCATTCTTAAATGTGGTACGCAGAGAGTCTGTAGATCTGAAAAAGGGGTAGGTACTGAGTCTTGAAAGTTTTGTTGAGTGTACCAAGCTGTCCCCCCAGTATTCTTACCAGTCTAAACCATAGTGTCCTCTAGTGGCCTGGGGAATATTTACAAGACTGGCAAAAAAGATTGGAATATCAAAAAAAATTTAAAAATGTTGCAAATGTGATGCACAGGTGAGGATTTTGCTATTACTATGTTTTCATTAATGTCTTATTTTTATGAATACTACTTTATTAATAACTTGACACATTACCTGTAGAAGGCAAGTAATAGAAAAAAGTTGATATCTCTTGCCCTACATACACCTTCAGTGCCTCTCCTAAGAAGGGTCTGGCTGCAAGTTGCATATTAATTACTTTTATGTTAACTAAACTGTGATGATTTCTGTGAAACAATGCCACAATTTAATATGCATAAGATAATTACACATTCAAATGATGTTATAATTTAAATCTTACCTCATTAAATTGGCGTATTCATATTTTGTAGACATGCGTTCTAGAAAGACCAGGCAATGAAACTTAATAACAAAGGAGAAGTCACTTCCACCTCCAGTCACAGGCCCCTGAATGACATCACAGAGTCTGGAGGGGTCTGCTGCTGGAGGTCTGCAGCCAGACTCAGATGCCTCATCTTGGTGCCCTTGTGTGTCTGAACTTCTCTTGCTCGATGCTCCCTCTGCTGAACACGTTCCCACAAAGCCTGCTTTTCAGACTCTTCATTCACTCATCATTATTTTTGAGGCACCTTGCTTGCCTCCTGTCTATTTTCATACTTACCGACTTTAAATGCAACTTTTAGTGCCTTTAATTGTTCTTGTGTGTCGCACTTTTGCACTTTCCTTTTCAGATCAGATTGTTAGTAGGGACTGGACACATACAAGCAGACATTAGTGCTCTATAAAACAGTAGATGATTTTCACTTAGTCTACTTGTATATTTTTCCACATACAGTGGAACCTCGGTTCATGAATGTCTCGGTACACATACACTCACACAGGCGCGCGAGAGAGAGAGGCACACTCACACACACACACACACAGAGGCACACGCGAGAGAGAGGCACACACACACACAAGAGCGTGCTAGAGAGAGAGACACACACACACACAAGAGCGTGCTAGAGAGAGAGACACACACAGGCGCTCTAGGCTCGCGAAAGAGAGAGTGAGCGAGAGAGGGAGGGCTGGACGCATAAGTTAGAAAAGGCTTGTTTTTGTTTTGAGTTCTGTTTACAGTGATCGGTTCATAGCGTACTTTGTGGCAATGTTACTTTTCTTGGTGGTTTATTAAATTACGGATTTTTCAAATGTTCATTTTTTTTCCCTGTGCATAAAACTCATTAAAAAAAAGTGTTTTTAGCGAGCGGTTCCTAGCACTATAGCGCAAACTATTGCAGTGTTAGTTTTCTCTGTTGTTCAAGGTTTTCTCAGTGTTATTCAATGTTTTTACATTTAGTTTACAATTACGCTGTGCATTCTATGGTTTAATTAACTATATTTGTGCTTAAAAACTAAAAAAACATATATTTACATACAGTTCATACAGTCTGGAACAGATTAATTGTATTTACATACAATCCTATGGTGGAAATTGCTTCAGTTCACAACCAAATCGGTTTACGACCAGAGTTTTGGAACAAATTATGGTCGTGAACCGAGGTTCCACTGTACACAAAAGTGATGTTTTTTGGCAACGATTCTAATTTCTTTGCATATGATTTGCTGTCATTGTGATTCATGGAGATCAATGGAGCCACTAGGAGTCGGTACCCTGGCTTTGGATCATTTTTTATGATTAGGAAAATTATATCAGAGTTTAGAACTTTGCTTTGTATATCTTCTCGTACTCACCTAGTCTTTTGTTTTGATCTTAAGAAGATATTAGTTTCCTGCTCCTTAAATCAACTGGATCATACTCTTCCTTTAACTACATGGCATAACAGATAGGCATTTGGCGTTGAGCGTCGTCTTTCATTTTTGTCATTAGAATTTTTGTTTGAATTTAAAAGCTATGTTTTTTGGTTTAGCATCTAAAAATATATCACTGCCATTAAAATGTCCGCTATTAAAAATATCAGTTTCATCTAAAGGTCTCAAGTAGCTTTTCCTCCTGGAATGGCTCCCCAGCCTGCTCTGTGATTAAGTTTCCAAGAGTGTTTCTCAGACTTGAAGGCCTCATGTTTTTGCACAATTCTCCTAAGGAAATTCCACAATGATCTCTAGCTTGATCCCCTTGGTAGACGCTCATGTACCTGGAGGCCTCATGGCATGACATACAAACTTGTATAACAAATTATGACAGACAGGGTATTCACAATTCCGCCATCCCACTCCCTCTGCATGATTTGCAAACTCTCATTTTTAAACTTCACTCGGCTGTTCTGTCAAGAGAATTTTCTGGGTGAAAGCAAGTTCTCGTACTGTGTAATTTTGTAAATGTCACCTCTTGCCTTATTGTTTCTGTGTGCTTGCAGACTATTTCTCAAAACGCTGTCATGGCATTAGACATCCCAGCCAACTTACTGTCAACTATCAGCTTAATTAAGACATCAAAGAAAATAAACTGAGAACAGCAATTCATACGCTGGGAATGGATATGCTTTTGGAACAACATAGACAATTTTAGAGCTACCATTCAAGGGAGGATTTTTGCTGCACAGTTATATAAATATATTCTACAGTGACATGTGTAGCTTCTAATTTTTCAACAAGAACAATTGAATACTTTAAAAAAAATCTCTCACAAATGTCAGAAAGTTTTTCATCTTACAAATAATTATAAACACATGGAATTAATTACCAAATAGTATAATGAGGAGTAGGAACTCAGGAAACTTCAGAACGTGGCTTGGTGTTATTTTGGAGAATCTTGGAGAATAGCATGAATGAGCATGTTGGGCTGAATAGCCTGTTCTCATCACAATTGTTCTATCTATCTATCTATCTATCTATCTATCTATCTATCTATCTATCTATCTATCTATCTATCTATCTATCTATCTATCAATCAATTGTAGCATGTGGCCGGGGCTCTTGTCCGGCCAGGACGCCTCCACGCTGGAAGAACTGGGGGAGCAAATGTGGCCAGAGCGTTATTTTCCCTGGGATGCTAGATGGTAGCCCCCCTGGGTTGCGGAGGTGTCTCGGACTCCTGCATGTCTTCATGGGAGTTGGAGTTTGGTGCAGCCCTGTTGGGATCTGTGGACGCCACCAAGGGGTGCTGCAGCAGGATCTGCTGAACCCTTTTGGGCAGTTCTTACACCACACCCGGAAGTGTTGCCGGAAACTAGGATTATTGTATTGTGCTGTGTTGGTGCTTTGGACTGCACTGGGGTTGTGGGAAATGGGGAATGCATTTCCCACGAGGTAAAAATAAAAATAGAACACACGTGTGCCTTGAACTTGTGTCCCATGCTTGTCAATGTCGGCTTAAGCTGGCAGTTCCTGCCTGGGTGGTCCACACTATCTATCTATCTATAATTATAATGCCATCATGCCCATCCACTCACTACTTTACATGTGGCAGTTTTGCCGACTGGCTCACTCTCATCTCTTAGGAGTTCATCTGGGGACCGAGAAGACTTTAGAGTGGATTAAGTTCCAATTTTATTGGCCGGGAATAAACAAGGAAGCCTACCGCTTTTGTGCTTCTTGTCCAGAGTGTCAGCTGCAGCAGATTTTTCTGAAGGACTGCGCTCCTCTAGTGCTCATCCTCTTCATTGACATTCTGCTTGAGTGAATAGGGGTTGATATTGTAGGACCCCTGGAACCCTCTGCACGCGATCGCAAACATATTTTAGTTATCATAGACTACAAAACATGATACCCAGAGGCAATTTCTCTGAGACTTGCCAACTCCAAAAACATTGCATGGGAATTGGTACGGGTCTTCACACATGTCGGTATCTCTAAAGAAGTCCTCACGAACCAGGGAACACTCATCACCTTGTAAACATACAGGGAAGTTTCCAAGTTACTCCACATCGAGCACTTCAAAACCTCAGTATACCATTCTTAAACTGATGGTTTAGTAGGGCGGTTCAATCAAATGCTCGAACAAATGCTTTGCAAGGTGGTCAGTGAGGACGGGAGAAACTGGAACCAGCTACTCCCCGTCATGCTTTTTCTTTATCGAGAGGTTCCACAAGCCTCTCCCCATATGAATAATTGTATGGGCATTAACTCCATGGGCTATAGGACATTCTGAAAGAAGGATGAGAGGAAGAGGCCATTCCTTCCACTAATATTCTAGATTATATCTCACAATTACGTGATAGATTTAACATTATTAAACCAATACTAAAAGATATGGAGGGTTTGCAATCAGCTTACGATCGCTATTATGATAGGAATTCAACCCATTCTAAATTATTGGCACAATTACAAGGTCATTATGAAATTAAGGACAGGACAGGGCTGGTCGAAACAACCAAACCTCTCCCAACCAAACGAGTTTATCATGTGACTCTGTTGAAACCATGGAAGGAGAGAGACCCTAATCCCTACTCCGGACAACCTTGTTCTTACATCACTCATAACACCACCCTTAATTTTAGTCCCAATTTGATGCCCAAACAATGACAAGAGCTCGAAGCAGCCATCCTGTCCATCCTGGAAATGGTGAATGAGTACCCTGGAGGAACTTTCCTGATTGCCCACAACATCATTACAGTACCAGGGGTCATCGTCCGAGAACGCCCATATCATTTCCTGGAAGCAAAAAGAGCTGAAGTGGAACTTCTCTCAAGGAGAATTAAAGCACACAGGAGGCATCTGACCACAGTTTGTGTCACACCAAAGGGCCTGAATACATATATGAATGAAAGAGTTCAGTTTTGATATTTAATAAATATGTAAAGCTTTCTGAAAACATGTTTTTAGTTTGTCAGTTTGGGTTATTGAGTGTAGATTTATGGGCTAAAACGTGAAATTAAATCTACAATAAAATAAAGTGTGCAGAAGGTGAAAGGGTCTGAATGCTTCCTGAATCTGATGCTGTATTTAATGAAGACTTGCAGGTATGAATGTCATTGTAATATACTCACCTGGCAATAAACTTGAATATTTTACTAATGAAACTGCCCGTATCCATCACCAAAATATTTTCACACACACACACACATTTTCTTCTAGACTCTTTAGAATCATTTCTTTGAGGTCAGAGCCAATTTTAAAATACAAAAAGTTGAGGTAATTGGAGAGTCTCAAAAGCCACTGATCAGCACAGTGATGAAAAACACCATTGGCTTTGAGGATGAAAAGCCCTCAGCATTCAGATAATAAAACTGTAATGGCTGCCTGAAACAGATTAAAACAAGGAGGCGTGAGAGTCACTTCTACTGTAAAGTGGTGCTGGATAATGCATGTATTTAAGCCATCTGTAGATCTGTTCTGGACAGGATTAAGGGGGCTGACTCTAACGGGAACATAAAACCCACTGGTGTCACTGAAGCACAGTATGTGACCACCATAAGACACATCTCTGGTAACTCAGTCAGGCTTACTTGATCTGACCCTGAGAATCTGACATTTAGAGTATGGTGGGTGTAACTGAAGCACTGTTAAAAGAATCTTACTTCTTTGTAAAGAAAGTAAAAGCTTTGTAACCAAAGCCAGGCAGAGGTATTTTAGAGCCTGAGGCAAAAGTTTAAAAGATCACCCCTTTCCACTTACTCAGCAAAATAGTCCTTTTTAAGTAGGTAAGGTATTTTAGAAAAAAGAAGAAAAACAAAAAGATTAAAGCAATAAGAACATTAGAAAGAAAAAAAAACAACAACACATCTTTGGGATCTGATAACGGAAAGCTATGTTAAATTCTGTCTGCTGGTACTTTGTTATAAACTAAGGAGTTCCAAGCATGAAACTCCCAAAAATACCTAAAAATGCTCACTAGAGGGAGAAATGCTGTCAAACCCTGGCTATAACGAAGAGAGCAAGGAAGAATCTTTATAAAGATTTATTTATACAGAAATGCTCTTTGGCACAAAAATATGCTCAGAAGAACACAAAGCAAATTCCACATAAGGCAACATCTTCAAACTAGGCAATCCAAATAACAAACACGGTCTCAATATGAAATCCAAAAGAGGGTCAGAATTCAGAGCACAGAGGTCAAAAATCCAGTAAACCACAAAACATGCACAAAAGGCACAAAATAATCAAAAGAGAACTCACCAGCATTACAATTGCATTCACAATGAACCGCAAGGGACTGTGGATTTTCCTTAGCTTTTATAGGGCTGACTGCAGTCCCTTAATAATGAAAAGCAGCTCTAGGGGGAGGGGAGAGAGAGGTTAGGAGCACACGCTGATACAGCGCATTGCCACACCCACCACATGACAAACCAACTCAGGATCTGAGATTAGGACCCGAGTGCAGCCATGCGACAGGTGACACCTCAGCACCACACTAATTCAGATGGAATGGAACCAGTGTGAAGTTTTTAATGGTGGCTGGAGGTTTTTTCCTTGCAGGTTGGAGGGCCTACTTGCAGGGATGGATGCAGATTAATGTCATATACATGATGGAGCAATTGCAGGTTATGGGCTTTGCTCGGGGCCTCTGGGGGGACCACCCATTAAACTCATAGAGCATAAAAACAGATACATTTTTACATACAAACGAAACAACCATCAACATTAACATAAACAAAGGAATCAAAAATCAAAAAGAACGACACAAAAATGGCATTTGAACCCCAGCCAGGGGAGGTGCCGTGACCAAAATACCACAAATGTGACATACTGTAGGAGTTACAGGCGGTACAGCAGGGGAGCAACATGCAGATCTGTACTTTAGCATGTGTTTTTAATGTCTTTTGTGAATAATTGGGCTCTGCGGTGCACAAAACATTTTGGAATGAAATTCCTTCCTATTTGATACCCTCTCAGTCTCATGGCATTTTGCAACTTCTTTTTGATTATTTTGGTTATTTTTATATAATGATTTTTTTTGTTAAATCATGTTATTGGTCATTTTCCTATAATGTGTTTTGCTTTTCAAATTATTGTGATTCTGTTAGTCACTTTTCTTGTACTTTGTGTATACTGGACACTGCTTGCAGGAACCAGAGTGAAGCCCAAGAAGCATTGGGGTACCAACCTGGTAGTCTTGTTTAATTGTAGTAAAAGAAAAGCAAAAGGCTGACTGAGAGCACAATAAAAAAGACACTATCAAAATCAGCCTGTGTTTCTCTTTTGGTCTTGGATCTTGTAAAGGAGCTCATATGTTATTGAGTTCTGGTTGCGAATGAGATGCCACCTTCTGGGGCCATCACTTTTTATGTCAGAGTCTGCTCTGGGTATCGTGGTCAGGGTTGGGTTCCATCACTGGGTGGCAAACAGAAGATCTTGTTAGTGACAGCATCCCCTCTCACTTCAGTCAAACCCAGTAGGCGATCCTCAGCCACACATGCATAACACTATGTAAAGACCCGAGATGCTTTAAGGTATTTCTGAGGCATTATCTTCTGCTGTTGTTTGACTCACTTCTTCTTGGATTCCCTGTGTGTTCTTGCTTATTCCAAATGCTTGTTTCTTGATTTCCTGGTTTTTTGGACTTTGTGCTCTGGTTTAAGGATTTCATATTGGATTTCAGATATTGGGTTTTATTAATTTTGAGATGCCTCATTTGGAGGGAGCATGTTTCAGTCAGGGTTCCCTCCTGGCTGGGGTTCAAATTCCTCTTTTATGTCCGTTTTGTTCATGTGCGGTTGTTCCGGTTATGTGAATATTGTTGATGATGTCTTTTTCTCTGTGTCATTGTCATGTGTTGTGTGTGTGGTCACCCAAGAGACAGTGCCCTTAGCTCTATAAACAGTGAAGAAACCCCACAGCTTGCTTGAGCTGGATGGTGAGTTCTTCTATGTTTATTGCCATTTTTGATTGCTACTGATTTTTGGACCTTTTTTCTCTGTTTTCTGACTTCTCTCTTGGATTTCGTATTGGGACTATGTTTCCTTTTGGTGTTGCCAATTCTGAAGACATTGTCTTCTATACCTTTGAAGCTTCTTGTTACAAAGAATTTTTGTTTATAATAAATCTTTTATTTATAAAGATTGTACATTTGCCCTTGTGTGACTAGTCAAGGATTTTGACAGTCTTTACCTTTTCTATTAGGCATTTGGAGCACCTTTACAATCATTTTGGGACTTTGTGCTGCTTTCTTTGATGCTCCTTCTATTGAAGGTCCTACAGCTGACAATGTATCACCAAGCCATGAAGTTGAAGGAATTGCCTGATGAGCTTAGAGAAAGAATTTTACTGTGGCACAGAACTGGGGAATGCTACAAAAATATTGAAGGTTCCCAAGAGCTGGCCACCTGGCAATCATAGGAGAAGGATCATGGTAAGTGAGTTCATTAAGAAACCGATGATCAATCTGGCTGAGCTCCAGAAAACCTAAATGGAGGTGGAGAAACTTCCAGGTGGAAAACCATCACTGCAACACTCCACCTATCCAGGCTTTATGCAAGAGTGGCCACACTGAAACTACTGCAAAAGACATATGGAAATGGCTTGGAGTTTATAAAAAGACACTTAAAGGACCCCAAACCTGTGAGAAACAAGATTCTTTGTTCTGATGAAGCCAAGAATAGCTCCATGTCTGGAGAAAACCATGCACTGCTCATCACCTGTGCAACATCATTCCAGTGTTGAAGGATCTTGGTGGCAGCATCATGTCCTGTTTTTTTTTCTGCAACAGGAAGTGGGATACTAGTCAGGGTTGAGGAAAAGCTCAATGAAGCAAAACATAAATATATCCTTAAGGCCGTCTTAACAGGTTAACTAGTGCACTGGGGCCCCTGTTTTGATAGCAAAACAGAAACATACAGTACATAGGCATCAGATACAGCCAGTGCCCAATGCGCCAATACATTAAGACGGCCCTGCTCTGGACCTCAGACTGGGCCAATGGCTCACTTCCAACAGGACAATGACTCTAAGAACAAATAAATATAACATAGGAGTGGTTTAAGGACAACTCCAGGAATGTCCCTGAGTTGCCCACCCAGAGTCTGGACTTGAATCCAATCAAACGTCTCTGGCCAGACCTGGAAATATCTGTACACTGACAATCTCCATCTCAGAGCTTGAGAGGATTTGCAGAGAAGAATGGCAGGAAACTCAAATCCAGGTTTGTTAAGCTTATTGCCTCATAGCCAAGAAGCCCAATGGGGCTTCAACTAAGTTCTGAAATAAAGGTCTGAATACTTGTGTCAATGTGACATTTCAGGTTTTTAATTTTAAAACTAAAATCTTTGGATTTGTCAAAAATGTCGATCTCTGGTTTTCGATGAATCTCAACGTTTTAGGGTCCCCTCATACCGAATACATTGCTATCTCGATGATAGGCGTGTGTCTGTCTGTGTGTTTGTGTGGCACAGTTTCTTGAAATCGGTCTAGAGCTAAAACATCCTGATGGAAAAATACCAAACGCGAAATTTAAGCCTGTCATGAGATGACGATGTGCTGATTAGTTTTTGAGCCAAATCATGCAAGACAAAGAGGCACTCTACAGGAAACCTCAAATGCAGTAACTCTGCAATTTACTATGAATTCTTCTTGTCATATGCTATCCTATTTTATGATCAGAAAGATCAGCATCAGAGCAGTAAATAATTACTGAAATGTTATAAAATTGTTTGGGTAACTTGGTTCCCAGGACACAAAGCCTACTGACACTCACATCCAAATTTTTTACTATGTTGTAGGATTGCGTGCATATCAAAATATGCAGGAACATCCTGTGATTCCATAAAAGAACTTCAAAGAACAAGCTGTTACATCTTCAAGTAATATATTAAGCCAAACACTTTTTGAGTCTTAACGTTCTTGGCACTGATTCAGACCTACTTTATTTTGCTCAGTATTTAAATTTGAAGTTCAATTGTGCTGTTCAACGTTGTGGATTCTTCTGTTTGTGACTCCCACCATTTTATTTTAGGATCACATTTTTATCTTGCAACCCCCCCCGGCCCCATTCCCACCACTCATTTTCTATCCTACACACTCAATTTTTGTTGACCCACTGGGTCTTTACATTTTGCAGTCTTCTGAATTCTTCATAAAGTAACACTGTCAGAAGCCTGACTATATTAAGGGGAACACGAGAGGGGTGAAAGCTAAAGACTCTCTTTATTGTTTCTTCAACTCTCATGCTACAGATCCTGTAGAAGAAGCAGAATACTCCTATAAAAGGAGTAACTGTTTTGAGAGTTACAGTCTGATGACCTGTGAGGAAGAAGGAAGAGACTCCTCTTCACAAGGGAGAGAAGAGTCCTACCATCAGAAATTCACATTGTATAGAGAGCAACTAAAGCACAATGTCCAAAGATGACTTGAAAGCCAGTTCATTTCCCAGATCTTTCTGATTGTCTTCTGTGGGTCATTTATAAAACTACCAATAGCTCTAATCTCCTCATGCCAATATAACACTTCTAATCACTCAATCTCAGTAGTTCTTTAAGATAGTACATAAGAGGTGGTAGAGCCCAAGTGCATGGTAAGCATGTCAGCCGGCTATGGTGTAACAGTTTTTCCAAGAGCAACAAGTCTCTGTGATGGTATGAAGTTACTGAACAAGAATAACTGTTTGTCATCTGACAGAACTCATCACTGCTGCCCTTAACTTTATTTACAGATATGAAGAATTCTAGTTGGAGTGCTATGAAGATATGGATGCAGACTCCAACCACCTAAACTGAGTTACACAAGGGAAGAGGGAGAAGCTAAGTGGACACAGTCTGGAGTTGGAGATTGGTTGATGCAGGCAGAAATTGGAATCCAAGGTTGGATTAAGGAAGTAGAAGGCAGAAGTGCACTTTGGATTGACGTACACCAGGCACATGCACATCTGAGATGAGATGCCTTGCTCTCCAACTTGCAGGAACTCAACCCTTAATTATTTTAGACTAGCTGTGTAAGCCTGTGCTGTAAAAAGCCCGGGGTCCTAGAAGCTATTGAAATTGTCAGAAAAAAATGTATATGTAGAGATGTCAGGTAATTGAAAGGTACTGTTCTGGGTGTCTCTCTCCTAGGAGGTTTTGTTTTGCTGACACGCTGGTCTCGCTTGTGCATTAGCGGCTTAGCAACTTTGTCTTTCTTTGGAGGTTTTGTTTGGCCGACGTTTCGCATCGCTTGTGCATTAGCGGCTAGATGACTTTGTCTTTCTTCTGAGGTTTCGTTTTGCTGACATCTCGCCTCGCTTGTGCATTAGCAGCTAAACGAGTTTCTGTTTCCTTCGGTGGTGGAGCCTTTAAGCCGACTCCACCTCTCACTTCCGGGCTGGACAGACAGACACACACTTCCACTTGTAGACGTTTATATATAAGACAATTGCTATTCTTAATTGATGTGTATAGAGTGTCTGGTCAACACTAGGGCATTGTGAGATGGGTGCCACCATCTTACCTAAGTAAAGTGAAGTGACATTATAGGGCCCTGTTGTGTCATGTGACTCACAATGCCACAACTTAGCAATTAGCTAACCAAATAAGCTTCATGTTCCCCCAATATGCTATGGGGCAGAGCTTCTGGACCAGTGTACCCACATATACTGTATATCCACCATGCATATTGGGAACCATAGTACAGTCATATGAAATAGTTTGGAAACCCCTCTTAATTCTTTGGATTCTTGCTTATCATTGGCTGAGCTTTCAAAGTAGCAACTTCCTTTGAATATATGACATGCCTTATGGAAACAGTAGTATTTCAGCAGTGACATTAAGTTTATTGGATTAACAGAAAATATGCAATACGCATCATAACAAAATTAGACAGGTGCATAAATGTGGGCACCCCAACAGAGATATTACATCAATACTTAAGACACCTCCTATAGCCTTTGATGAGTGTCTGAATTCTGGATGGAGGTATTTTTGACAATTCCATACAAAATCTGTCCAGTTCAGTTAAATTTGAAGGCTGCCGAGCATGGACAGCCTACTTCAAATCATCCCATAGATTTTCAATGATATTCAAGTCAGGGGACTGTGACGGCCATTCCAGAACATTGTACTTCTCCCTCTGCATGAATGCCTTTGTAGATTTCGAACTGCGTTTTAGGTCGTTGTCGTGTTGGAATGTCCAACCCCTGCGTAACTTCAACTTTGTGACGGATGCTTGAACATTATCCTGAAGAATTTGTTGATATTGGGTTGAATTTATCTTACCCTCGACTTTAGCAAGGGCCCCAGTCCCTGAACTAGCCACACAGCCCCACAGCATGATGGAACCTCCATCAAATTTGACAGTAGGTAGCAGGCGTTTTTCTTGGAATACAGTGTTCTTCTTCCGCCATGCAAAGCGCTTTTTGTTATGACCAAATAACTCAATTTTTGTCTCATCAGTCCAAAGCACTTTGCTCCAAAATGAATCTGGCTTGTCTAAATGAGCATTTGCATACAACAAGCGACTCTGTTTGTGGCGTGAGTGCAGAAAGGGCTTTGAAGTGAGTGACTGCACTGAATTGTAGAATGATGCACAGATACACCATCTGCAGCAAGATGTTCTTGCAGGTCTTTGGAGGTGATCTGTGGGTTGTCTATAACCATTCTCACAATCCTGCACATATGCCGCTCCTGTATTTTTCTTGGCCTGCTAGACCTGGACTTAACAGCAACTGTGCCTGTGGCCTTCCATTTCCTGATTACATTCCTTACAGTTGAAACTGACAGCTTAAACCTCTGAGATAGCTTTTTGTAGCCTTCCCCCAAACCATGATACTGAACAATCTTTGTTTTCAGATCTTTTGAGAGTTGCTTTGAGGATCCCATGCCGTCACTCTTCAGAGGAAGGAGGCACAACTTGCAATTGACTACCTTAAATACCTTTTCTTATGATTGGACACCCTTGTCTTTGAAGTTCAAGGCTTAACGAGCTAATCCAACCAATTTGGTGTTGCAAGTAATCAGTATTCAGCAGTTACTTGCATTCAAATCAGCAAAATTACAAGGGGACCCACATTTTTGCACAGCCAGTTTTTCACATTTGATTTAATTTCATACAACTAAATACTGCTTCACTAAAAATCTTTGTTCAGAAAACACCCCAATACTCAGATGTCCCTAGGAAATGAAGACAGACCATTGTTATCTTTTTTGTTGAAAGTAGAGTAAATTATTATGCAGGTTGAGAGGGGTTCCCAAGCTTTTTCATATGACTGTACCTTTGGGAAGCCCTGCTAGCTTCCATAGGTGATGCCAGGGTAAGCTCCAGGGAAGGACCATTGCTTCTTTGGTATGTAGAAGTACAAGTACAATTTACATTGTGCTGACTTTGTGGAAGTAGCATGTTTAAAGATACCGCATTTAATAAAAGAAGCCTATCTGAACCCAGACCTTCTGTGTGGTCTACTCTAGTTGTGTCTGAGGCTTTCCCACTCCCCCTACAGGTCACACTATATGTACAGTAAATTTACATGTATTTATTTGGCTGATGCCATAATCCAAGGTGACTTACAACATTGGACAGATTTCTGTTTTGCTTTTCCAACTGGAGCACAGGTAGGTGAAGTGACTTGCTCCAGGTCACACAGTGTCAGTAGTGGGATATGAACCCATAACCACACATATATAATCAGACACACACACTTGGGGAGCATCTTCAGGATTCTAATGATGTCAGAATAGGGAACAGGGAAACATAGCTACTGACCCCTCCATTTCTACCTGTACAGAGGAACCGGAACCATCAGAAGAACAATGATGTCAATTTTGTTCTGATCCTGGAAATCCCACCTATTCAGCCTCACACCATATTTAAGAAACCAGGAGACATGATGCTGGGGTTCACTTTGAAACCTGTATCTGAAGAAGGCACTTCTCCAGCTTCAGGAGTGACATTTTCCTAGGTTGTTTGATTTCCAGAACCGGTTGGTCTCAAATGGACTTATTTTGTTATTTTGCCAGTGTTCATTTTTCTTTAGACATTAAACAGGGTGCTACAAAGGTTCCCAATCCTCTATCTTGTTTTTTTGTCTCATTACTGTATATACAGTACATCACATTGCAACAACCAGAGCTACAGTAAGTGCTTTTTGTCTTGTGATAAAAGGAGAGGAGGCTGCCATTACAATGGGTGTAGCGGCCTCTGCTGTCTAAATGTAGAAGTGCATCTTTATCAAAACATTTCACGTTGTTTTTCTGGTTTATGCCACAAAGACAATTCATTTTTTACACTTACTCTCAGCAAAGTGAGCAAACACAGTACAACCTGTGCCTTAAGGAAAAATGAACCTCATTTGGATAGCACTAAGACTGTATCAGGCATAGATAGGCATCCTTTCCTTTAGTAGTACAAGGCATTTAGGCAGCACATGAGTCACCATGCCTCCTTGGTGGCTATGAGGGCAAAGTTTGATATAACAGACACTATATGATAGATAGATAGATAGATAGATAGATAGATAGATAGATAGATAGAT
>JANRMT010062852.1:36187025-36246350 GCA_026402145.1 Polypterus bichir lapradei | reverse complement strand
GATAGATAGATAGATAGATAGATAGATAGATAGATAGATAGATAGATAGATAGATAGATAGATGTTACATGCACTATATGAAAGATAGACAATAAAGATAGATAGATAAGATAGACTCTTTCGGACTACCTTTATTTGTCCCAAAGAGGAATTTTAGGATAATGAGGTAAAGCAAAACTAAGCTTCGAAGTAGAATCTGTACAAGTTAAAGCTCCTTACACTCGTATCTTTACCTATTCTAATGTTGGGTTGAGCAAGTAAACCTTTTGACCAAGTCAATGTCCAAATTTGGGGCAAAAGATATGCAAGAAATATATCAAATATACTAGCTGTGTAATCTGGGAAATTTTGTAAGATACTTAGCCTCAGTTATAGTGCTGCTGGTTAATCGGAAGTATCAGAGCACTAGATAACTAACAAAATGCTTTTCTTTGTATATATGATATTTATTTATTTATACTCTGCAGCAGTGGGTTTTACCTGCCTGTGCTCCAACTGGTAAAACAAAAGAAATGTAACCAATTGTATCTCAAATGTTGTCAGCCGGCTGGATAAAGGGAAATAAAATAATAATATTATTAGGTCACTGGAGCAGTTTACTCTTGAAGATGCTGTACACAGTTATCTATGAGAAAAACACCCTGTCATTAGATCAATTCCTGCTTTTCCTAGTGACTCAGCTTTTGTTGATGGTCATTGCAAAATTCTTTACCAGCATGTCCGGAGAATGGGCAAGGGTAGCAGCTCCTGCAGGAGCCTCATCTGGCTCTGGTGGGACAGGAACATCATGCGCCTGTTGAGGATCCGTTTGTGCAAGACCCCACTCCTGGTACCATGTGATGCATGAGTCACTGTCTTGCACCCAAACAAAACAAGCACAGTCAGGGTCTTTATTCAAATGATAGCAACCACTTTAATACACACAGACACAGCAAACAAGCAGTAACGGGGCCAGGCTAGTGGCTGAGATAGACTGTTCCCCGCATCAGCTATTGGCTGACGTGTGGTTGCCTCCTTGCCTGCACTGACAGATTTTGTCACACAGCTAGGAGAGTTTCAGGGTCTCTGAAACCTCACAATATGTATATGGTTTCCCCTTCAAAGTCTGCATAAGCAATGTATATATAAAAAATTTTGGAGAGCAAGGAGTGGTCGGCACCCCTGTTCAAAGCTGTGCATGTAAATGTAAACGATTGCAGAGGTTGTGGATAGGAGTCCCCTTTCAAAGTCTGTAGATGCAAATGTATATTATATTGGATTAGCTTGTGGGGGGACCCATTTAAACTTACCCAGTCTGTCCCAGTGTATTTCTGTATTTTCAGGTATCAAAGCCACCCCCTTCTGTGATTGCCACGTGTGGTCTTATATGTCTTACATGTACATAAAATCGAGGATCAGGGAGGGGCATCCCTTTGGGGTTTCATGCACATTCATAAAATGGTGTAACAAGATGGACTGGGAAGGAGCTCATTTTATTAAGTTGCACTTTAGTCCCAATTTGCAGGAGTTCAGTTTTGTTGCAGTTTAATTTTAAAGAGTTCTGCTCCATCCAGGTTTTAATTTCACTGAGGCAAGTTGTGAGCTGAGAGAGATCTGATGAAGTTCCACTTTTAATATTGAAGCAGAGTTGAGTATCGTCTGCATAAAAATGATAGCCCAGTCCAAAGCTATGAATAATATGGCCAAGGGGAAGCATATAAATACAGAAGAGAAGAGGGCCGAGGACAGAGCCCTGAGGAACTCCTTGTGTGACTGGCACCGAGCTGGATCTGCTGTTGCCAAGACTAACAAACTCTTGCCTATCAGTCAGATAGGACTTGAACCACTGGAGGGCAATGCCAGAGATACCCAGCATGTTCTCCATTCTGGACAGTAGAATGTCATGTCTGATCTGAGTGTCAAATGCTGCATTGAGGTCTAACAGAATTAATATGCTGGTTTGTCCAGAGTCTGCTGCCATAAGCAAATCATTGGTTACCCGTAGGAGAGCAGTTTCACAGCTGTGCTGTGCCCTAAAACCAGACTGAAAGGGTTCCAACAAGTTATTAGAGGTTAAGTGGTTGGTGAGTTGGGATCTACAACACACTCAAGAACATTTGACAGAAAAGGTAAGTGGGAAATAGGGCGAAAAATGTTAAGAATGTCAGCATCAAGACCAGACTTTTTTAACATTGGGGTTATAGAAGCGATGTTTGCATAAAGCACGTTCTCAAGGCAGTGCAGTGCATGTATGTTAACATAATATTCATAAATATAAACATGGGTGGGCTAATTTTCTCTTGTTTGTAACAGCACCAGATTTCAGTCAAATTAGTCAAAGCATTTTTGAGATTTTGTGGTATTTAGGTTTTATATTGTAGGTGTGGTTTACCCCTAAATAATGATATATTGAAATGAGTTGACTTTGTCTTATATATAGTGTGTCTGGGACACCCTAACAATGGAAGGACAGTGGGAGAGAGCTGTTTCAGGATATTCTCTTCCCCGGACTGATAGAGGGCAGCCTCCTTGGCTTGCAGCGGGACCATGGGTTTAGAGCATGGAAGCTCAACCCAGCTGGGGCCCATGGCCTCAAGCAGGGGGCCCCTGGACATTTGCTGGGCCCTGTTTGTCAGCACTTCCACCACACCAGGAACCGCTGCCAGAAGAAGGTTGTTGGACACCTGATGTCCTTCCAGGTATGCTATAAAAGAGGACTGGTCACCAGTATTCAATGAAGGCTTGTGCTGTCATTGTGGACATTATTTGTATACTGCTGGAATTTGGCAGCTGAAGAATAAATGTGTGTGAACTAACTATAGCTATCTACACCACCTAATGATTAAGATCTTCCCCAGTCAGCACCAGGGCTCGAACATAAATCTTATTTTCTATTCTTGGTTCTTTCCCTCGTTCCACAACAATGGATGAAAAAACTCCATTATTTCGTAAGACTGACTGGTGCAATTCAACATGATAACTTTTCAGTCCAACTGAAAGGAGAAATGGCACCCTAAAGAAGTCCTAAACCACTATATTTGACAAGATTTGTGTAAGACAAAGCCTTTAACCTAATCCGAAAATTTTATTCAACCTCACCACAACCTTCCTCTTTAGCATGGCATCCAAGCTCCAAACCTCTTGCATAGACCAAACATGAGGTTCCTCCTCTTATGCTGCACTCTGCTAGCCAATGTGACTGTTTTTCCTTAGTCATTGTAAAACAAGAAATTAAAATGACACTGACAACACTTTGCCACTCAAAAAGGAACAGAAAGAACGGCAACATTTTTCAATGATCTGTTTAAAAAAAAAAAAAAACTAAAGAAGAAAAACAAAGCATTTCCACAGCCCAATAGCCCAGTTGTGTGTCTTTTCTCTGCTACTTTTTTACCTCCTTAACTTTAAGCCCCAAGTTTAACCTCATCTTAAAGAGAATCAAGAATCATCAACTCATTGTCAATCAGTTTAGAAATAAAAGTGAAAGAAGAAAGCCCTTAAAAACACAAATATCAATTTCAATACGAAGGTAAATCAAAAAGTAAAATTTACACAGTAGCTGCAATGGATAGAAGCTAACGAGATACGACACATTTGTGAGGGCTTATGGGTAGTTTGAACACGCAGAGCGCAGTGCTCTACTGTTAGTTGAAGCCAATGTCAAATGAACATGGGTGTTCTTCTGCTGGATTGTACCATTGTTAAACAACGTGCCGTAGTGAGATTTCATTGAGCTGAGGGAGTGAAACCTGCTGAAGGATGTTGATTTTTGCAGATCAGTAAGCTGTTTGGGTCATCACGAATTATGGCATGTGCAGAGCCATAGATGATATCCAGATGTGCAGTAACAGTAGTTGACCACTGTTGATGGTTGACCTGATCAAGCTTTGTCAGTTACACTTGTTCTTCTCACTTTAAACCTGTCTACAAATTCACAAACTCTTTGTTGAGTTGTGTGGTTTTCACTTCTGTACTGAGCCAACATCCTTTGGTGAATTTCAGCAGGTTTCACTTGCTCTGTCCAAAGAAATCTTACTATAGCATATTGTTCAACATTGGTGCAATCCTACAGTGGAGCATCCATGTTCATTTGACCTTGGCTTCAAGTAGACTAACAGTAGAGCATGGAGAGGTACATGTTCAGACTACCCACAAGCCATTGAGAATGTGTTATATTGCATCAGCTTCTATCCATTGCGGTTACTGTATAATTTTCAAATTGCCTTCACTTTTTGATTTACACTTGTACATAGTAATTAAATCAGTAAGAAGCAAAAATAAACCACCTGATTAAATCAAAGTAAATTCAAATCATAATTAACAAATGGCAAACCTTTATAATTTCTAAGAATATAGCAGTGCTACAAAAAGAAAAAAAACAAAACACCGAAATTGATCAGCAAGTGACTCTACATGCACTGTACTTTTTGTATTTCCTGATTTTGTGGTTTTACAAATAAAAGTTTAATCCCATAATAATAAACTGGATCACATCCCAACTCACATCCCAGAAGTAACCACCCACATATTGTCTCTCTTGATTCATACCACCAAGCTATCTCCATGGCTTCTGTCAAGGCTCTTATGACCCTTCTCTTTGCAGACCCCATTATCTCCTGCAACCACCCAGCAAAGCCCTAATGGTCCACCTCAGAAAGTCCTCCAACCACTAATCCAGCACTTCTCCATGAGCTCCTGGTATTTTGCTTTCTTTCTTTCATTTGCCTCTTCCCGAGCATTTTTCCCCAAACACTGTAAGTTCAATTACAATCGACTGTTTGGTGGTCAAAGAGCTGTTTGTGTGACGTGGTCTGGAAATTTTAACTGCTTGCTCAGATCAGCTCTAGTTAGAGGCGATGGTGAGGAAACCAATCCAAATTTTTGCTGAGTGGGAGGTTTCTCTCCTGCTTTGATGAAGAAGATAATCTTCTTTGGTGAATGATGTTGTCTGTTGGTGCTGATTGCTGTGGCTACACTGTTGACACCTGCCTTCATCTCCTACTCATGGCACCAACAGCAACAGTTTTCAATAAATGCTGTTTGGCAGCTACTAAGGAGGAGTTCCTATCACCCTTACCTAGCACGATGAGGACAAGCAGCTATCTTGCTCTTCTCCCATATAGTATTTGCAGATTTGTAGGACTTGGGAAGGCATCATAAACAGCTTTGGCAAGGAAGTGAATGTGATGAGGGTCTGTCTACCAGATGTTCTCTCAAGTTATCATGCATTGGAGTGCGTCCTCCCACCCAATCCATTCTTCCTGCAGCAAGTCTCACCATCAAACGTGCTCATTTTTACTCCACAACTGCTCAGACTATCACCCAAAGAAGGTGGTGTCTTTCATCTCCTTTGGCCTCTCTGTCAAGTAACTGTATTATTACAAGAGGCATCATCAGTGATGGTATTCTATAATGTTATAAAGGTGATTCAAAGTTGTTTCATCCATCCATCCATTATCCAATCCGCTATATCCTAACACAGGGTCATGGAGGTCTGCTGGAGCCAGTCCCAGCCAACACAGGGCGCAAGGCAGGAACAAACACCGGGCAGGGTGCCAGCCCACCGCAGGGCACACACACACACACACACCCACACACCAAACATACACCAGGGACAATTTAGGATCGCCAGTGCACCTAACCTGCATGTCTTTGGACTGTGGGAGGAAACCCATGCAGACATGGGGAGAACATGCAAACTCCACGCAGGGAGGACCAGGCAAGTGAACCCAGGTCTCCTTACTGCGAGGCAGCAGAACTACCACTGTGCCACCGTGCTGCCCCAAAGTTGTTTCATTCAGTGTCAATATAAAATTTTACCTACAAACCGTAGAAGTTTGAAGGTACAAGCAGTGGTAACGGTAATCAGAACATGGTCAGAAATCTTGGTGTGACTTTGAACTCATTGCTTTAATTCATATATCTTCAATGACTCAGTACTGTTGCTTCTTTCTTCCTAATTTCGAGAGGATTTGACCCTATCACAAACTTGACAAAAAGACACAAAATGGTTTGGGGCATCCACCTGTATATTGTTTTCCTGGCTGCAAAATTGGTTGAATAGTGGTAGTACAGGTTAGAGTCCAGAAGAGAACTGATTTGCTGGCACAAAGATGGCAGCTTTAAAGGAGAGCAGAGGAAGTGACATCATCACTGGGGTCAGAACCGGACGTGGAGTCATTGGGGCCGTGACCAGAAGCGACATCATCAGTAGACCCAGAAAAACGGAAGTGACGTCATCGAGGCCAGGTGGAATTTCCCATAACTGGTCTGCAGAGAAGTGAGAGAAAGAGTTAGTGCACTCTGCCACCTCTTGGTCTGGCATGGAATCACTCTCATTCAGTCCCTTCAGCTGCCTCCCATGTGCACATGTGTGACAACCCTTTCTCACCAATTATTCCATGCAACACCTTGTTCAGACACTTGTTCTCTGTCTTGGCTGGACTATTGCTACTTACTTTAACTGTTATCAGACCCTTACAGACCCTTCTGCTCCTCCAGAAAGCAGCTGCTCGACTAGTGTTCTTGTACTACTCCTCCGCTTCAGTCTGTCCACTGGCATCCTGTTGTTGCAAGGATCGAATTCAAAACGCTTGTCTCTTCCTGCAATCAGTTCTGTTCTTGAATATGTCCAATCCTTGGTCTCTCCGTTCATCCCTTCAAGAAGTCTCTGTTCTGCCTCAGCATGTCTACTGACCATCCCTCCTCTTCCCAGATGTGCCCAGACTGGACAAAGTTTCTTCATTCTTGCTCCAAAGCTGTGGAATGATCTCCCTTTATGTATTTGTACTGCAGCCAATTTACTTGAGTTTAGGCATCTTTTGAAAACATACACTTTTTAAAAAATATTTTGGATCTTCTTGGCTTCGCTCCTAACAGGATAGCTGCTGTTATCCTGACAAAGAGTTTAGAATACTGATGTGAGTCATAGTGAAGGTGTAGGTATAATTACTGTATTTTCTAGTTCTTCTCCTTTGTGTTCGTTTTTTTCATCGTGTTCATTCTTGTAAGCATTTTAATTTGCTAACTTGCTTTGTAAGTCATCTTAGGTAAAGCATCTGTTAAATAATAATAATAATACTAATAATAATTTATATTATTATTATTATTATTAATTTATTAATCAATTATTATTAACCAACACGCAAACCCTGGTCTCCTTACTGCGAGACGGTGCCACCGTGCCACCCTTTGTAGTAAGTCTGTAGTACTAATTTGACTATTTACACAGTTTTCTACTGATTTTGATGAATTACTGCTGGTTTAAGTTTTAATCAAGATATACACATCAGATTACAGCTAAACTTTCAGGGCCCTTGATCAACAAATGCCAATATTTTTGGAAATATGCATTTGCTAGAAGTAAGGTGGCTGTGCTTTAGTAATTAAAATTGCACACCTGTTTTCCAGGAAGAGCTTGATGATAATGTCTCAGAATATAATCACAAGACAGGAATTCACACAGAGTCAGGAGCTGTTGGCTTCAGTGACTTTATTAACACATAATAAGGCTGCACTCTGTCCGCAGAGAAAGCCGCTATTCCTGGGCTCAAAGACATTTTTATACACGGCTTAACATAGATAAGATAGTTTGACACTGTTGCTTATGCTAAAGGACAACTCCTGATGACATCTTGCCACCTTTGTCCGATCACTTTCAGTCGGGCCCACTTTCCATTAGGTTATGCTTATCCATGCCCAATATTCTTTATCTAAATCATCCACCCAGTGTTTGGCATCGACTTCCAGGGTGTTATTTTACATTGGTGGAGTGGTTACATGTAAGACTCTGCTCTGTGTGTGAATCACTATGTGCTTCTTAAATGGGCTTTCTCTTCCTCCGACAAGTTACAGAAGCCATTACATTCGTAATATTACAGCTCTTTTAACGTGTATCATCAGTGCCTGGTTGTCAAGTTTGAGGAGCAACAGTGCCCACTATCTATCTATCTATCTATCTATCTATCTATCTATCTATCTATCTATCTATCCAAGTTTAGCAAATACTTCCACCTTCTTTGTTACTCTGAAATAATAATGTTTAAATCCTACTGAGAAATACAGGTATTTGTCAATAAGCTTTTTTGAGATTCCTGAGTAAAGTCCTCTTGTATAATATTCTTCATTTTATTGTTGTATATTTACTTCACATAATAAACATTTTAATAAGATCATATAACATTACCAAGATTAATAAACTGTTAAATGTATAGACATACTCTAATGTTGCCATTTCAAACGAAAGATATGCTTCATCTTTTGGTGCATCCCAGTTCCACCAGTGCCCAATCATTTACATGCTGGTCTAAATTACTGTTTTGTATTCAACCTAGACTCTAACTTCTGTTTACTGTTGACAGGACTGATTAATGCTGAGAACACTTTTTTTCCATACTTATGTCTGATTATCTGAGTGCACCTTGTGCTCCGACAACTCCAAGCATAGTAAGAGTAGGGGCAACAAAAGCAATTTGGCCACAGCGGTCGATATTTGGTTAGTGGGCAGTGTAACAGAGATCTAGTTGGGGAAGGCTGCTGCATAAATAGTTACCTTTGATGTCAAAATGCCTACTTAGTCACAGGCGCTAACAAAATTCTGCATTGGCACAGCTGGCTAAATGGAAGCCAATCAGAATTGAGGGCAATACCCACATTCATTTTAATACCCTGTTTGGCTGTATTTGACCATTTTGACCCTGTCACTCTTCCCTCTTTACAGCAGCTCGTTTTCAGTATGAAGTCGTCTGACTCCCCCTTTGATGTTGTCCCTCCTCGACTTCTTAAGGAGGTCTTTTCTACCTTGGGTCCTTCTGTTCTTACAATTATTAATAGTAGTTTAACCTCTAGTGTGGTGCTTAAAAGTTTTAAACATACTGTTGTGCAACCACTGCTGAAAAAAATGGGTCTGGACCACTCTGTTATGTCTAACTTTAGGCCTATTTCCAAACTACCTTTTTTGTTCAAACTCTTGGAAAAAGTCATCTATACCCAACTGAAGTCCTTTCTGGATGAACATGCAATTCAGGAAGTGTTTCAGTCTGGGTTTAAAACTCACCACAGCATTGAGTCCTCTCTGTTAAGGGTTTTAAATGATATTCTTTTAATAGTGGACTCTGGTGACTGTGTACTACTTATGCTTTTGGCTTTAACAGAAGCCTTTGACACGATAGACCATGAGAGCCTCATCTCCAGGCTGGAGCAGTGGGTGGGCATCAGAGGTTGAGCTCTCCAATGGTTTAGGTCCTATCTCTCAGATAGAAGCTTTTGTGTCATTATTGATGATTTTACTTCCACCTCTGTTGCCCTCACCTGGGGGGTACCACAGGGCTCCATCCTGGGACCTCTTCTGTTCTCCTTATACCTTCTGCCACTTGGCTCTATTTTTCGGAAACACTGTATTTCCTTTCATCTTTATGCAGATGATTGTCAGGTTTATTTCACTCTGAAGCGCCAAGGCCTATGTTCTGTCCAGCCCCTGCTTGACTGCCTTATTGACATAAGGAGTTGGATGGCATTAAATTTTCTTAATTTTAATGAGAACAAAACAGAAGTCATGCTATTTAGATCCAATAGCACCAGCGGGACCCCCTGCATTGACCTTTCCACTGTGGCTCAATTTGAGAAAACCACAATCACAAATTTAGGTGTGAAAATGGATCCAACTTTGAAACTTGATAGCCATGTGAACGCAGTGGTTAAATCTTGCTTTTTCCAGCTGAGGCGGCTGTCAAAAATCAAGCCTGTCTTGTCTAAGCGCAACCTTGAAACAGTGATACATGCTTTTATAACATCTTGTCTAGATTACTGCAATGCGCTTTTTTTTGGAATTAGCCAGGCCTCCATTGCTTGCCTACAGCTGGTGCAAAATGCTGCTGCTCGATTTTTAACTGGCACAAGAAAGCATGAGCATGTTACCCCAATTCTGGCTTCCCTTCACTGGCTTCCAATTCGCTTTCAAATTCATTTTAAGATCCTTGTATTTGTTTTTAAATCCTTTAATGGTTGTGCCCCTCTTAATCTGTCTGAACTGCTGCACCCTTATGTACCGTCTCGCTCTCTCAGGTCAGCAGACCACATGCTTTTACGTGTTCCCAAGGCACGATGCAAACTTCGAGGTGAACAAGCCTTTTCAGTTGCAACCCCAAAACTCTGGAACAATTTGCCGTTGCACGTTAGGCAGGCTTCTTCGCTAGCTGCATTTAAATCATTTTTAAAAACACATTTTTACCTCTGGCTTTTAACTGAGCATGGGATGTTGGCTAAGTGTATATTTTTTTATTAAGAATCTCTTTAGTTCTTATGTGCTTATTTGTTTATGTGTTTCTGTTTCATTTACCCTTTGCTTTTGTGTGTCTGATGTGCTGTGTTTTTATTGTACAGCACTTTGGTCAGCCTTGACGTTGTTTTTAAAGTGCTTTATAAATAAATAAATAAATAAATACATAAATAAATAAATAAATTCATTCATGGGCCACTGATATCAGCCAGTACAAATAGACCCCTGGTTGAAGCAAAGTATACTGAAAATGTAAATTCAGAACTTCTGTAGACTTACTGATGTAATACTTTATAGTCAGTAACTTGTCTATTAAAATGTCAAAACTCACCTCACATAAGTGTGACCAATTCTACAGTACTGAAGACTGTTTCCTACCACTACACCCTTTTTGAATGACAAACTTGTATAGTAAGTCATAATTTCGAGATACTAACTCGAAATGAGATACTAAGTCATAGTTATGAGATGTTAAGCTGGAATAATGTGATAAGTAAAAAAACATTAGATATATACGGTATATGTATTTTAATTACTTTTTTCGACAGAAACAGAAACCTCCCAGATACACCATGTAGCCAATACTTAAAGCTGGACCAACGACAACTCAGATTAAAATTTGTGCAAAAATTGGTTTGATCATTTTGTGTGATTCACAAACAAACAAATAGCTTACTATTTTATTTATATAGATGTCAATGAGTGAGTAGCATGCTCAGGAGTAGTGTTAGCAGGCCGTTCTTAAATATTTCTTAACCCTGGCCAAGGTTGTTGAGTACCTTTCTATTACTGTGGTACTTATAAAAAAATGTTTCCGCTGATTTGGGGGTCATTTTTTTAAAACATAAATAAATAGCAAAAATGATAAATATAGCACAATTATAAATAAATAGCATAAAAGACAGCATAAATGGTTCAGGTGGCTAAGTAAAGGACAGTCAGCATTGAGGGCTGTTCCCACTGTTTTGGGGATAGGCTTTAAAAATAAACAGCATAAATGATAAATATACTGTAGCCTAATGATAAAAAATAGCATAAATGATAAATACAGTACGTTGTATATTCAGTAACAGGGCACCAAAACACAGGTTTTACAAAAATAATATACAAAAGTATACTGCATCTCTTATTTCTGCAATAATATAAAACCTGTACAACTGAACATTTTAATGCAATCTTATAAAGTTAGATTAAAAATGAATAACTGCATAAACTTACTCCAGGTTAATTCAGGCAGTGACTCATAAACGGTATGAAAGTATGGTAGCTGCTCTGGATTATACGAGTTAGAAAATGACACGACATGTTATAAACGACTCCTTTTTTTCATGTATTGCACTTTACAGTACTGTATTGCACTCGAGACAAATCCCCGCTTTTCAACCCTTGATTAGCATAGAGACACGCCCCCTCGCCAGAGCTGTGACGCTTGGTCCCGCCCCATTTAGGTTCCGCAATACCACAGAGTAGCTAACGCTGCTTTTAATGGATTTGCATTCTCAAAACTGTAAAACATTTATGTATCGATACATAAACGATTTATGTATCGTTTCTAGCAAAATTCGTGGCGTGTTGCCGATTTCGGACACTTCTTTCGGCTTCTTTTGTGAGTACCTGGTGACCTTGTTTTAGAGCCCTCCTGTTTGGGAAGGCTAGGGGTTAGTTTCACTTCCGCCTTACAACACGGGCTGGAAATTCCGAATTGTTATGCTGATGTGGGGTTCGGTTAGGGTTTAGATGATAAGACGGTAAACTTCAGGATACACGACTGACAAACTTTCCTCGCCTTGCCACTAACCTCTCCCTGGAGTCGAAAGAAAAGTCTCACAACTTTCGGAGTGTCGTGGCCATGCCGGGTAAGTTGTTTTTGTTTGTGTTTCGTTTTCTGTTTATTGCTCTCCTGGGAATTGGTCGTTTCATTCATTTTCGTGGAAATTCTCTGCCTATGTGATTTAGTCGGTCTAGTTTGAATGTGTGTATGCAAATGTTTGTTTAGTATACAAGACGAATTTTATTAAAATCTTGTTTTTCCCGACGCTTCCCAAGCGGCCAGCTCATTTTGGAGAGAGCTTTAAAACCTGCCGACGAGACTTACAAGAAACAATTAAAATAAAAAAAGCGAAAAATACTGTTAAAATCATAGTCCAAGTAGGCTAGGAAAAGTATTGTAATTTTTTATGACAACACCAGCAACGTTAGAATGTATTTATATAAAATACTTTACAGTAACGAGCGCTAAACAGAGTTGCCAAAGGAAATGAAAACTGAAGAACCGGACAGACGAAGTTGTCACAGACTATTTTGCTGCTACTTCTTAATTTCTTATCATTAGACTTGGGCAAAGGTTAATTGCAAACTATTTATTTTATCTGGTAGTTCTGAGTCCTTGACAGGATAATCAAACACTTTTATATATTCTTTAACGAATTGTGTTTTAACAGAAAGAGTAAAATGGTTTCTCAGTTTGGGAACATGACAGACTAAGAGGCTAAAATTGGCGACTTATTTACAGTTTATTCCTGTTTTTTGTTGCACCTTAAATGTTGCTGCATTTTGAGTATGTAGACCGTAGTTGGTGGTGAATGCCTGTTCTTGATCATACAATATTTGGGTTAGTGGAGAATGAGCGTCCACAAGGGACAAATGCCATGGGTACACATACCCCGTAAATTAATTTTTTTATTTACCAACATTTTTTCGTTATTGAAATCCACACACAGCAGGGCAAAATCAGCCCCCCCCCCACCCCCGCATAGTGATGTGCAAGAAAAGGCAAAAATAAGAATCACCACTAGAAGTAAAAGATTAAAGAGAATTACAAAACTGGGCAGGTGTCAAACAGCACAGGTGGAGGGTGCAGAAATTCTAACCAGGCAGATCAGGACAATGACCCAGAGTTGCAGCTGTTGAGAAACTGGGTGGAAAAAGAAGCTTGTCCAGTGTTAGATGATGTTATATTGGAGGCCACAACTATTAAAGGTCATTTGTCCTAATAGCCCAGTCTAACGATAATTAATGGAGTGCTGAAGCAAATGTGGTGGGATCCTGTGATGGGGGAATCGAGGTAGCAGATTGTAGTTCTTAGGGAACTCATAGAGAAGGTGGTGCAGTGCCTGCATGATACTGTACTTCTGGTTGCAGATATGTAGGGGATACAGAAACAATGCCGTCACCTAGGGCTTTAAGCATAACGCTGTGTGTAGAATTCACTCTAAAACATGGCGTAAGGGCAAAAGCGGAAATGTTTGTACGCACAAAAAAATTCAGATGCATAAATCAGTGCGTTCGCCAACTTCCACGTTCTTCTGCTCCATAAATCCCGGTCAGCGTGAAAAGTAATGCACGTGCATGCGCCTGCTGCTCCTCCCCAACTCCTCCCAGAATTAGGCCTCTTTGAATATGCAAATCAATATAAATCACCCTTAAGCTCGGTGTTCTGTGAAAAAGCAATGGCAAATGCATGGGGGGGAAATAGAAGAATTTCAGCGAATACCAAGTGGAGGCAAGGATAAAATATATTGGTTGTTGGTTTAAAATTTAACCAACCAATTTAATTGGTTGGAAACTTGAAAGCGCCCGTTCACAAAGTCACACAGTGCCTGAAATAAAAAAAAGAAGTTGTCAGATATCAAAGTCGCCGTGAAAAGGCGAGTTGTAGCCCCCTGTGTGAGTGTCATATGAAGAAAAAAAAAAAAAAAAATAGGGGACACAGTGGGGGGGAAAAAAGCACGAAATGTCAACTTTAATCTCAAAATTTCCACTTTAATCACATAGTTTATTTTGTCATTAAAGTAGAACATCATAAACTTTATCATAAAATCATCTAATTTATTAGTTTCTCAAATCCCATTGTAACTAAAGTAGCACGTTAAATGCTTTGTATCTGTTCTTCTATGTGCTCTGTGTGTGAATCACTACGTGCTTCTTAAACGGGCTTTCTCTTCCTCCGACACGACACAGAAGCCATTACATTCGTAATATTACAGCTCTCTGAATAATTAAAATACTGAGATGTATACTTGATATCATTTTCATGATACGAGTTAAAGCATGTTATTAAACATGGAAACACGGTGGCGCAGTGATTGTTCATGTCTCACGCAAGATGCTTGCTGTGCCGTGCATGTCCTTAGATGAAATCATTTATTGCAGTAGTATTGTCTCTTTCAAACGTACTAACCCCGAATTCCTGTCCTTGCTTTTCTTTCTCCAAATACTCAATCACCACACAATCGGCTCTGTAATAGACGTTAAGCCATCTGTAAGCTTAGAACACCGATTCTTCAAAACTTTTAAGGAACATTGAAATATCTTCGTAGTACATGTTTAACTATTCTATCCTTCCAGTGTCACGCCAGCCCCAGCAAGAATACGGCGCGAGGCAGGAACAGTCTGTGAACGGAGCACCAGCTTCTTGCTAGCGCTGTGACACCGTGTCCTCACATGTTTAATTATTAACAATATAGATTATTTAAATGAAGTTAAAAGTTTCATCTGTATAATATAATAAACATATTTTGCTGCATTTCATCTTAAAAACGATACCGTCATCATATGTAAAAACGCGCTTTATAAAGTGGCTCAGGTTGTGCAATATTATAACTGTATCGCAAGTTTACAGTAAGGTAATTGTACCAATAAGTACAAACAGTTCTACAAGGAGCACTTGATGGACTGATTGAGTGCGTTTATAGTTCTTGGGATGAAACTGTTTCTGAACCGCGAGGTCCCTACAGGAAAGGCTCTGAAGTGTTTGTTGTATGAGACCAGTTCAATAGACAGCATGGCTGAGGCAGCGTGTGCTTGATTCTGTATACCGATAATTCTCTTTCCAATCAGCTGCTGTAGAGCTGGGATTCCCCACTCAGATGCAGTGATATTAATACTCTGAGTGGTGCAGTGAGAGTAATATGGAAAAAGATGATCCGCTGTGGCAACCCCTAATGGGAGCAGCTGAAAGAAGGTGCAGTGAGAGTAACAACGCTAAAGTAGCTATGGTATTTGGGATAGTTTGGCCATTCCGTGTACCATTATATTGTTAAAGATTAATTACAATCAGATGCATTAAACTAATAAACAATATGCAGTTAATTTCAGTGTATTTATAAAGCCACGTCAGGGATGTGGATCTAAAAAAGAAAGGGAAACCACACTGGAACAGTAGCACTGCTTTGACGCTGGGTGCTGAGTGGAGAATTTGTGTACGCCAGGGTTTTAGCTACCGTGAAAATGTGCGTGGCTTTACGTCAAGTTTAGGTTTTATACATCATGATTTGAGTGTGGAAATGGGCTTACACAGCATTTTTGTGCGTACGCACTGTTTATACATGAGGCCCCAGGTGTTTTACTGGGGATGGTGTTGTCAGAATGTGGAGGACTGTTGCCAGTTCTGTGCCATTGCAACAGTACCAGGTGACCGGCCCCTCTGGTCCTTTTCCTAAGTCCAGTCAAGGAAGCAAATATGTCAAGGTGGCATTGGACTATTTTACAAAATGCTCTGAGGCCTAAGCGTTGCCAGACCATAAGACAGTGGTGTTGACTGATGCCTTAATTTATGGTCTTATCAGCAGGTTTGGGGTGCCGACTGAGCTACATTATGATTGGGGTGGAACTTTGAGAGCCATGTGTTCCAGCGGTTATGTGAGTGGCTCAATAGAAAGAACACCAGGACTACACCCTTGCCACTCACAGTTGTGGGCTTGCTAAGTGGTTCATTTGGACCCTCACCACCCATCTAACTCTAGTCACCAACTGGCATCAGAAAGACTGACACCAGCACCTAATGATGATAATGATGGCTTTCCATTCTGTAGTGCAAGTGTCAACAGGGTGTGCTCCTGCTCTGTTAATGTTAGGACATGAAGTTAGAATTCTGCCAGACCTTGTTTTTGGGCTTCCTTCTGCTGCCCCAACAACCATCTCGGGTCCAGAATATGCCTGCCAGCCAGGGACCTATTTCAGGCTGCAGAGAATTAACATAAATGACACTGTGATGTCCATGCCAAGGGAAGTAGGGAAATCGGGTATGCATCTGTGGACAAAGAGGAGAAGAGGCTGGTGCCCAAAATTACACAGTCCCTACATTGGAGCTTGCCGAGTCTTTGATTGTGTGGGGGAAGTTGTTTATTGGGTTCAAATGCCTTCCCTGGGCTGAAGAGTCTTTTTACATCAGGACCATGCTGAGGTAATGTAGTATTTGGGCCAATGTTGTTGGGTACCTTTCTATTACTGTGGTTGATTTGGGGGTAATGCTTTAAAAACAAATGAATAGCAAAAATGATAAATATAGCACAATTATAAATAAATGGCATAAATGGTTCAGGTGGCTAAGTAAAGGACAGTCGGGGTTGAGGGCTGTTCCCAATGTTTTGGGGGATAGGCTTTAAAAATAAACAGCATAAATGATAAATATACTGTAGCCTAATGATAAAAAATAGCATAAATGATAAATACAGTATGTTGTATATTCACTAACAGGGCACCAAAACACAGGTTTTACAAAAATAATATGCAATACTATATCTGTGGACAAAGAGGAGAAGAGGCTGGTGCCCAAAATTAGACAGTCCCTGTATTGGAGCTTGCCGAGTCTTTGATTCTGTGGGGGAAGTTGTTTATTGGGTTCAAATGACTTAACTGGGCTGAAGGGTCTTTTTACATTGGGACCATACTGAGGTAATGCAGTATCTACCCCTGCTCCTAATTCAGAGGGAGCTATAGATTCCCCTTTCCTCATGACTGTCCATTGCTTTGCCCACCAACCAGGATCTGTTGCCCTCACTGTTCCCTGCCCTTGCTGCCTAACCATCATCAATTACAGAAAGTCCTCTCTATGCCCTGATCCCTAGAAGATTAACCCATCAGTCTTGGCTACCAGGATTATTTGTTACCTCATGGGCAAGGAAATGCTTAAGTGCTATGTGACACTTGGCAGCTGGCAGAAGGTGATTATAGAAATTATAACAGGGTAGATACTTCCATTGCCTCCATTCATGATTACATCAGTACAGGGTGGTCCAGATCGTCTTGATAGACTTTGATTTATGCGGGGACGATTCCAGTTCAGCGTGAAGACAATTCTTCATGTCGTCAGTTCGCAAACTTCTCGATTACCTGGGATTTTTCGGGTGATTTTCTATGTAATAAACTTAATAAGTTATAGCGTAATGAAAATTGCATAATTAGATCTGGACCACCCTATAGAGGACTTGAATAAGAACTGCTGAACGGAAATAATCTGAATGAGGGGAGATAGGAGAGCAGTAAACTGATAAGGGCAGAAAGGAGTACTAGGTGTTTGTAGCGGGGTGTTATAATTAGCAGGTCGATAGAGAGAGAGCAGGAGGACGTTGACTGAATTAGTGGAGGGAGTGAGAAACAGGAGGACATTGCCTTACTGCTATTTTAGTGGATTCTCAAGGCTGCAAGATCGGGGAGTCAGCGGTGGCGCATCGGTTGCCGCATGGCACAAAATTGATGGGAGAGTACAGTACCTGAGCTGAGGCTACTTCTCACATTCATGCATATGAGTCATTACAGTATTAACAGACTAGCACTGTATTATCCAGTCCATTGTGGGGTGAATGTGGTCTCTGATAATGTTGGTGGCTGTGTTGTGGCAGCATATGAGAGGGAGAATTGTCCCAATTATTTTGTCAGCCGCTCTCTCCACTCTCTGCAGGGTAATCCAGTCTAAGGCAGTACAGTCCCCATACCAGACAAAGATGCAGGTGGTCAATAGGGGTGCAGCAATGGAGAGACGATTCTAAGGTTCTGTGACTGAAAGGAGGCCTCAAAAATGTAGAAAATAATTTTAGCAATTTTTAATAGCTAGATTTTAAAAATACATTTAAAAGAATAACTTGTGTGTGATTTAGAAGCTGAGTGTTTTTTTTTTTTTTTGTTTTTTTTTGCCAACAGTAGCAGTTCATACTCCAACACCAGAATGGATTAGGCCAGTTTTCACGAACTTAAACTGGAGCTTACTATCCACATGCTTGTTAGCCAGTGTTAGGTGCGTCTTCGTTTTGCTTAATTGAAATGTCGTTTAGATTCTGTGTTCCACAGAAAAGAAAGAAAAGCTTGAATAAGAGAGCAGAGGGCGACAGTTAGTCAACCCAATTTTTTTCTCAAAGAAAGGTCAGTTTACTCACGTTAGTCCATTCTTTGTATATGATGCAAATAAACTGTTTACCAAACCAAGCAACCAAAAAAAAGCTAATCTGAATATTCCTTGCAGTCATATGCTTATTATTAAGTAATCCACAAGGAATGTGCTGTTTGTCTTGATAATGATTTTAATGCTAGACAGCTTTTTACTAAGAGTCAGAAGACATTGTTATCTGTGAAGTAGAAAAAAAGACCCCAATTGGTTAAATTATGGCTGTTCTTCATTAACTGCTGGCTCCACTCACAGAATCCAATTGGTGTTCAGTGCTACAAAATAATTGGATCGGGGTCTCTCTACTTTTCACCAGCTACATTTTTTTTTCTAACCACATTCTGTCCTTCTTAAGATCATCTTTAAAATGTTGATCTATATTCTTTATTAACTTTATATTTTCCTGGTAGACCCTCAAAATCATTTTACATAATTTCGATTGCTTTGAAAATGTTTGCTAAATAAAAATTATAATAAGGATTAAGCACTTAAAGATCATTATGATGCAATATTTATTATGTTGAGCCACTTCATTTGTAAGACAATAACACAGGCATCATCTTATTCCATTGAGTCACAGTGCCTCATTTTATATAAAAGTCATTGTCTTCTAGCCTCAAAGAGACAAAATCTGCTTAGCTGGAAAAAAATAAAATAAAAAAAGGTCTGAATTTGCATAAGCTCTAATTCAGAGTGTTCATAAGAAATATAATGATTAACTTCAGGAGGTACGAATCCATAATAAACCAGAATAGTTATGTTAAATATCTGAAATATTAAAATGTATACTCCAGTTTAAATGTTTAAAGTCCAAATATTCTCAATCATGGTACAAATTTGACATTTTTCACCCTCGGATAAATGCCTGTAGCAGGCTAGATCCTAAAAGTAACATCATGCTTGTAATCACTGACGTTGAAATGGTCTAAAACAATACCCACCATGGAAATGTTAGAAATTTGTCATTTTTAGCCTACTGGCAGTGGCTTTCTGGAGGGCTTTTAAGTGTCCCTGGGGGGGTAGGAAAACATCTGGCAGCTATGCTTGACCAAATTTTATGGCCCAGGCCAGTATGTAATCTGAGCTGTGAGGCAGCAATGCTAACCACTATGCCACTTGTGCCTCAAACAGCAAACAATGCAAATGGAACAAATACCACAAACAAAGCTAGCAATAAGAAAATAAAACATATCTCATTGCGTTCACAGAGTTCCAATCTTGGGACGGCACACTTTGGGTATGCCACGAAGTGGCTATGTGGGATTGGCTTGTTACATTGTTTGATGTCGTGGCTCTGGGTGTAGTGGGATCGATCGGGATTGGTTGGTGTGGCATGATAATTTTTTGCTGAAGACATCTATTGGTTTATTATTTATCACAATGGTGTATTTTTCTGTGCAAAATATGTTTTAAAAATGACTTAATAACTAGACATCACGATGTGTTGAATGGTGTATATGTCGGGGTTTTCTCATACTGGACAGCCAGGAGTTGCTGGATTAAAAAAAAAACAAGTGATTTCACAGTGTTCATAAGTAATTCTTATGAACACAGTAGCGACTACCAATAATAATAATATTTTATTTATATACTGCATTTAGTTTGTAGCAATCCTAGGTGATTTCAGTTGGGCTTCATATGTATGGAATATAGTTTGAGCTAAAATTAATTAAATAAAATGGCAATTATGAATTAATCACGTGCAAAGTACAGCAATATTTATATATTAGTAGTGCTACGTGTCTAAAATGGATTGAAATCTAAGTAATCAATGTAGATCATTAAGGTTTGCAGTGTACCATGCAGTGCTATCTCTGTTATAATATGCCATTCGGTATGGGACTTGTTAAAGCAGTGTTAATATTTGTGATGCTCCATCTGTTGGAATGACAAATGCAATGTCTTTTGAAATGATAGAGACCCAGAGACACAGACACTTTTCCTTTTTTTAGGCCAATATGGTAACCTACCTTCTACAATCAGGCAAAAGTAATTGACAGCAAAGGATTAACCAATAGCAACAGGTTCAGCCTGTTAGTTTTAATTGACAAGTGACTAAGCCATCATGGAAAAAGGTATTCTAAAATAAAGAGCACTGGCATTAAAAGAGTCATTTGGAAATGTGCCGTTCAGAAATAAGTCTTTAAAAATAGAGTGGAAGCAGGGGACTTGACATTTTTTTTCTAGAAGAAAGCACATTGATGAGCAGCAGTGGATTAGGTGCAGAGTTCTTTCTTTTATTTATTTTCCATATTGTACTTCAATCACAAAGAAACACCTGAGACAAACAGTTAGGATGCCAGAATGAATGTCATGATTTGACTTTTAAGTCCAAAGTCTAAAAAAACAAGTTTTTTGAAAGCAAAACTGACATTTGAATGAAACAGAATGGCTGTTTTACATTGCACTAATTTTAATGGTGTTTTACGGATGCCTTTTGGCACACCACTTCCATTATTTCTTCTGACAGGGCCTAATTGTATTTTTGATTGGTTAGCGTGCATCAATTTTCATGAGAAAAATGGATAAGGTTAGCGCACCCTTCACAATGCATTTTTGGACATATTTTTCTGCTCCACTTTCTGCTTTTGGTTCTAAAATTACATTAAGAATAGTTTTTTTTTAATTATTATTATTTTTAATTACTTCTCTGGTTCCCAACAGGTACCTTTCTGCTTCTCAGTCCGGTTCACTCTTAAACCTGAGGTCCCTGATTTACTACTACTTTATATTGCAACTATTAAGTTGTCTATTGTAGCAAACAAAAGCTGGATTTCTTTCTAGTGAAAGACAATGGAAAATCATTCTTATTTTTGATTTTTCCTTTTGTTGTAACATTTAAAATCACAATTTTTACAGCCTTTACAATATTACTAATGCTTATTTTAGCCACCTCGAACTAACACTCACTTCCATAGCCACTGTGGATCATAGGTGGACGCTGTCTTGGAAAAACAATGCATAAAACAAAGGGGGCATGAAAAATCCAATATTAAGACAATATTCAATATTAATTGCATTTTTGCTGCATGTACATAGGGGGGATAAATTTAGTTTAGTTCTGTATGTTATTCAGTAGGCCAGCTACTTTATTAAATTTAATGAGTGTTCCTGTGGAGCAAAGTATCAAATTATGTCCTACACTCCCAATCTATCTTCCACTGACAGCATATTTTTGTTTTGTTTGTGACTGTCAGAAAAGTGAGGAATTGATTAATTACTGCATTTAACATCTTTGAGCAATAATGAGTGATACTTTTCATGGTTTCTTATAAGTGTTATAGGCAGCATGAGGTGCAAGCAGATCTGCTTTCTCTTTGATTAGGTTTGTGCATGCTTTTTATGAAAAGCTGAGCTTCCAAGTGTCAAATTTTTTAGTGAATGTGTTTGAAACGCCCTTGCAACTTTGACTGGTTTTAAGGTTTGGTGACTTCAGTAAGGGTCAATGGCATTTTCAGTCCTCTTGTGATTGCTTTGAATAAAATAACCGTGTGTCTTCATGCGTTTGTGTGTGTGTGTGTGTGTGAGATAGCCATTGTATAAAAAGTCCCTAAATATCACTCTTTATGAGGATACGGAGATGCCAGCTAACACTGACATTTTGTTTTTTTAATTAAAATTGATGCTTTTTTCACTAGCGAAGCAAATACTACTAAACTCTGCTTTTTTCAGGGCTGTGGAGTTAGTACAAAAAACCTTCAACTCTGACTCCAAATCCACAATTTATGGTACTCCTCTATTTGTAATTTAAACCAAAATACAGTATCAGCCAAAAGTTTGGGGTCACCCAGAAATTTTCATATTTCTGATAGAAATGTATGCCTTTTTCCCCAAGATACCATTAAGATGATTTAACAGTATAGTCAAGGCATTAACTAGTGTTTGTAAAGGCTATTACTGCTTAAAATGACTGATTTTTTAATTATTATTCACATATGGCTACAAAACCATTTTCAGGAGCCATTCTTTCCACATCCTAATGGTCAATTCCCTTAGCTTATGCTTAATTAGTCATGGTGGTAATGCTAATTATTTATTAGAGAAACCTTTCTAATTGCATTAGCATCTCTGAAACCCGTGGTCTTGTTTACTTGTTACTTTCCCATTTACGAAGTATAGGGAAAGTATTGTAATCCTCCTAAAATTCCATTTCGAGATTTTGATGAATCTCGATGTTTTAGACCTCCCCGAGTCCAAAAATACAATTTTTGGAATTATGTCTGTGTATGTGTATATATGTAAACACAATAACCTGAGTATGTTTTCACTTAGGTCAAGCAAATTTTACATACAAGTATTAGGTACAAAACATAGATTTCTATTAACTCTTGGGCTATTTCTGTTAACCGGAAGTGGTACATTACCTTTTATTCATGCAGCTGCAGAGTCCGATTTATTAATCTTTACTTTTGTAATAATTGTTCAATATATTATTGATTTGATTTGTTGTTGATGGTTCTTTAATGTACATAATATAAAAATATATAATCATTGCCTTGTGGTTTAGTCCTCAAATGTCCATCCCCATATCTTGAGTAGATGAGAAGGTCTAGAGGAGACAAGTCCCGGTTTTTGTTATATGGTACTAGCATTCCTAAAGTTCAGTTCTGAGTTCAAAAATGGCCAAAATGAATCCGTTTTCTCAAGAAACGTGTTCATCTATTGTTTTTTGTAGAACAAAGGTTATTCCATGAGACAGATTGCCAAGAAACTGAAGATTTCATACTGTACAAAGGTGTCTATTACTGTCTTGAGGGATGAAGACAAACTGGATCTAACTAGGTAGAAAAAGAAAGGGTCGGCACAGATACACAAATGAATAAGAGGAGAAGGACATCAGAGTGTGTAGTTTAAGAAATAAATGACTTACAGGGCCTCAGTTGTCATACTCACTAAATACATGTCAGATGCCAGTGTCATCTGCAACAGAGAAAAGGTGACTGCGGGGTACTGAGCATAATATACATTTCCAGTCATCTTCTGTCCAAGGCATTTGTTCTTTTATCCATTTTAACCATTTCCTTACTATTTGCTAGTTTCTCATATGGCTTTTTCTTTGAAACTCTGCCTCTAAGGCAGGCATCATCTTTTCCCTGTTGCAGATAACACCAGCTTTTGGCACGCATTTAAAGAAGTAGTCAACTGAAGGCAACTCGGTCTTGTCACTGAGACAAGCAGAGATTCTAGCCATTTCAGCCTTGATGAAGGAGTACCATCTTCATCTCAACCTGTTGAAAACTGAGCCCCTTATAATTTCAGAAACTCCTTTAATTCTGCATAGCATCTCAGAAAAGCTCAGCACATTATCATCTTCATATGTGTTAATAATTTTGTGTAAGTGACCGATGACCAACTAACTCTAAAATCCGTAAGGTCACACAGTATATGATGGAGTATTGATCTAAAATTCTTTTAAAGGAAGTGATAGCAATGCTCCTTGAATACTGCAGCTACAATATTTACTGGCATGTGCGCTGGCAAGTAATGTAAAGCCACAGCAGAAGAGATACACCTCCATGTGGAATTAAATCCCAATCCAGACTCGTCATGTCTAGCTCCTAGCTGGTGAAATGAGATGCCCACATTCATCTGAAAATTTTCCTAGTTGCTAATGGTTTTGATGCTTGATTCTTTTTGTAGCTGAGATAATGTTAAGTATTCTTGTGCTTAGGTTGGTTTAAGGGGTATACTTCTAAGGCCTACAGTATTTTTCAAGTGGTTTGGTCAATTTTTGTAAACTAGTCTTTTAACATTAGTTTTAAAATATTCTTACTTCATGTTGATTTTATTTGTTTGTTGCTTTATATAAAATTATCTGTTAAATGTAATGACAATGTTAATTTGAGCTTAATGACCATTTTTATTTCAAAGGTTTGTTGTGTGTGTTTGTGTAACAGTACTTAATTCAAAGTTTTCCTTTTTATCCATTCTTTTATTGGAAAGCAGCATGGAGGCCTGGAATGAACTTGAACTGGACCAGCAACACTTGCTTTATTTAACCTCATATCTTTGAAGGGACCGTCATCTTCAACTCTTAGACGTTCATATTTCAGAGGTGAGTGACAAATTAATGCCTTAGTAAAATTGGTCAAAAGTAGTACCGGTAGTTCACCGTTATTGCTTGTTCAGCTTTTATTTTGAACAATTTTGATTCCCATTTTTACAAGAACCTCAATCTTGCTATGTGAAAAAGGGTGTAAACAATGATCCTGTTATTTCTGCCAAAGGTGGCTTCCTAATACTAACCTTATGTTTGAATTATTTAGAGAATCTGTAATTCAGTTTTTTTTAGTTTAGAAGTTATGGCATAGATCTGTCTTTTACTTTGAATTTATTTTTAGTGATATATTTAGTGATGTAACTGGCAAGACAAAATGTAAAAAAGTGAAGGAAACAAATGACATTAAAAATTCTTTTGTACATTAGTGGCCTTTGAGATAATTAAGCAACATTATGTGTACAGTGAGGTAAAATATTCCTGGCAATCAAGTTTCTTATTAATGCAGGTAACTAGGGCTGTGCAATGTCTTAAAGAAAATCACTTCTAAAATCATTTAGAAAAGTAAATGAAAGTTGCGTTATATGTATCTAAAACATAGTTACACAATTATCATCTGAGTAAACTAGCATTGGCATTTGTAAATATGAAAATACAATGCAGGATTTGAATTTTAATATGAAACAACAAAGTGGGGGGGTAAATAATGGGGTGGATTTCCACACAAGTTTTATAAAGAAAGATATCATGGACTATCAGCTTTATCCTTCTGTCAACTGTGCGTCTCAACAATTTTGCATTTTTTGCTAACATAGTACATATTGTATTAATAGGAAGATTGGCTTTATGGTTCAAATCATTTAAACATTAAACGAGTTTTATTTTGGTATTAAGAAATGGAGCAGCTGGTGTAAACAAGTCAAATACCCGCTCCATTTGGTACTACAAGCTAAACAATAACTGTGATCTGATTGGTCTCATGATTGCATTCTCAAAGCACACACTAATCTATTTTTGAACTAACTCCGTTATGAGATAAAAGTGGCAGTAACAAAAGCCTGTATGTATGTATATATAATATGGACAGTTCCCATAATCGCTTGCAGAAATTCTTCTGCCTCAACCACACAAAATTTTCAGACATGACTTCTGGCGCTTTTCTTTTTGATGTATTGATGCGGTGTTGTATCATAACCACTGTGAGCCATTTGTATATGTACAGTAGTTTTTACTCACATTAATATTGTGCTTTCTGAAGTAATTCATTTGCTTGTAGTTATGCATGAATATAGTACCGACTTTCACTTGGTACTCTTGGTGCTTTTTTACATTTTTTTATAAAAAAAAAAAAAATATATAGTACTGTTACATTTTTGGAATTTTGGCATGGGTGCCTCAAGAGGAGCTGTGGCATTGTATAAGGAAGTTGGGAGTGACAGAGAAGTATGTAAGAGTTGTACAGGAGATGTACGAGGGAAGTGTGACTGTGGTGAGGTCTGTGGTAGAAGTGACAGATGCATTCAACGTGGAGGTGGGATTTCATCAGGAATCGGCTCTGAGCCCTTTCTTATTTGCAGTGGTGATGGACAGGTTGACAGATGAGATTAGACAGGAGTCCTCATGGACTATGATGTTTGCTGATGACACTGTGATCTGTAGTGAGAGTAGGTAGCAGGTTGAGGAGACCCTGGAGAGGTGGAGATATGCTCTAGAGAGTAGAGGAATGGAGGTCAGTAGGAACAAGACAAAATACATGTGTGTAAATGAGAGGGAGGTCAGTGGAATGGTGAGGATGCAAGGAGTAGAGTTGGCGAAGGTGGATGAGTTTAAATACTTGGGATCAACAGTACAGAGTAATGGGGATTGTGGAAGAGAGGTGAAAAAGAGCGTGCAGGCAGAGTGGAGAAGAGTTTTAGGAGTGATTTGTGTATCAGCAAGAGTGAAAGGGAAGGTCTACAGGACAGTAGTAAGACCAGCTATGTTATATGGGTTGGAGACGTTGGCGCTGACCAGAAAGCAGGAGACAGAGCTGGAGGTGGCAGAGTTAAGGATGCTAAGATTTGCATTGGGTGTGATGAGGATGGATAGGATTAGAAATGAGTACATTAGAGGGTCAGGTTGGATGGTTGAGAGACAAAGTCAGAGAGGCGAGATTGCGTTGGTTTGGACATGTGCAGAGGAGAGATGCTGAGTATATTGGGAGAAGGATGTTAAGGATAGAGCTGCCAGGGAAGAGGAAAAGAGGAATGCCTAAGAGATGGTTTATGGATGTGGTGAGAGAGGACATGCAGGTGATGGGTGTAACAGAACAAGATGCAGAGGACAGAAGGATATGGAAGAAGATGATCCGCTGTGGCGATGCGTAACTGAAGCAGCTGAATGAAGAAGACATTGACTTGATATCAAAGTACTGAGTCTTATGACATTCCTAAACACTAGAATATAGCACTTCAGTTTTTAATAGCCTGAAGGACTAGTAGGATGAAAAATGCTTATGCTAATCTTTGCACTTCCATTCATTCTTTTACACCTTCTTTTCCATTACAGGGTGCCAAAAAGCCGGAAGCTTGTTTCTGATATTGCTGAGTTCCATTGCAAATTGTATGAACAATCCAGAATCTTCTCTAAAACTGTAGCAAGACGATGGCTCTATCCAGACGCATCCCTGATATTCCAGCCGAAGATCTGGAGATAGAAAAAAAAATTGGCTCTGGGGGCTTTGGCATGGTTTATAAAGCCCGTCATAAAAACTGGGATTTTACTGTTGCATTGAAGATACTACATAGAAATGGGTAAGTCAAAAGAAGTTTCAAAAACTTTCATAAAGTAATATGCAGTTTAGTAAACTGGCAAGAACTCTATTTTAACTTCTAAGTATCAAATATATTAAAAGTATAACACTCCCTTTGTGTCATTCTTGCTTTCCTTCCAGAGCACTGTGCTCAATTTTTCAAACACACCCATCATTTTCATAGCAAATTAGAATTAGGTGACAAAGCTATTCCTGCTTCGACATGCCTGCCTGCTGCACCTACTCTAGTTACAGTGGGCCAGCTGCAGTGTCAATAACTGGGAACCACGAGGAGGATAAGTTGGAGCCGTGGTTCAAGGAGAATGTCTCCCCGCCTGTATCCACAAAAGCCATTCATAAGGTCTCAACCCCCAAACTCTCTATCCTTACTCAATTACCACTACCAGTAGCTTGCTTTGTTTGCTTGTGCTACTTGTCCTGCAGCCCTTCATATTTTTACCTGGTCATGTCAGTGGGTTGAAAAAGTTGGATGGTTGCAATGCTGACAAAACCCCTGCATTCAACTTCCATTGAGTGAATGACCAGCCTCTTGGCACTCTATTGCCAGATCCAAGTGCTTTAGCCTTTTCTGCTTATGTGCCAGTGACAATTCTTTCTCTTAGGTTATGGTTAGTTCTCTGATGAGGACTTTCTTTGCAGTTTTCAAAGACACCACAATGTCCGGCCTGAGTGTGGTGGCTGTGATCACAGTTGGAAAAACAGCTCTCTGCTAGGGTCTTTTCCAATGCTTTGCAAGGGGTGAAGAGAGATATTGACTTTCTTAACGCAGTCTCTTGTACATTCTCATTTGGGTTTTGCAGCATCTGATGTTTACTGTCTATATTGCTGACTGCTGATATTGGATTTTACAAGTCTTCAGTAGCCAAATCATCCACTGGTATAGTGTGAGCTGGTAGAGATGGCTGTGATCGACATTAAAGGCTGCACCTTTGTGTAGTGATATACAGTATATCCATGAACTACTTGTACCCTGTTGAATGACTTGGCTGACATATAGTGGATGATGCCCAATAAGATGGGAAGCAGCCAGTGCAAAATTTTAACTGCTGATGCAGTTGATAGTGGACAATCCACTAGTTCACACTTGCTGTTAAAGCTAAACTGGTCATTTGTCCATTTCAGATGTACATTGTCTTAACTTCTTAATGCTGGCATTAACTTATGGGTACTCACCATTTTTAGTTAAAGTGAGTGAAGAATCACTTTAAAAGTTGTCAAATACTCTTAGGAAGTGAAACTGAGTATTTGTAAATGATATGTAGAGTAAAACAGGGATTCAAATTTTGGTAACATTTTCAACACCTGCTTTGACTGATTAATAACCATTTATTGTTAAAAAGAGACCACTGCTTAATAACTCGTAAAATACAATAACTGATTTCCTGACATTCAACTGCATAGGCTGGCTATAACCTGCCATTAGGTTGATATTCAGAGTATACTCGGGTAGCCTCATGCCTATGGGAATGTAGTTTTTGTTAAGCATTATAACTATAGATATGTTTTCGTTTTATAAGTCAATTCTACAGCACTTACCTTGGGTGGGTATATAAAGTGCAGATGAGAAGGCTCCAAACTGCTGGGCAGCTTCACAAAGTCCTGTTCCTGGTGTAGGTACAGTTGGCCGGTCTTGCAGTTTCAGGAAGGCCTACTGAACTGCATGCATCCCAAGTGGAAAAGTACAGCATTACTCTATGGCAGCAGGAGAAAGTGTCCATTTAGTCTGCTTAAATGGTATGAATGCTGGCCTGGAGAGGGTACATGTGCCAGTTGTATATGGAAGTGTTAGTAACTTAGGAGCTCAGGAGAAGTTCAGCAATAAGTTACCTGAGAGAAGGACTCTTTCCTATGTACACACATGCAAAAGAAGGCACAAAGATATAGAAGGTTATGTGAAATGAACGTCATGTCGTCTTCGATGGGTGGCTGTGATCAACAGACTCTTGCTGGGATATACCAGGTTAAAGTTGCCCAGCCTATAAAACTAAACATCTGCCAGAAGAGGTGGTCTTTTGACCGTCTGGTGAGAAGAACGAAGGTGCAGAGCAAGTTTAGTGTAGTGACATCTGTTATGCTTTGTTGTAAACAGATTCAGATTGTTTTTGTGTATTTTGTTGAGGATTCCTGAGTTTTGGATGTAGCATTATTGTTGTGCTTGTTTCCTTTCACTTTTTGATTGTTTTTCTGTCTATCCTTGGACTGTGTAAATAGATTTTGTTTGGTTTTCAATTTTTTTATACTATTTGATTTTGAGCCCCTGTGAATACTGTACAGAATCACTTACACTTGTTTTGGTCTGTTTTTGAATATTCCTGTGTCATTGTAGTGAACTCCATTTTAACATTTGCATGACACTAAAGTGTTATGTTTTAGGCACCGTTTTAAAAACAACACTTTAATTTTACTATAACATTTTTGGTTTGTGTCTCAATTCTCTTTACCACTGATCTCCAGGTGTCTGGGGTCTGGGTGTGTGTAAGGGTGCCAGCACATGGGGCAACACAGCAAGGTGCACGTTACATTTGTGTTGGACTATGAGTTGCAGTATATGAGCAAAACATGCTCTTGAGGTCTGGTTCATTGGGGTGGACGAATTAGCTGGCATAATATTTTGTGTGTTATCATGAAAAAATTATTTTGCTTGTTAATCTCCATGTTTTATATATTAAGAAATATCCTGAGTTGTCAACATAGTCCAAAAGTCTAGTGGAAACTCATTCTGCATTCACATACCCTGGGATGGATGGGAAATATGAACTAGAAAATTCTTGTGAATGGTCTTCAGAGAAATTGCTGTTAATGGGGAAAATCAAAGAAAACTGTGCAACCCAAGTTAGTATGCACTGATTTAAAAAAAAAAAAAAAAAAGACATGGAAATTATATTTTTGTAGCCTCATTTTATTTGGAGCAATGCCATACTGCATGCTTTCATTTAGTTTTGCTTTGTTTTCACAAAAAGTAAATTCTAATTTATTTTTATTCGTTTTTCTGTAGTTTGAGTACCAAATCAATAGCATTAGTCACTTTTCTCCTAAAGCACTAATTGGTAGTTCATATGATCACAATAAAGCTGGAAGGTTAGATGTCACAAGTCAGTCTTGAGGGCTCAGACACCATTTTACAGTCCCTCCGTTTCAAAGATCCAAGAGGACATTGAGAAAAGGACCTCTCACTCGATATTTCAGAAAAGGAGTGGAAAGTAGCAATGCAGAGAATCCACTCAAGCTCCATATGTGCAAAGCATACAATTATTCAACTGAAAATTATATATTGAGCACATCTGTCTCGCTAAAAATTATCCAAAGTGTTTCCAGGGCAAGGTCCAACCTGCAAACGTTGCAGTCAAGTTCCAGCCTCACTGGGCCACATGTTTTGGGCCTGCACAAAATTAACGTCATTCTGGACCAAAATCTTGAAATGCCTCTCGGACAGCCTTGGTGTCACAATCCCTCCTAACCCATTAACAGCTGTGTTTAGTGGGCTCCCAGATGGGCTTAAAGTGGACAAGGACAAACAAACTGTGATCGCCTTTACTTCACTATTGGCACAAAGACTTATTTTGCTTAACTGGAAGAATCCTAACTCTCCTATTCTAAGTTAGTGGGTAACTGATGTTTTATACTATTTGAAACTGGAAAAAATCTAAGTCTCACTTTGAGGATCTGTGCAGAACTTTTCCAAAACATGAAAGGATCTAATCAATAACATTTTAGAATAAGCTTTTAAAGTACTGAGGAAGCAGATTCTCTCCCCTTTTTCCGTTTCCCCCCCATTTATCATTATGTACTTATTAATTTATCTAACTACTTATTTTTACTAGCTTTATGTTTTACTCTGCTGGCTTAACTCTCTTTCTCGGGGGTTGGGGTTCATTTGTTTTCGATCTTATTTTTGTAGAAATTGGTTTATTTGTATGGAATGTTGTGTGATTTTAATAAAATCAATAAAATAAAAAAACAAACAAACTGGCAATTCTGAAAATTTCCATTGCATGTGAATGAATCATTACTGGCTAACTGGGTTTTTAGCTCTTGCATTATCTTGGTAAAATGTTTCATCCTTTTTTTAATTTGGCAAATGTGTTGTGTTACTCTCATATGGTAGAAATCAACATCTTAAAGAAAGAAACTTACCCTCTTACAAACGTTTGAGTCGGTAATCAGGCAGGAGAAAAGCTGTTCATTGCGTCATTTATTCTCTTGAAGCACCATGCTGAAGAGGGAGCAACCTTCACAACCGTCTGTTGCAGAATAAAAGCAGATGCTGATACTTATTGATAACTGAATTTACATAACAGTGCTGACAAATGCTTACATAACATACTCTGATTGGTTAAAAGACACAAGGTGTTTAGCATAGACCACAACCAGCCTAAATAAAAGTATTTCTTCATGTCCATGTTCTTCAGTATCTCCTAGTTTAGATATCACCCTTGAAATCTGCAAGAATGTGATAACTGTTGAGTTTTATTGTTTACAGGATATATGCTGATCTCTTACACCAAATATATGATTATTACATCAACAAGGTCCTTGTACATTCTTGTCTTTGTTGCTCACTTGACTTTTATTTAGTTTCTTAATATGCCTAAACAGGTTTCTGACATTTATTACCCCTTCTATACTTCTAAGATGGATGCTATATTTTAATATGGAAAGCATATCAACACACTTTATCCTAAATGACTATGTTATCCCTAAGTCTCATTTTTTTTCCCCACGCTCTGTTAAGATGACTCATTAGCTGCTGAAAGCCACATTGCTCTTGTAACATGTTGTGTTCTACCATGGTGTTGTAATGCTTTTTTTGACTTGTCTGATGTTCACTTTCCTTGCAAGTGCTGATGGTTGGAGGAGCATGCGCCAATTTTTACAGCGCATTGCTGCACCCACCACACAACAAACCACCCGGATTGGGACGCGAGTGCAGCCATGCAACAGATAATACCTCAGCACCACACTGGAACAGTGTGAGTTTTTTTACGGTGGCTGGAGTGCCAATCCTACTACCAACCCCAGAGTTTCCCATGCAAGTTGGAGGATCTTTTTGCTGGGCACGATGCACATTAACATTATACCTAAGATGTAGCAAATGCAGGGCAAGGGCCCAACGGAGTAGAGTCACTTCTGGTATTTACAGGATTCGAAACCGGCTACCATGGCAGGTTGCTGCAGTCCGACCTTTCAAGGGGTATGCCTGTTTTTGTACATTTTGCATTGGTACTTCAGCACCATATTGCACCATTTCGCTTGAAATGCTCCTCAACATGCTATGTTATGCTTCATTTTGATGAAGGCTTAGTTTCTGTTACTAATATAAAATGATCGGATGTGTAACTTACAATAAATAGCATAGTCATTTGGCCACTTGAAGGAACATGTCTCAAAGTAGATCTGCTGCAAGTCAATTATTTGTAAATTAGTGTAAGACAATTAATAGTTTGTTGTTAACGTCATTAGTTTAAAGGTGATGAGTGGCTGGCAGCATAGACCATATTATACCTTCTCAGACTGAGTAGGGCAAGCGGTTTAGTGTTGCATTATTTTTTGAAAATTTCTGATTAGTACCCTGAAGGCCAGTGTTAGAATGTTTCCCGTTAATGATTTTTTTTTAATTCATTTGGAAACTTGCATAATACAACACATTTCTTCCACAATCCCTTGAACTTTCTACTGACCCCTTTCATCTGCCTTGTGATAACAGAAATATCCTCTTAATTTTATTTTTGTAAGATGAACAATGGCAACTGGCAACACAAGTGTGGCTGCAGACATTCTGACACAAATCCACTGCCCATGTTTATATCGTGCGTTTTAATTTATTTTGGATATCACTGTGTTAAAGTCGAGAATGAGCATGGTTTTATTTGAAATGTGCAAGATTAAAGATTTGTAATTAGAAAGTAAAGAAATCTTCTACACTACAAGTTAGGGCTGTCATACTGTGTACATTCATATGCATGTTGCAGTTTCAACTGAGTGTCTGAGGTCCACATAGTATTGTAAAATTGAATTCCTATATTTTAATATTACAAAACATAAGGAAATATTATTGCACTTGCTGCATTACTCGCCTAAGATGGGTTGAAATCCAAGTAATCGACTTAGACCACGGCATTAACATCTGCATTCCACCATCTCTTGAAAAGTATTTTGTAATGCATGCAGTAATGAAATGCATTACTACAAATGTCTGTGATGCACCATGTGTTGGAATGACAAGTGCAATGAACTTTATTACTATAAATGTTTGAGAATCGCCATGTTTTGGAATAACAGAAGTCTTGCAACTGGGCAAGCACTTATCCTTTTATTAAGGTGAATAATGTCCCAAATATTGTGGAGTTATCAGGTCCTTCTGCTCAAAGGTGCATTATATGTTTTCTTGTTGTATCTGAAGCAAAGACCTACATAAGGCTTATCCTAATTAAACCTGCTCAAGATCACACTGAAAGTCCAGTCAGGTACAGACACTATAAGCTTGACTAAGATCACACGATGTGCAAGTGATGAGATTTGATAGCAATGACCTTTCAGTGTTACATCAAGTGTTCTTTCTAATAGTGGTGTTTTAAAACAAAGTAAGCTTTCCAAAACACTGCCAGTTAACCTTTGTAGTAGTTAACCTACATAGTTTTAAAGATACACTTTCCATAAATGAAGTATCATTTGGGAAGAGGCTTCCATAACTTAGTTGTTTGGTGAACAAGGACTTCTGGGCTGTTGCCACTACCAGGTTTTGTGATTCAGAATTTCTAGTGCAACTGCCTTACCTCTTATGAAAATTGTCCTTGCTAAATTCATGGTGTTGTCTAATAACAACAGCTTTTTTTGAACATATGCATTTAAGTTAAAAATTGCAATGACATCTTTCTTTTTTTATTTTAACACTTAACAGGACTGACTCCTTGGAGCATGAAGCCAGCATGATGCTTAAAGGAAGCTGCCAGTATGTTTTAAGCCTGATTGGGATATACAAGAACCCAGAACGTAGTGAGCATGGTTTGGTTATGCATTTCATGGAAAATGGTTCTCTGGAAAACTTGCTTACCCGTCAAAGCCAACTTCCCTGGCCCCTCAAATTCCAAATTATCCATCAAGTAGCGTTGGGTATGAACTTCCTACATACCCAACTTCCCAAGCCAATTCTGCATCTCGACTTGAAGCCCAGCAATGTGCTCTTGAATGACAGCTTTACTGTGCAGGTGCAGTACATTTTAAATCACAATCCTGTGAGACTTGTAATAACGTAAAATTTTTAATTAAATTGTACAATCTAAAATGTGATCCGATGTTTGGTGTAGTTCCCAAAATTGGTGTTGGGTTGTATTGCTGAGTTCTCTTTACCTCATGGAAGTTTCTAAGTTTGTGACTCAATTAAGCAAGTCCAAGGCGACTTACAACATTGGAGGTATGAGGGATGTTCAAAAAGTTTCCGCACTTTTATATTTTGTTGGAAACGATGAAGGCGGGAGGAGTAGTAATTGGTCGTGTCTGAGAGTATCATGTCACTAGTTCTGTCTGGCAAGCCGGCTGCCCTTGCAATTTAGTATAAGAGTTGTCACCCTGTGGTGAAGATGGCTGCAAAACTTATAAATTGCACCAAAGAGGATCAGCATTCTGTCATACACGTCTTGTGGGCAGAAGGTGTGCCGGGAGCACAAATTCATCTCCGCATGTGTGCTCAGTATGGGGATACAGTTCTCACTCATAGAGTCGTCTATGAGTGGATTGAAATATTTGGAAATGGCTGTACTATTGTGATGGATGCAGAGTGCGCCGGACGTTCAGCTACAGCCACGACCACGAGGAATGATGTGAAAGCAGCAGTGCATCAGTGGCTACACACTTGACCAAAAACTTTTTTTTGCTGATGGCATTAAAATGTTGGTATAATACTGGAAAAATCGCAAAGGAAGGTGACTATGATGAAAAGTGATGTAATTTCTTTTTGAAATTCTTAATAAATAGTTAAAACAAACTGCGGAAACTTTTCGAATGTCCCTTGTGCAATTGGTTACATTTCTTTTGTTTTTTCCAATTGAAGCACAGGCAGGTCAGGTGACTTACTTGCTCATGGTCACACAGTGTCAGTAGTGGGGTTTGGGGAGTCCAAAGCCTCATCCCACTACACCACACTGTTGCCACATGCTTTCTTCTATATGGCTATTTTTTCATGCCATTGTTAAAATTTTCTATTAATGAATGTACTCTTTGTATGTGATAAATAACATCTTTAAGCCACATTTATCCTGTATGCAAAAATTAAAATAGGATGGCTTTTTCTCATTTATTACCAAAATAAATTGTCTTATTGCTACTAGCTATTCACATTTAAATTATCTATTGATTGAAATCTCCATAAAAGTGCATTTAAAGTTACATAATCTAGACTTGGATTGAATGGCAGTCCATAAATAATTAAACACACGCACAATAATAATAGTAGTAAGTCAGTTTTCAGAATTGTTAACTACTTTTTATTTATTTATTTTTGAACCTGAACATATTTCTGTTCCTTATAAATAAGTTATAGCTATGTTTGTTTATTTATTAAAGAAATAGGAATTTATGTAAATCTGAATGCACTAGAACTTCTCCTAATTAATATCAGGTGAAAATGAGACCAGAGAGTAAGATACAAATCCCACACACCCCAGTTCTGGGCTTGAATGAAGTCATTTGATCATTTTTAAACCCACTCGGTCCTGAACAGGGTTGCAGAATTAGTGGAGTGGGAGGAGGTTCTGCAGCCTATCCCAGCTAGCATAAGGTACAAAAAAGGAACAGTCCATCACAGGGTGAACCGGAGTCCCTGGAGAAAACCCTCGTGTTAACTGGAAATATACCTATGCTTAAATTAATCTTAGACCCTTTGATTTAATGGATTTACTCCATTGCTTTAATTGGGATCATTTTTGTAAAGCACCTTCTCATCATCTCTGAAGAGATACTTTTTGTTCACAGTTGAATGCACAACAGGCTCTTTTGCAGCAATGAAAGAATTGAAACTGGTCATCCTTAATTGATCTCATGTGAAAGGGTGAAAAAGTCTGAGTTTATATAAGGTTCCAGGCTAATAGCTTCAGCCATGTGCTGGGTGTAAACCTTCAACATGTAATGTGTAGGTAATTACATTCCACTCTGTTGGATGCTTTTTCAGGATTTAAGGTAACAGTACCCAAGGCTTTCTGATGTAGGCACATATGCATTTAAGTTTGGTATTTTTCAAGTTAACATTGTTCTCTTACAAACATGCTATATGTGCATTATGCACATGAAATTGTGTTCTAAAGTTAATTGCTTTCTGTAAATTAAAGAAAATATTTTGCCTACAAAAGTGCTTATATTGTAATCTAAAGGGCATGGAGGGAAATCTTAAAAACTTGCCAAATATATCAATTTTCCAAGCAAAGACTGTTGACAAGTATTAATCCAAGTCTTTCAATTACACAAAAATTAAAAATAGTTTATACATGTCATTTCTGGAAAAAAAAAACCCAATATTATAAGATTTAGCTGTGTGCGATATCTCAGCACTCTGTCTCCCTACACAACAACCTTTAACCCACCGGGGGGTGATTTCCTCCCGGCAGACCAAATCACAGTAGACTTTTTGTGCCATATACCATATATACTCATGTATAAGTTGGGTCTTGAAACCCAAAAAATCGATCATAAAATCAGACCCCGATTTATATGCCCGTTCAAAAATACGACACTTACATTTTTTTTTTTTTTTAACATCTTGCTTCCTCCAATCTCGCACCAGTTTCTCAGATGCATCGAATTTTCTTGCAGCAGCGCAGTTACCAGTTTCTTTTGCTACTTCAACAATGTTTAATTTAAAACCAGCTTCATATTTTCTTTTGCTTGAAGGCGCCATTGTAGATAAGGGACGCTCTTATGATAAAGGTGTATGAGGGTGTGAGATCCATAAAACACAAATTGGTGCAAACATTTTGGAATAGTTTGTGTATAACCGTGTGGTCATGTAGGCGAGAGAGAGATGTTACGAGCACACGCTGATACAGTGCATTTCCACGCCCCCATATAGAAAAATAAATGGCAGTGTTCTCCGGTGTTATACGGTTAAATCAAGTCCTGACTTATCTGCAGGAGAACTTATCCGTGAGTATATACGGTAGTTGTGTGTTTTTTTTTTTTTTTTTTAAAATTCTGTAGTTATATGAGACTTCGCACAAGAGAATAGAAAATATATCCTTCAAGAAAAATTAATACCTGGCATATGCAGTAAAACAGGAATTTTAGGTCCATTTTGTTGTCGCAAATGTGTCAAACATGGAGGGAGTGGATCATCGCAGGGTGAACCGGAATACTTGGGTTGGATTATCAGAAGTGGCACATAGCTCATCTTCAATTTGGAGTGAAAATAAAGGGGGCACATTGAGCTACAAGCCACTCGACAACTGTCTTGGCTTGAAAAATGGATGTATGGTAAGTTTTTAAGCTTTTCCTCTGTGCCCCATACCCTCCATTGTAAAGAGCCTCAGCAGGCAATGATTTTTCTTTTTTTAATTTATAGGATGTGCCCAATTTTAGAACAGAATTTTGGATAGCAAATACATAAATACCATGTTTGTGAACAGATAACTTGGACATCTTTTGAAAATTGTGAATTCCACAGCTAATGTTACTGTTGACCTTAACAGTACTTTAACCTTGATATCTAAAAATGAAATGGTTAGTATTCATAGGTTAAAGGGATTTTATTATTTTTTTCCAAGAAAGACTGATAAAGATGTCTGATGTAGCTTTTAGGTAAGGATTCATTTTCTGTGTCTTCACGGAACAAAAGATTGCAACATGGGAATAAAACCAGAGTTGATATCTATTAAAGTAGTCGTTTGCAGCATTGAAATGAAGATGAAATATTTAAATGCTAGAGCAAAAATTGAAATGGCATGCTATAATTTTATTCTGTATTTTGAGTTTGATATATGAAGTATAGAGTTTCAGCAATGCTGAGTGTATCCAATTAAATTGGATCTTGGGATTGTGGTAGGCCTTGATGAAAAACAAGACAGCCCAGCAAAGAATTGTCAGGGCAGAGCAATACACAGTCATATAGATGTTGATGCAGTAAATCAAATGGAACAAAACCAAAGTTGGAATTGCATACTTTAGTTTTCACATTACCTGTACAACTGTTTAAAATGTTACAAGTATAAGATACAAAAAACAAACAAGCACTGCAATGCTCTCTTTGTGTGGGATCATTGCCAGCATTCTGAATTAAGAACTGCTTTGTAAAGACCAGAAAATCATGTTAACTATAAAATGGATGTTCCCATTTGCTTGTTTGCCTGTGAACTGTGTCACAAAGGCAAGGGGCAGGGAACCACTTCTGCTGATGCCAGATGCCCTGGTTGACTTTTTTTGTATTTTTGTGTCAGATGCCTTATATAATTTCTTTTGTTAACTTTTTATTTATTTTTTTTATTTTTCAGCTGACTGATTTTGGATTGTCAGAAGTGGCACATAGCTGTTCCTCATTTCAGAGTGAACATGAAGGGGGCACGTTGAGTTACATGCCTCCAGAGGCTTTGGTCAGCAAAAAATACAGACCGATGAAAGCATTTGATGTCTATAGGTTAGCTTTTAGCCTTTCTCATGCTAGGGGAAAATTCATTAATTTTTTTTTATTTAATGAAAAAACTGGTATATAATCTACTAATTTTAAATTGATTCTGTAATGTCCTGGAAAAATGAAGTGCTTTATGTTCTCATGTATCATTTTATTATACAGTCATAACTGTCTTTTAGTGTGACATGCATTTCAATTAGTTCTTATTCTTGTGCATTTGGACAAAGTCAAGTACACAATATGTGATTTGCTGTGGATTAGTATAGCTAAAGCCTTTAACATTATGTTTTCTGTTTTTCTTTCTAAGTTTTTTAATGGTTACTTTATGATGAACACGGTAGAAAATTTAATATTCTGTTGGTGTCCTCCTTTGTGCTTCATCGATAAATGCCTGATTAAAAAAAGTAAAAGGTCTTAAAGTCTCAAATAAGCAAACTGAAATAAACCTAAAAGACAGACTTGGTTCTTATAACTGTTAACTCTGACAGTAGTAAGCATCTTCTGAACACACTGACATTTTCCTCAGACTGCAGGTTGTCTAATTTGGAAAAAAAGAAAAAAGTTTAATCAAAAGAAGTAAAACTATTTTCTGAAACTGCTTGGGACAAAACTCAGCAGCCACTCAAGCCCTCTAATAACTGAGACTGAATCCTTTGATACACTGTAGATAAATTGTATTTATTTTTACACTGTATATGAAATGTGCTTATTTTTTTATCCTGATTTCCATTTCAGTTTTGCAATTCTTATGTCTTTTGTCATTACTGGGAGCACACCATACAAAGGTAAGTCTGTCAGCTATCAGAAATGAAGTTGATTTTGTAGATATCTGATAGTGATCTGTAATCAGAATTACATTTGTGGTGTTATTGTATGTCTGTTTGCTTTTTTTTTTAAACTGTTGTACTAGTAGGTTTTTAAGTAGGTGTGTCCATTATAAGAAAAAATTGATGTAAAATGACCATGGAGTCCACAGGTTTATATTTGGAATGTCGGTTATACTTTGGCCTTATATTTGCATATTCACAAATGATAGTTTACTTATTATTACTGTTAATGCTTTAAAAACATAGTTTATAGTCTATGCTAGGGATGTTGCCATTCCAGAATTTCTGTATTTGATACCAAAGGCAGTGAAAATTGTCAATATTGAATGCCTTTCTGTGCCATGGCAAAAGCAGAAATCCCACTCAGTGGCTTTTTATTAAAATACCTTTGTTAATAAAGTAAAACAAAATATTGCGCCTTTTTATTTAATACAATATTAAAATATATAAATATAGTAAAACTCCTTTTAATATGCTGGTGTACCCATCAATTAGACATCCAACTGTTGTTTAAGTAAACAAATATTGGCATTCATAAATAACTACATACAATGTCAGACTTTAAATGTATAGCAGAGATGGACACCCCCCAGTGTAACAACTAATGGGGGGATTTCAGCATAGGCTTTAAAAAGAATGATATCATCATAGAGTAACAGGTTTATCTTACCATGTGCACATTTTAAATTTGTTCTGTGACATTTTTCTCCAGTAACTGAAAAATACTGCTTAAAATCAATATTAAAAATAAAAAGTCTATTATATCGGTACTATTGAATTAGTGAATTTCAAAATAAATTCTTATTTAAACAAGCACTTTAAAGCTGTATTTGTAACAGCAAATCTTTAAAATCTGCCTTGTCAAAGAATCTGTTATTTTTGTAACATTTGGATTTGAAAGAATTGTGTTTTCATTATTAGGTTAAAAACGTGCTATAAAAGTGGTATTTAACAGATGAGTCAAACTTGATTCAAATTTAAAATGTCACAATCCCCTGGTACGTTCATTTTCCAAATTTCTCCTTCATATTTTTTCCTTTGTCCTAACTTTAAAGCTTCATGCGTGAAATCAAAGTTATCAGTTTTCCATTAACCTATTTTAGAACTCCTGTAAAGCAGCCTTTGTTTTGCTGTTTCGAAGGTTTCTTAAATGAGTGGTCAGACTTTGTTATTGCTTATGCCTGTGTACAAATCCAGAACTAGAAAACATACTGGACTATTGTTTCTTCTTTTTCTTTCAGCTGCTCCCGTTAGGGGTAGCCACAGCGGATCATCTTCTTCCATATCTTTCTCTCCTCTGCATCTTGTTCTTTTACACCCATCACCTGCATTTCCTCTCACACCACATCCATAAACCTTCTCTTAGGCCTTTCTCATTTCCTCTTCCCTGGCAGCTCTATCCTTACCATCCTTCTCCCAATATAGTTAGCATCTCTCCGCTGCACATGTCCAAACCAACCTCTAGCTTCTCTGACTGTCTCCCAACCGTCCAATCTGAGCTGACCCTCTAATGTGCTCATTTCTAATCCTATCCATCCTCATCACACCCAGTGCAAATCTTAGCATCTTTAACTCTGCCACCTTCAGCTCTGCCTCCTGCTTTCAGGTCAGCGCCACCTTCTCCAACACATATAATATAGCTGGTCTCACTACCGTCCTGTAGACCTTCCCTTTCACTCTTGCTGATACCCGTCTGTCACAAATTACTCCTGACACTCTTCTTCACCCATTCTACCCTGCCTGCACTCTCTTTTTCTCTTCTCTTCCACAGTCCCTGTTACTCTGAATTGTTGACCCGAAGTATTTAAACTCATCCACCTTCACCAGCTCTACTCCCTGCATCCTCACCATTCCACTGACCTCCCTCTCATTCACACATATGTATTCTGTCTTGTTCCTACTGACCTTCATTCCTCTCCTCTCTAGAGCATATCCCCACCTCCCTACAGATCACAATGTCATCAGCAAACATAGTCCACGGGGACTCCTGCCTATTCTCATCTGTCAATCTGTCCATCATCATTGCAAATAACAAAGGGCTCAGAGCCCTAGAACTATTGTTACATGTAGTCAATTAATTTACAACTGTGAGGCAGCATTACATTCTCCAACATACCTTTTAAATATATGTGTACTTTCACTTATGGTTTATACTATTGGACATTGGTTTGCCTTGACCATAGAAACCACTTGTGCTTTCCTCCTTATATTATTTTGGATCAATAAACACATTTTAAAACTCTTGTGAACTTGTGTTGCAAGGTCTTTGGGTATTCATAAAGTACGAGAGACATAAGACAAGCTGGCAAAGTAGCACATCAGAAGGATAATGCCTTTAGGTAGGAGATCAAGTCTAAGATCAAAAAAAAAAAAACCATAAGTTAGCCTAGATTCCTTTCATTTACTTTCTGGTTATTCATTGCTTCATTGGAAAAATATACTTTTTTTTATATCATGCAGACTAAATTGAAATGTCTGCTCTATTAACCTTGCCAGCTTCAGTATCATGCATTGTATTTTTGTTTGAAGTTTATCTTACTGCTAACCTCTCAAAAGATTTCCAAGTAAAGGGAGAACAGACCACACATTCAGTTTTACTTTTTCTGTACAATGTTTTGAAAGATGGAATATAAAACCCAAATATCAAACAGGAGCATTTATTTTTTTTTTAATCCATCTTCATGCTACAAACTTGATTACAAATCTTTAAATTAATCAGAGCACTGCTGGTGGAATTTGTATTCAACTTAGATTAGGATTTTAGAGATTTACAGTATGACAAATGAACAGAATTGTAATGACGATATAATAGTATAGTAACATGGGGGTTATGCTGTTTATACCCTTTGGCATGGGCTACGACTCTTCCTGTAGTATTTTTAGTTTTCTGTAGTCTGTATAGGGGTAGATTTGTTACGAGTACAAGGCTAGAGTATGGACATCATATGTTTGCTATTACTCAGAAAATGATTAACAAGATATATGAAATCTATCTGTTTTTATACTGCAGATGCATTTTCAACGATAGTGAAGTTTCGTATTCCGAGAGGGGATCGCCCAGATATTTCTGGGGTAAATCCATCTGATGCAGAAGGATTGAAAGACATGTTGGAGCTTATGCAGAATTGTTGGCATAAAGATTCAGAGCAGAGGCCTGAGTTTAAAGGTTAGTTATGAATATGATTATACAGTGTCACCTTATAATGTGGGATCAATTCATGTTCAGGGGTAAGATTTGTAGTATGGATTAGGCCTTAAGCCTTTTGCACATTACATGACTTCTAGTCCAAATAGTATGTCAGACGTGATAGCTCATTGCCTGAGGATGTCAGATTACACAACTGCATAGACTACTTTTGGTTTCACATTTCCAAAGTATTGTGAGCTTTTTCTGACAGCCAATAATGTGCTGTCTGATAGCTTTGGTGCCGGATCGCTCATAGCTGCATTATATATACATTGTACTTTTAGTTGAGTGCTCATTTGCTTTCAATTCTCACACAAACAGAGCTCGCCCCTATAACATAAGGCAAAATCAGCCAGACAGAATTGGAATTTATGTTCTAGTTTTTTAGCCACAGTAGACATACAGCATATTACCTATTTACATATGCATATATTTTCATGACGTATTAGAAACATTAAGTAAATAAGTATATTCTAACAATTATGCCTGACCTAAATGAGAAATTCATTATAGTCCACTGTCTTGTACAGGAGTGGAAATTGTTCAGACTTTTTTTCTCCTGCTGCTAACATTTTCACCACATATCCCAGTAACAGATAAACACTGCTTTATTTTTCAGTTTAACATATAACTACAATAATATTACACTTCCCAAACAAACACAAGCCCCTTCTACTTTTACAAAATAGAACCTTAAGTAACGACACTATGTACACTACAGAAACAAACAGTGAATGGATAAACACTGACTACAAAACGGTTAATAGAATAAAATGCAGTCATTTGGAGAGAAGATCACCATATGCAAAAAATGAGTCAAAACGAGTTCTTGGTCACCCAATTATTGTGGATTCTTCTTGGTCTAAGTGTCACCTACTTTTACAGTCCCTTGTTTCAGACAAGCATGGTCCAATGTGAGCAAGAAAATGTGAAACCAAAGGAGCGACCTCAACAATTGTAATCCACAGCTAAATGTATATATGGCTCTGCAGATTGTTTTTCCAAAGTCTCTGTTTTTGGGGCTGGTTAGTGTGGATGAAAACATAAATGGAGAGTAATGCCCATAATTATAAACAAAAACTTAGTAGTGTGGACGTAGTCTAAAATGACACTAAAAAAGCTGGTTAACTCAATCTTTGTATATTGATTTCCACTGTGAATATTTTACCTGCCATTACTTTCTTCTCAGTGCTTACTATACATATTTGACACAGTTGTTTCAAACCTAACCTGTTAGCTACAAGGCCACACTAAAAGCAGGGTGTAAAGTTTGCAAGACATAGAACAAAATAATTGATACAAAAGATATATAATAAATATATCTCTAAAACTGTAATCCTTATTTATCCCTTTTTGATTGAGAAACGTTGTCTTCTCTTTTTTCTCCAAGTATGTTTCTGCCCTCTCATTTCAGATTGTATCCCTGTGACCAAAAAAGTTTTCAATATTCACAAATTGGGAGTTTCAGAAGCCATTCACAGATTGCAGCATATTTTGGTAATTGTTTTTTTGATTCCTACTATTGCATATAATATCTATTAGACCAAATAGACATGCTATCACATGGAAAAGAATAAGATAATGGATGAAGATTAGGAATCCAATGTACAACTGTGCTAGAGGGATTTGAGCAGTGGCAGACCTACAGACCTTTGAAGCTTGAACTGTTATGGGGGATCCTTTTACAAAAGGCAGTGAAGCCTGGATAACCACTGTTCATAAAAACAACAGTCAAACACTGCTTCATCTTTATTACTTACCTTACTTTTCTAAATATAACATTTATTTTTCAGTAGAGGTAATTAAAATATTGTATCCTTGTGAACACTTTTATATAAAAAAAACAAAACTATCACGAGTGCCATCACGTTGAAAAGATAATCACAATAGTAACATCATTCATTTTATTATTGTGACTGCATTTTCAATGGCTCCCCCCTTATTTATTTATGTATTTATTTTTGTTATGAAAAGTCATCTACTGTTTATATCTACCCAAGAAGATATTTTTATTACCTTTTAATTTTTTACTGTATTTTAATTGTATATAGGTAAAAAAAATGGTTTTTAATGGTATATTTTAAGGTTTTATAAGATTATTTGTGTAAATAAACAGTTATCAAAATATTGTCTTTCAAAATGATTGCAAGCAATGAACTGTACAATACTTTCATTTTTTTCAGTTACATCTAGCCTAAGATAAATAATTTTAATAATTTTAAAATCTGTCATAAATATTAATATTGTTTTTAAATTATTATACTAAATATACAGTACAGGCCAAAAGTTTGGACACACCTCCTCATTCAATGTGTTTTCTTTATTTTCATGACTGAAGGCATCAAAACTATGAATGAACACATGTGGAGTTATGTACTTAACAAAAAAAGGTGAAATAACTGAAAACATGTTTTATATTCTAGTTTCTTCAAAATAGCCACCCTTTGCTCTGATTACTGCTTTGCACACTCTTGGCATTCTCTCGATGAGCTTCAACAGGTAGTCACCTGAAATGGTTTTCACTTCACAGGTGTGCCTTATCAGGGTTATTTAGTGGAATTTCTTGCTTTATCAATGGGGTTGGGACCAGCAGTTGTGTTGTGCAGAAGTCAGGTTAGTTGGACGATCATTTATTTTTCAATAGGACAATGACCCCAAACACACCTCCAGGCTGTGTAAGGGCTATTTGACCAAGAAGGAGAGTGATGGAGTGCTGTAAATGGTCATGAGAATAAAGAAAACACATTGAATGAGGAGGTGTGTCCAAACTTTTGGCCTGTACTGTATTTTAAAGCGAAACACCCATAATTTGAACTTTTTTTAGTTTATCGGTAGCCTATATAATACTTTTAATAACCTTTTAATTTTTATTTTAACTATTATTTTGTATTGAATTACAGAATATTTTTTTTAAAACCCTTCTCGTGCATTAGACACCCAAAATGTTTAAGCAATATGGAACAAAGTCACTCTTGTGGTCCCTCTGGGATTAGGAACCCTGAAACTTAAGCTTCATAGGAGATCTGCCCCTGAATTTGAGGTGTATAAAATTAAAGAATTTAAAATGAACAGACTGAGTTACAACATTGTGAGGACAAAATTAAATTCTTAGACCTTTAGTGATTGATTCCATTTGTTGTTGTTCCATTTTTTGTTATAAAATTTTGGGGCATGTCCTCTTATAACTCTTTACAAAGTAGTTAGAAGTGAAACGACAACACTGCCTTGTGTTCATCCCTGGTTCACTTGTTGTGTTTTTTTATTTTACAGAGTCGAATGGTATCTGGTGAGACCTCTGAAGATTTACACTCAAAGTTAAAAAATTTAAGTATTGAAAGCTCTCCAGGTACTAGTATCTCTCCTGCCAAAACCTAAAAGCAAAGTTTTAATTTTCATTGCCTAAATAAAAGTGCTTGCTTTTCTTTAAAGCCAAACCACTGGACGGACATAAACCTCAGGTACCAGTCTCTACAGGACCACCACCACAGCAGGTGATACTTTCTTTTTTTGAACATTTCAATATTAGACCTTTATTATATATTTTTTTGGTCTAATGGTTCTCAGCTCTATTTGTAATTCTCTAAAGTACCATTGTGATGTAATATGTTAACGTTAAATCTGGTGTAGCTAAACCCACTCAGAGATGTCGTCACAATGTGAAGAATCAATTTTTGTTTTGAGTAATAGAATGCCTAGGGGGGCTGGTTGGTCTTGTGGCCTGGAACCCCTGCAGATTTTTTTTTTCTCTCCAGCCATCTGGAGTTTTTTTTTTTTTTTTTGCTTTTTCTTTCCTCCTTGGCCGTCGGATCTTACTTTTATTCCATGTTAATTAGTGTTCCCTTTTTTAATTATTTATTTTGTCTTTTTTCTCTTTCTTCATCATGTAAAGCACTTTGAGCTACATTGTTTGTATGAAAATGTGCTATATAAATAAATGTTGTTTGCTGTAGTGTTGTTCATAGTTTGTGCTGTGTTGTATGTCCTATACAATCTTTTAAATAATAGACAATGTAGATATACAGGTAACTGAAATGTGGTGTCCCATGCTGTTTTATTAATAGTCTTTTCTCAGTTGTGACTATGTTGCTTCAATCAAGTCTTTTCATGCTTTTGCACTTGCTACAGAAATGTTATGGTTTAATTTTTTTTTAATAGGAAATATCGGAACATCTTAAGCCTCCAGTTATGGACACAGGTAAGGAATATGTTTCTTTAGTTTGACTGTTGCAGTGTTAAACATAGGAGCTTGTAATTTAAGAAGTATTTAACAGTCCTGGAAGTAAATCACCAGAAAAACATGTCTAAATTTATATATTTTTATTTAACCACCTGATACTTTGCAGTCCAGTTCTCCTAATTCTATTGAATCATTTTATTTTTCATGCACTTTTTGCATCTTTGTCCTTGTAGCTGCATGTCTCATTTTTCTAATTTGTCCTTCAGCTTCATTTGGTATATGGATGATTGTTTAAACTTTTGTCCATGATTCATTTTTGTAGTGCGCTAGAAATGGCTGTGCCTCCTCCCCCCTTTCTTAATAATGGTAGGTCCAGATTTTTGTGGGGATATCTGCACCACTTATGTGTTCCTAGGGGAAGAGGGTCCTTTGCATCTCTTTTTTCCAGCTTTCTTGCTGGGCCCAAAACATCATGGGAGCTGGGGCGGGCTTTAAGGCAGATTTCCAGTATGCTGCCTTAAACTGTACTGCGTAGTGAGTCCTCTCTAGGGGCACCTTTCTACACTGCCAGACCTATTCTGAACGTTAGCATGTCTTAACATCAAAACCTTGCTTATATCCGTCCATTTAGAGCGGCGTCTAGTGTTCGCTGGCATCAGTAGCCCTGTTTATACTGTCATTATAAATGTTGTAAAGAATGACACGATAAGCTTCGGAAATTACACAGATGTTCTGATGATTTTATTTTTGTCCTAGAACTTCAACATTCAATGAGCAAAACTCCAGTGTCCACATCCAATAACTTGTTTGTTCCTCAACAGGTAGGATATTAACTTGATGTTTTTTAGGGAGATTTTTCTTGTCATCTTAGTTGGACAAAGGGGGGGGGGGGGGGGGCATCAAAAAACAGGTCCTTTTAATTGCTGTTTTTGCTGTGAGACGGTGGCAATTTGTGGGTATTTTGAAACTGCCACTTTTTCCTTTCAAAACATCTTTCTTGGCAGCATAATCTCATTGCTGCAGACTGGCATACTGCCATTTTTTTCTACAGCTCGGGCTAATTTAATTTGAAATACTCCACATACAGAGGAACAGCTACTAGTGTTAGTTTTCAGTGGGGAGAGGGTGACACATTTTTAATTAATCATACTTTTCAGGTTGCACTGGTGGATGTGTCACTTTTGCTGCCTTTTCAGGATTTGTTGACTTTAATCATTAATTGTAGTTTTATTCCACACTTTTTGATAAAAATTTCCAATAAGTTTATTAATAGTTTCCAACATATGCGGCTGCTGTTCTTGTTTTCACCATGTTGTTAAATGGAGATTTCAATTTCCTGAACGCTTTAGCAGTTGTTAAGGAAACTAAGAGAGCCCAGTCTGCATAGATTTGATTTGTGACACATACTGTACATATTAAATGGCATGCACAAAATTCTTGCTATGTTATACACTTCATACAGTCTTTAATATCCATTAACGCTCCTGTAAAGTGTAGTTTTTTGCCAAGTGGCCCTAAGTTGTGCATTGTTTTTTTTTCCAGCATAAAGAACAGCACACGTTTATTTTTGGGCAAGTAAATATGTAATATCAGGCAAAGTATCAAATCAACCTTTCAAAATAGCAGGCAAGGGGTAATGGCTCACTAAACCCCCAATTTCTTGTCCCCCACAAACCTTTCCACTGGCTCTCAGTTTCTCTAATTAGTTTTTACATTACCACTTGCCTGCTGTCAAGTAAGTTATCTACAGTTATTGCCTTTATTTGCTATATCAGATTTTCAGTGGGTTAAAAGTTTATGTACACCAAGATAAATGTTTAAACAACCTGGAAGATGACAGAAACTGATGCCTTGACTTTGCCATTGATTGGCAAATTGCCTTAATGGAATTAATTTGTAGTGCACCTGTGGCTATGCTTAAGGGTCTATCTTTAGAGTGAGTGCCTTGTTGGCATTCAGAAAATTCAGAAAAAAAAAATAGTCTACCTCCTCAAGTCCAGTTCCTCTTTTGGAGAAAGGTCCAAATAACTGAAAGCACCAAAAGCTTCTTTATAAAAAACTATAAACAAATGCATGCATTTTGTTGCAAAAGGTTCAACTGAACCCCAGAACAACAACAAAGCAACTAGCGAAGAACTTGGAGACACCAGCTACCAAAGTATCTACATCCACCATTAAAAGAGTCCTCCTTCACCATGGCCTGAAAAGCTGTTACTGAAAAAGGAAGCCCTTTCTCCAGGAAGAACATAAAAAAGCTATAATGAAGTTTGTAGGTGGTCACCAAGACAAAGACCTGGCATTTAAAGGGAGTGTTCTGTGGTCAGATGAATAAAAAAAATCAACTGTTTGGCCATAATGATCACTGCATTGTATGGCAGAACAAGGGTGAGGCTTTTATGGCAAAGAGCACTTTACCAAGTGTGAAGCGTGGCTGTGACAACATCATATTGTTGGGGAGTTTTGCTGGTGACGGAACTAGGACACATCATGAGGAAGGAGGATTATCTAGAAATTCTGAAGCAACATCTCGACATCAGCCAGAAAGTTAAATCTTGGTCAAAATTTGTCTTCCAGCCGTACAATGATACTTGACATGCTTCCAAAGTAGTAATACAAAAGGTTAAAGATTATAAGGCGAAGGTATTGGAGTGGCCATTACAAAGCCATGACCTGAATTCCTTAGAAAATTTCTGGGACCCTCTGAAAATGCATGTCTGAGCAAGGAGACCCACAAACCTCACTGACTTACACCAGTTCTGTCAGGTGGAGTGGGCAAAAATTCATGCCATGTATTGTGAGAACCTCGTAGAAGGCGACCCTAAGTTTTTGATTCATGTTAAGTAATAAAAAGACTAACAAATAAAGTGTGTTAAAATCTGTTATGTTAAATAAAGTCTGAAATAAATCTGTCTCTTAGATATTAATGTGACATTACAGCTTATGGAAATAAAGTAGTTATTCTAATTCACTTAACACAGGATGTGTATTGGAACATGATGTGTTGAGCTGAAAAGCATTGAGTTTGAAAGTCTAGGCCTATATAAGCTTTTGTCTTCCACTGTATATATAATTTGCAGTAAAGGTGCTAATGAAAAGAAAGGGTCTTGGGGTTCACAAATTAGCAACTTATTGCTTTTTTTTTTTTTTTACATTGTTTGAATTTTTTTAAGTTACTTTGTAGAAAAGCTTCTCCTAAATTAATATGTATGTTCAGAAAATGTGTTCTGAGACATTCCGGTTTATTCAATTCAAATATCTGATAAATGTTTTCTCTTACAGCAATTTCAGTTTTAGCACTGAAGTATGACATCAAATCAAAAATTATTTTGCTTTAAAATATGGTAACATTAACAGGATGTGGCATTCTCCAGCATATGATATGCCATACCATTTCATGTCCTTGGTGAGCAAAGGATATTGCGTTCAGGAGCTTATAAATGTTACTGTTCTGCCATTGAGACAGCACCCTGGTGTGAGCCGAGGTTCTCTGTACGTGTCGTATATCCTCACTTTTAATGAACTAATGCAGCTCGGAGTGTGTCGAAAAAAAATAGTGTATATGTGAAGCCAAGAGTTTGTTTAAACTAAAAAAGATGTACAGTAATCCCTCTTTATATCGCGCTTCGACTTTCGCGGCTTCACTCTATCGCGGATTTTAAATGTAAGCACATCTAAATATATATCACGGATTTTTCGCTGGTTCGCGGCTTTCTGCGGACAATGGGTCTTTTAATTTATGGTACATGCTTCCTCAGTTTGTTTGCCCAGTTGATTTCATACAAGGGACGCTATTGGCGGATGGCTTAGAAGCTACCCAATCAGAGCATGTATTACATATTAACTAAAACTCCTCAATGATATAAGATATGTTTCCCGCGCGGTGCTTGATTGTTTGCTTCTCTCTATCTCTCTCATTCTCTCTGCGCCTGACGGAGGGGGTGTGAGCAGAGGGGCTGTTTGCCTAGAGGATACAGACGCTCCTCTACAAAATGCCGCTTTATCGCGGTGCTTCTGCGTACTTAAAAGAACGTATTGATTTTTTGATTGTTTGCTTTTCTTAGCGAGCGCTCTCTCTGACATTCTCTGCTCCTGACGGCACTCCTTTGAAGATAAGATATATTTGCATTCTTTTAATTGTGAGAAAGAACTGCCATCTCTGTTTTGTCATGGAGCACAGTTTAAACTTTTGACTAAAGGGTGTTATTTTATGTCTAGAGGGCTCTAATAATGTTAACAGTGTGGGAGAGTTTATAAGGGCTTAAAATAAATAAAAATAACCATACAAACATATGGTTTCTACTTCGCGGATTTTCACCTATCGCGGGGGGGTCTGGAACGCAACCCCCGCGATCGAGGAGGGATTACTGTATCTGAAACACAATTCCAGCTGTATTTACAGTATGTGAAGAATGATACATTAGAAAATAATAAAACTAAATATTAACATATCCAAACTCTTCAACAAAATGTTGTGCACTCGGAAGATGGCTCACCTTGCTCTGCTTTTGTGTGATTTGCTGGCGTGTTTGCTGCAGATTTCCACTCTTCTCCCCATACTTCAGCACTGCCAGAATGTTGTTTCACATACCATTTCAGTAGGGCATCTTCAAGTGAAGACTCCTGTGCCACATTCGTATCTGTTCTTGGCGGATCTGGAACATCTCCATCACACATTAAAACATTTTATTTTAAGTTCGATATGATAATAACTGGAAGAGTTTGTTTCTTTGCACAACATTCTTCACAAACACTTGTAACACACTCCCAATTCTAATATTTTAGTCATTTCTAATGTTTATTTTACAATCAGGCTTGCCCTTTTTTTGTCCATGGTGTGTTGATTAGAAAAATAAATGAAATTTGTGTTTTGCTGTTCTATGGAATGATTTGTATGCTTGGATACACCTGACGTTCACAGCATGAGTCTTGAAGTACATACATGCTGATATATAAAACCAGGCGATTATAGGGAGATACAGCAAGAAAAAAACAGGCAGGTACCAATATAGAAAAAGTACAGTTAAAATCGAAATTCCATTAAATTGACATCAATTAAAGGTAACATTTGTTAAATTGTTGTTTATCTTCTTGTTCTAAAAAAGATAACATTTAAGAATGAAAATTTTTCTTCTTGAACACTTTTGGGTGTATCTTATGGACAAAAATCTCCTTTACATTTTCTTATCGCGTACCGTTTTATTTTTCTATTTTTGTGATTTTTCTTCTCTTATTGTAAGTAGACATATACAGTCCAACTACAGCTGGTACATCTGTGCTGGTCTAAAAGTACTGGCACTGCTACTAGGAGTGAAGCTCAGGTAGACCAAGTCCTGTGAATGGGACAGCCATGCTGAAGTCTCATTACATTAAACAGAACTGGCCACTCCATAATCAGAAAGGTGTGACACATAAACCACTTGTTGACCCAACAAAGACTTTTTTTTACCTCCTCTTCATATAAAATTTATGCTGATGAAACGTTTTGTGCAAGTAGTGAACAAGGAAGGTAAGGAAGTGGTTGAGACAGATGTTTTCATGAATAACTGATGCCAAGACTAAAGAAGGCATGTTTGTTTGTCCACAAACCAGACACGTCATTAATGACAAGCGCTTTGAAGATCTGTTTGTGGGACTAGAGGAAGACGATTGGGACATTCAGGGGTATTTTTGAGAATGTTCTTGGCAATTACAGACCACCAAACTATGTCCATCTGGTTGACAACATGCTTCAAACATTTAAAACCATGAACATGTTGCTGAAGATTTATTTTCCTACGTCACACTTGAACTTCTTCCCCTGCTAAACTTGCTAAAGTCAATGGCACACATGGTGAAAGTTTCACTAGAACATTGTAACAACAGTGGTGTCCAGATAAGTGCAGTCTAACAGTGCTGCTATTGTTGGACACTGAACCCATCAGTTGCTGATCATATATGAAAATCCTCTTTAGCTCAACTGAAGTGATGCAATGTGTCGGCTTCATTAAGTGATTAAACACACTAAAGTCAATAAAAGTTAATTTTCTTTTCCTATGTTATACAATCAATCTGAAATTACAGTATATTTGTGTTTAGCTAGGTGTGTGTCATAATCATCAAAAAACATTTCCAGGAAGAAAAACCTTTGGGGGGGAAAAAATGTGTTGTGCAGCATAATTGATGCTAAATATTTAAAAAACAAATGTAAAACCATGCCGAGAGATGTTTGTATATTTAGGATATAAATGTTAACTTTAGGGTATGGTTGCTTGTTAAATTTGTTTTGCCTAATCATCACACAACGGTAGCAAAGCAGAGCTGAGTATTCTGTCATTTGTGGTTGTGGTTTTGTCTGGCAGGTATTTTGAAGTTAAAGCTATACATTAGTGGCAAATTTGACAGAGTTGGTCAGCACTGCTGCAGTCCCGTCTATGAAACGTCTTTTTAGCTTAATAATAATTTCGCCTCCTTCTGTAATTTCACTTTCTCTTCCCATGTTGCAGGCAAGCCCAGGTCCTACACATATTGGAATTGCCCCTCCAGAGTACAGAAGAGTAAACGTGCAATATCCAGGTGAGTAACAATACTTATCTGAAAATCAGTACAGGTATTGCTAGTAATATTAATATTTAATAGCAGTGGTAGTTTATATTGTCACATATGAAGAGCATAAAAAAATTCTTAATTCCAATATGAACAATTACCACTCTCTGAGACCAAGAGTGCATTAAAAATACTTTAACTGTGTAAATAAAGGAAAATGGAGGACGATAAAGGATTAGGGACCAGCCAGGTGCCACATTTAATTCGAAGAACTGAAATGGAAACAAAAATTAAGGTTCAAAGAAATAGACGTCTTACATTCTGTGTGCTTTCCATATGGAGAAACGGTTTTCTCTTATCATGGAGTTCCTTTGGCTATGCAAATGTGGTCTAAATGTACACCAATTTCTGGTGATTTTGCTCTTTAAATGGCTCCAACGGTGGAAGAGGCAAGATGTCCAGGGCTGTACTGTGATTGAAAATTATTGACGCATTTAAATTGAACAGGCTGATAAATTGGTTTTTAGAGGAGTCACAGTTGTTCAGTACACCTTTCCATGAGATTTGGGTGGGGTGTGGGGTTGCACATTAAGGTGGGGGATCTGGCAGACGCCTCATAACAAGGACAAAAAGAAACGAGAAGATAGCAGAGAGACTACTAGGCACTTTAAGTACCGATTTGAGTTGAAAAGGGTAGGACAAAAGACATGGAATGTTTGAAGCCCCGCAGTCATGTTAGATGTCACCAACTGTTGAAACTCGCAGTACAGTCGACCCTTAATATACGACCGGCCTGACATGTGAACAACTTGATTTACGACCAAAATTTTTGTTTTGATTTACGACCAACATCTTGCGTTATGACCCGAATGCGGTCACGTGTATCCGCTTGTGCGATTGTAAAGAAACAGCCGAGAGCGTTCATAAGCATCAGTCGGAGCCCAGATACATGTGTTTGTGGACATAATTTCGGTCAGTGCAGTGATTTATCTGTATATATAATTCATTAAGACCATGGCAAGCAAGACACATAATTGCTAAGGAAGGAAGAGAAGGTAACGAAGGTAAAGAAAGCGATTGTTAAGGGATGTTAGCTAGCAGGCTGACGCGGCACATGATGATGTCATCAGGCTGAGTCCGCACCGGCTTGCTTTGGAGTCTATTATTACAGAAGTTCACAACACGACCAGCTCTGAACTAAATGCTCGACTACTGTCATTATTAACTTGAGAAACAGCGATCACAATCGAAACGAAGAAGGAAATTGTGCGGAAATATGAGAGTGGCGTTTGTGACTGATCTCGCTAATATGTACAGCATGTCAAAATCCACCATCTCGACAATTTTACAAAGAAAAGATTTGCATAAGGAGGCTCCTTCTAAACAATAACCACCTTCCGTTTCTTTCTCCTCCTCCTCCTCCCTTACTGCTGCCCAAAGATGTCAAATTAAATGGCGAGTACAGTATGAAATTGTTGTTTCTAGTAGGCTAGGCACTTTTTATAACTTTTTGGTTAGTACATTAGAAAAATTATTGATGTTTTGGTAAATTATGCACATTACACAACCCTTTTTATTATGAAAAGGTTAAGTAAGTGTTGCTGTGGGAGGTTCAGAGCGCATTATGGGTATTTCCATTATTTCTTATGGGAAAAATAGTCTTGACTTACAACCAACTTGAGTTACAGCCAGCCCTCGCGAACGAATTGAGTTCGTAAGTCAAGGGTCCACTGTAATTACAATCTTATGCTGCTGTAGAAGTTACATGGCTTTGGAAATTCTGGATTGTTGTTTCTAGCCATGAGGACTTTGCTGATTTTGTCTTTTCTGGATGCTACCCTTTTGTAGAATCTGAGACATGAATCAGAGAGCTGTGTGTCTTAACTGGCGAGATGCATCTGATTGTTAACAAAGAACAAAACATTCAGTAATTGTTAAAGGCAGACAGTTTTGGGATGGGTAAAAAAACAAAAAGAGAAAACAGGTAAGTTGGGCCAAATTTTTGAAGTCATTGGGCAGTTTTCTGCTTTGGTGAATTGCAGGTGGTAGACATTTTAGGGGTTGGCTTGGCTTGGTCTGAAACATGCTTCTTGTTGACCCAGTTCACTCACTATTTGGGAGGCCCTCCAAATAATGGCTCCTGAAAACCACATTCACTGTTTAATGCTGTGGAAGACAATTTGCAGAACGATATTCTTAGTTTCAGAGGGCACTGCACCTGCAAGAACATGAAATTAAAAGGTTTGGTGTATTTGTGATCTTACAGTGTAGTTCTCTTCGAACATCATTGTTTATGGGACAGCACAGTGGTTAACACCTCTTTTTTATGGATCCAGGGTCCTGGGTTCCAGATCTGTGATCTGCACCTTCTCTCAATGAATTTTTTTCTTTTTTTTTTTTTTTCTTCAACTCCACTTTCATAAATCTTGGATTGGATAGCAGCTCTAAATTGGTCCCACATGATTGAGCCCAGGGATGGGCCGTCATCCTATACTGGATTAGCTCCTGCCCAATGCCAGAGGGATAGGGTCTGGCCCCTGCAAATCTGACATGCATTGAGTTGGTTTGTGATGTTCTGATGGTGCGAGGAACCTCATCAGAATTGGCCGATGTTAAGAGTGGTGACCAGCAGGGGTCAGTGTTAGGGCTGCTGCTATTTTTAATATATATATAAATGATTTAGATAGGAATATAAGTAACAAGCTGGTTAAGTTTGCAGTTGATAACAAGATAGGTGGATTAGCAGATAATTTGGAATCCGTTATATTATTACAGAAGGACTTGGATAGCATACGGGCTTGGGCAGATTTGTGGCAGATGAAATTTAATGTCAGTAAATGTAAAGTATTACATGTAGGAAGTAAAAATGTTAGGTTTGAATACACAATGGGCGGTCAGAAAATCGAGAATACACCTTATGAGAAGGATTTAGGAGTCGCAGTGAACACTAAGTTATTAGCTTCCCGACCGTATTCAGAAGCCATTAAGAAGGCTAACAGAATGTCAGGTTATATAACACGATGTGTGGAATAAAAGTTACAGGAGGTTATGATCAAACTTTATAACACACTGGTGAGGCCTAATCTCGAGTACTTTGTGCAGTTTTGGCTTCCAGGCTACAAAAAGGACAAAGCAGAACTAGAAAAGGTCCAGAGGAGAGCGACTAGGCTGATTCCAGGGCTACAGAGGATGAATTATGAGGAAAGATTTAAAGAGCTGAACTGTTACAGTTTAAGATAAAGAAGATCAAGAGGTGACATGACTGAAGTGTTTAAAATTATGAAGGGAATTAGTCCAGTGGATAAAGACTGTTATTTGAAAATAGACATGTGGACACAGTTGGAAACTTGTGAAGGGTAAATTTCTCACAAACATTAGGAAGTCTTTCTTTACACAAAGAACACTAGACACTTGGAATAAGCGACCAAGTAGTGCGGTAGACAGTAAGACGTTAGGGACTTTCAAAACTCGACTTGATGTTTTTTTGGAAGAAATAAGTGGATAGGACTGGCGAGCTTTGTTGGGCTGAATGGCCTGTTCTCGTCTAGAGTGTTCTAATGTTCTGTTACCCTGGCATGGCTTAAGGCTCAAAGCTGATGCAGAACTGTGTGCCACTGAAGTATTTTGTTTTAATTCAAAAGTCATTTTTAAACTGGTTTGTTGCTTTTTCTATTATTTCCACAAATAAACAACTTGCCAAGAGTCACTTACGGAGCTTTCTGGTTTATAGTCTTGACTTCTCAGTTACCATAATGCATGTTTCTGCTCGTGCAGCAGCGGTCAAGTGTATTGGCAATGGGGACTGTTGCTGATAAAATCAGAAATAACGCAAAAGAAGCAGGCAGCTTTGACTCATGACAGCCAAGTGTAACCTGTTCAAGTGGGCCAACGTCTGTAAATGACAAAGGAAGAAATATTTGAGGGGTCCTGTAGCTGGGGAGATGATCCTTTTGAGATGTGATTCAGAAATGTAAACAAAAGGATGAGGCATCAAAAATAAAGGGAAGAAAGTCCACAGGAACAGCATGACTGTGCTTAACAGCTGGCACTTGCAAATGAAAAAAAAATCCTCTTTTACTAGCGGTAAAGCTGTTGCATTGTTGAACAATTTCAAGTTGAAACACTGCATATTCTGTAAAGTCGTTTAAAAGGCTGAGACCAAAGCAAAACTGAAATGGTGTAACAGTGCCAAATTAGGGTGGCATGTAGCTTTGGAGTTACCACACACAATAACGTTGGCCATAGAGAAGAGCCAACAGCCAGCTTGCTCTGTCAGCTTGGACAGAGACAAAAGTTTAGGCAGATGGTCTGATGCCCGCTGGTGTCAATGGATCTGTGCGTTGTTCTCAAAGCCTTGTTGACTTTCATGTTTGCTCTGTCAATTTGAAATCTGCTTCAGTTGATGTGGGGTTCTGCTAAGTTCTTCAGGAATGTCAATGGACAGATTAGGGCATCTGTTGGAGAACAGGCAGACTGCGGGTGGAGGGCCGGTATTTTCATCACAGCAAATCTGCTGGTTGGAATTTAATGTTGCCATTTCTTCACTCTTTCAAAAATAAAGGAGTCCAATTATTCTTGTGATGGTCACTTATCGAATAGTCAAATCCCACCTCACCTGCATTGATTTTTAAGTGGAGTAAGCTTGCCATCAAGAAGGGGCGGAAGCCAGTTTAGTCGTCTGAGGTGAACTTGCTAAGGGTGAGTTCCTCCACACTCTGCCCAGATGGTGACATTTTGTATGAGTTAAAGTTTAGGTCAGACCTCTTCTTTCTTACAGATTTTCTTCAAATAATTAAATATGTGAGGCGATGACAGTGTGTGACTGACAGTGTTTTGTGCCCATCATTTGCCCAATTTAAAATCATAAATATACGAGAGGTGTGGCAGAAAATTAATGAGACTGGCAACACTGCAAGCGATCTGGCAACGCTGCGCTGTTGTCCTTGATAGAGCACGTGTATCAGTACCCTCCCATAGCTCAGTGCGAGTTTCAACTCCTTCCGTTAACTACGTGATTTTTGTGACTGCTATTAGCGAAGTTGCGTTTTTGGTTGTGCGTCACGCAAAATGGAACAGCGGAATTTGGAGCAAAGTTGTGCCATTAAATTTTGTGTTAAGCTTGGAGAATCGGCAAGTGTGACGTTTGAAAAGTTAAAACAGGCCTATGGGGAACATTCTTTATCCCGAGCTCAAGTTTTTTAGGGAGGCCTTCAACTTCGAAAACCAATGAAAACATCGAACGTGTAAAACACTCTTGTGAGATCAGACCGTCGTTTAAAATTAAGAATGTTGAGTGAACAATTAAATTTGAACAGATTTACCGTTCATCAAATTTTGACTGAACATTTGCACATGCAAAAGGTCTGTGCCAAAATGGTGCCGAAAAACCTCACAATTGAGCAGAAGGACAATCGAAAAAATGCATTCCTGTGGTTCCCCAGCCCCCTTATTCACCTGACCTCAGTCCGTGTGACTTTTTCCTTTTTCCTAAACTGAAAAATGTCCTCAAAGGACGTCATTTCGGGACTTTAGAAAACATCCAAAAGAGTGTAACGGACATGCTGAAGACCATACCGGTTGAAGACTTCCAGCGCTGCTACCAACAGTGGGAACAACGTCTCCATCGGTGTGTAGCTGCCCAAGGGAACTACTTTGAAGGGGATAACATTGATGTTTGAAAAAAATAAAAACTTTGGTAAATTAAAAAATCAGTCTCATTACTTTTCTGCCACACCTCGTATCTATACTAATAAAAGGCAAAGCCCTCACTCACTCACT
>JANRMT010062852.1:36155027-36186625 GCA_026402145.1 Polypterus bichir lapradei | reverse complement strand
AGGTGTGCCAAGCTTGTGGCATCATATTCAAAAAGACTTGAGGCTGTAATTGCTGCTAAAGGTGCATCGACAAAGTATTGAGCAAAGGCTGTGAATATTTATGTACATGTGATCTCTCTGTTTTTTTATTTTTAATAAATCTGCAAAAATCTCAAACTTTTTTCATGTTGTCATTATGGGCTGTTGTGTGTAGAATTCTGAGGGAAAAAAATGAATTTAATCCATTTTGGAATAAGGCTGTAACATAACATAAAATGTGGAAAAAGTGATGCGCTGTGAATACTTTCCGGATGCACTGTATACTAGGGGGCTTTGCCCCCCTACTCGTTTTGCTCGACCACCACCCATTTCACCAACCCCGGACCCGCTTCATGCTCGCCACTTCACGTCTCTGCCGCTCGCATTATGAATGGGGGCTGAACACATGCTAAGGAGATGCGGACGGATCAGCTGCTGCTGCAGTGCTGCGTGTTCTGTATGTCGCGCTGCTCGTCGATCACTTAAAAGCCTGTACAGCAGCTGTCCTTTTGTCTCACTACCTTGTCTTGTGGGACGTTAGTGTCTCCGAGAAATTGTTTGTAAGTAGGGTGTGACGTGCAAGTAGTCTTGCAGAACTTTAAAGTGTCTCTCTGAAATGATCATTCATAAAATTATATATATATATATATATATATATATATACATATATATACACACAGACAGACATCCAGCCCCACCTGACGGTCACTATGCAAGGTTCACATCACAGAAGTGTTACCCATGAATTGAAACAGATTGGCCAGCATGGTTTTAATTTTATTTGGTCTCTGAAAAATCATTTCTTTAAATAGTTTATCACTACAGCAGACATGCAGGTAGGTTTCAAAATTGTTTCTCAAAGGGTGGGGTCCCAATTTCTAATATTGTGCTACACCAGAACGATCTCAACCACAATCCAAAGCACCAACCCAGTGCAGGACTAGCTCAACATGGTGGAGGATCAGTTAGGCAGGGCATATTGTAGCAGAGAACAGCCACCGCAGAGGTTCACGTAATACGGCGAAGAAGTCAAAATGCAAGTCTTTGAATGTCCCCACCACTGCCACCTTACACAACATTGGTGTTGTCCCCCACTGCTCCGACTCCCTCCTATTTACGTATGTTTGTATGTATTCAGTTTGGAGTAATTTGCCTTTTTCTGCTTTTTCATTAGGTATCAGCATTCATGCTTCTTACATCAATGGACTTCAAATTGGAAACAACAGCCAAATGATAATCACAAAATCACCAGGAAGAAAAACTATCAAGAAGTGAAGTTCAAGTCCTGCTTTGAAGACTCAGCCTCGCTTCAGTTGGAATGCCAGTACCTCAGCAATCGCCATTTCTGTTTACCAGAGGGGCTAAGTGGTGTGTGGGTGTGTGTGTGTCCTGTGGACTTCTGTCTTCACCTCAGTGTTAGTTGTCCATCATGTGGCCTGAATGGTGCCAGCCTGATCCAAAGCCCTGTTCACTCATTCAGTCTTTTACTGAAGCATTTCTAGTAGAGACACTTCATTGAGTTTCAGGGGGTACAATGGCTGACAGATACGGATGTGATTTATCCTGGTGCCAGGACCAGCAAGTCACGTGCCAAGGATAAACCAGTGGGAAAGCTGAGAAAGAACAGCAGGGTGACATCTCACCTGCATGTCTCAAAGATGTCCAACTCACAGTTGGAGATTTTTAAAAATGAAAGTCTTTATAAAAAAAAACATGTTTACCTTTGTTAGAAGAACATTAGAAACAAGAGGAGACCATTAAGCCTGTTTGTTTAGCTCATAGCCCAGCTGTTCTAATATCTCATCCTGATTCTTCTTCAAGCTTGTCAAAAGTTTCTTCTTCAGCTCCATGCCTCGCTAGTTTGTTTCCTGTTCCCACAACTTTCTATGTGTAAAGAAGTGTTTCCTGGCTTCAGACTTCCATGCACTTCCTCTTCGTTTCCACGGATGTCCTCCCGTGTGGGACTTGCTGTTCGGTTGAAATTCTGCTGAATCTTCTTCCTCCGTACCTGTGAGGAGTTTGCAGACCTGCAGCTGAGTTCTCTGACATGGCAGGGTCTGAAACGAGGCATCTGCAAGTCTGAGTGCTCTACCACGAGTGAATCAAGGAAAATGTGGGCAAAGGGGGTGCCAACGGACCATAGTTTTGCTTTTCGTACCATTTTATTTTGCGATTTTATGCTTTGTAATTTGGTATTCATAAATAATCCAAGCCTATTGAGGTTTTTTTTTTTTTTTGGTACAGTGAATGAAGCAGAGGCTGACATGGCTGCCTCAGAGCATTCTGGATTTGAATTCTGTGCCTGGTGTCTGGCCCCACATCAATGCCCATTTCCTACATCGTGCCCTGTACTGTCAAAAGTGGCTCCAGACCCCCAGCCCAATGAACCTGAATTGATTTAAGCAGGATCAAGGATTATGTTACAATTTAACAGAGGGTCTCAAATTCCGGGGAAAGCTTGTAAACGTCATTGGTCAGCATTGTGTCTCAAATGAAATGAGTCACTCAGGGGTCCTTTATGGAGTAATTTCTGGAGGAAGATCTGATGTGGGTTTGCACATTCAGGGGGGTGATAATTACTGCTGCCATCATGTTTGACAGTTGTGTTGCTGGATCTTTGCTGATGCCGACGTGTGTAACTGCTGTTGTGGAAACGGTGACAGAAATATATTAAGAAAATGTAAAAAATGAAAACAAAAGTATTTGTTTATGGAATTCTTGTTTTTTTTTTCTTCTCCAATGTGTTTGTGCACACCGGACCACCTCGCCCAGCGTGATCTGTAATGGGATGGACTGAACCCGCCTGACCAGACCAGGGGCAGCTGCAATAAATATAGTGGTGTTTTATTTAATTAAAAATACATCAATTTACACATTTCAACAATTATACAGCAATTCACACTAAAGTACAGCTTTCTTTTAAAACTGTTTGTAAAAATGAAGATTGTCACAGTTTTACAAAAGTGTAAGAACATGTCAGGTTTTCATCAAAGTCTGCTATTCATTTTGATTAATGTCGCCCCAGCACAAAATACAAACCCTGCAGTCGCAACGTGCCGATTTACACTGAAAATGTGCGTCCGCCCGCCCTGCCTGTGAATCGAAATTTCATAAAACAGGAGAAATGTAAAGCTGGTGACTTTCTATTCACACATCTTCATCTCGAGGAGGACCTTGAAGTTCTTCCCTTTATCAGCTGTCATCGGTGACAAGGAGCTGACATTTGTCACTGAAAGCCACTGGCACTTGTGGATGTGCCACTAATGATAATTCGCTCAAGGACGGCTGACCTTGCGTGTCGTAATCGGCACAGGAGTTATCAGGTGACTTTGCAGCTTCTCTTGCTAAAACGCCTGCATTGTGGCACAAAGACACGATGAACGTCTTGCTTTCTCAAATGAGATTCAGCTGTTTCTACTACTCGTGGATGCCTGGAAGTTCAGGATCATTTCCGACAGCTTGTTAATGTCATTGAGAGTGGGGTTGCAGTTCAGTACAATGTCCAGCATGTCCTCCTGGCCTTGGAAAATCTCCAGCAACTGTGACTTCAAGGCCCCGGTCTGCTGGGGGGTCCGGTGTTCTTCCCCCTTTTCCCTTTTGAAGACCTGCTGCTTTTTGTGGTGCGGACTGAATCCTTGAGGGCCAAGTCCAGACGGCGGATGGCGGCTTTGAGGCTGATAAACTTCAGTGTGTGATCTCCGTTGACTCGGCTGGTGTGGAGATGGCCGTCCAGCAAATGAGTGACTGCTGATAATTGTTTTCCTAAAATAAAAGAGAAAAGGACATGAAAAAGGGAACAGAAAGACTAGGACACCATCGATGTGTAAATGCAAGTTCTGGGCCGTATTTATCAGAAGGGACTGCACTAAAAGTCACTCTAGGATAAGACGGGTATTTACGACGCATCTTCCTCTCGGTCCCAGCTAACGGCAGTAAATAATGTCCGAGAATGAATGATGATGCGATTTTCTGGCAAATTGACACGTTTTCTAGTTTTCTGATACGAATTCTGAAGCTCCACCACAAAGATGATGATGATAATGAAGATCAAATAAAAAGAAGAGAAAAATGTGATAAGGTAGGAAACTGCACTGATCTGCAATTTAACTGTTGTCAACATCATGAATAACACCGAGATGGAAAGAGCTCATGAGTGTAACGTCTGATAATGGGCCTGTTTATTTAGAGTTAGTGAATCACGTACAGCATGTGTGCCCATCCACGCGTGGGGGCGATGATCTTTACCTGCGTGCCGATTTGCATGAATGCAGCTTGTTGTAACACAGTCTCATATGGAATGCTGGGTAAATGTATACATCTTCGTTATTTCCACCCACATTGTAAGGGTGTTTATAAAGTTTCGAGAAATGTTTGTGACATACTCAAATCACTGATATGGCAAAGCCACATTTTACATGTTATGTTCCACTGGCATGTTGGCTGACAGCACTTGGCTTCTCCATGTAGATGGCGCGATCTCATGAAATACAATAATGTGATAATGTTATGACTATCACTCCATCAATGTCAAACTGATATCCTTTTATGAGTTCATGGTGGTCCAACGTTTCCAACACATTCACCCTTTTCTGGGACACCAACACCATCATCTGGCAGCTCCTACCACGCTCTCCTAAATCGTGCCGAGGTCAGGAGTCGTTCCCTAAAATAGAATGTTTTTACTTTTACTTCTATCACTCTTCCTAAGAGTGTGCCCAAATGGCATCCGGTTAGGACACTTCTCCTACTCTTAATACGTTTGATAAATACCGGCCCTTAAAGCAAGTCCGCCGGTAGCATCTGGCCACAGCTCTGAAAGTCAATACAGTGTGATGGCAAAGGCCAAAGGCCTGAACTAGAAAAACACAAAGCTCTGCATTCAGATCTACACCGACCACCTGAGTGACCTCAAGGGCGTCACGTTTGGACAGAACTCTGCTCTTTGGGGGCGTGGAGGACAGAATCTTCTCCCAAGAACATGCAGTTTGGGGCCTACAAATACTCCTGCTGGCCCCAGAGAGGTGGCGTATGTGTGTGATGGCTTTACTCTGAATCCACCAGTCTGAGTTTATGTCGAGCAGGTCCAAGTGACTGCATGCAACTGAGAGAGGCGATCTGCCCGAATGAAATGCTTTTGTCACAAATCCAAAGATTAAATGAACGGACATACTGACGTGTGTCATGTTAAACTGCTGTCACACTGAATGAATTCTAGTCCGAGGGGGCTATCAGATTGACGACTGCAGTTGCTGATCTTGTCGCCAGTGCATGGCAGTTTACACAAATCATAGGGTATGTCACGTTAGATGATCGCACTGACATTCCAGCACAGTTTCACAATTCCAAAGTAGCGTAAGCTCATGCCTTTTTTTTGACACCCTGGTAGAGAAGATGTCCATGTGAAGGCTTTACTGGTATTGTGACTTCACCTGTAATTCCTGCCGTTTGTTCATTTTTTACCCCCATTCAGTTGTACAGCAGTACATAAAACACAAGATATCTGATATACGCTTCTAGTTATGACGTCCAAAACACCCACCTTCCTTATTCATCGTTGCCTCATTATATGCATTGCACTTTTGGGTCAGCTCTCATATGCAGACAAACCCACCAATACAACTAAAGACAAAATCAAAGCCTGGCTGGACGGAGTCACCGGGTATGCCGGACTACATGACTGAGTATGACGGATAGATACTTTATTAATCCCAAGGGGGAAATTCACATTAATTAGTTAAGGTGGGAGCGGAGGATGCCATCATCTATATGCTACACCAGGCATGTCAAACACGCGGCCCACATGACAGATCCTAGTTACCACTAAACTTGTACAAAATGATTACTGTCATTTGTGATTGAATAATTCTGCATCTTCGGCATTACTTATTGACTTTTCTTACTTCTGCCTTCTGACAAAAGCACGTTTTCCCATGGCATTACGGTACCGGAAATGTCATCTGCTAGTATAGCCACGAGCCTTGACCAAAGTTAATGAGCCACAACATCTCAACTGAAGTGCTAGGCTGCAGCAGGGGTGGCTTTAGGCATGTGCAAACTGTGCACCTGCACAGGGCCGTCACTCCAATATATATTGAATATAAAACAGAAAGAGAAAATAACAACATAGCTGATGGCAATGTGGCCGAAAAACATTGTGTTTCTTGTTAATTAGTACGCTGTATTTACTAATGTCGCTCGAGTCGGAGCAGTAAGCTATATGTAGTATTGTAACGTTCTGCCGTAATGAGAATATCATGGGCCGCCACTTGGTGTTCAAGTTACAGACACGCGCATATAGAAGCGTGTCATGAGCACGAGACGGCTATGCAGTGTCCGCAACAGACGTGGCCACCCGCCGTGCATAAGATACCATATTGACATTGGCGGGTGAAGGGGCCACCGATTGTTTCGCTGCCCAGGGCCGCCACGAGCCTACAGCCGCCCCTGCTAAGCTACACTACTGGCTGGGCTGCTGAGACTGGCCACTGGGCAGAACTGACCATCACGAGTAGTAATAGCCCGCATATTTTCACGTTTTTCTGCTCTAGTTTTATGTCATTTTGTGCTAGTAATGTAACAAACAGCTAGTGCAGACCACAGCTGAAGATTTGAAGTGGACGCGAGAGGTTGATGTGTTGTTTATTAACATATTTTTGTGATTTTGAGTTTGTAAAATTAGTGTAGGTCAGGGGGCTTTTTGCATATCGGCTTATTTTACAATATAAACTTTGAAGTAAACTTAGTAAAGTAAATTTGATTTTTGGAGGATTTGTTTTCCAACTTGAATTACTGAGCAATGAATTCAGTGAGCGTTTTCGTGATTTCAGTTCACACGAACAGGACTTTGCGCTGTTCTCTTACAACGTTGAGAATGCGCCTGAGAATATCCAAACGGAATTGATTGAACTGCAGTTAGAGTCTATTCTGAAGGCAAAATACAACAAAGTTGGTGTGCCAGGCTTGTATGCTTACCTGCCACCCTCATATGTGCAGATCCGTAAGTTGGCATTGAGAGTACTGTCTATGTTTGGAAGCACTTTGTGAGAAATTGTTTTCGTTAATGAAAGCTACCAAAACCACACATCGCTCAAGACTTGCTGTCGAGGACCTTTCATCCCTCATAAAAGTTGCAGCTGCACAAGATTTCAAGCCTGATATTGACAAACTGGTTACTAACAAGAGATGCCAAGTGTCGGGACAAAAGAAATAGATCTCACACTGTGAGACTCCTATATAAGCAATGAATATAATATAATGAAAATAAGGAACTAGCTAAGAGGCTAAGACTCTAATTGTACGCTGTTGTACGGAGAATGTATGGAAGTAAATTGCTTTTCTTTAAAGTTTAAGTGTTACATTTTTTAAAGTTTTCAGTATTGGAAAGAAAGCTACAGTAACTTTGTATAATAGTATAATAGTATTTGTTACTGTGCGGCCCGCTTACGCACATATGGCAGTCAAAGTGGCCCGCCAATGGTAGTGAGTTTGACATGCCTGTGCTACACAAATCCTCTCCCACTTGGACAGAGGCAGTGGTGCAGTAAGAATTATGTTTCTGGATTTCTCTAGCGCCTTCAACACCATCCAACCTCTGCTCCTTCGGGACAAGCTGACCGAGATGGGAGTACAGTAATCCCTCGCTATATCGCACTTTGACTTTCGCGGCTTCACTCTTAAATGTAAGCATATCTAAATATATATCACAGATTTTTTGCTGGTTCGCGTATTTCTGCGGACAATGGGTCTTTTAATTTATGGTACATGCTTCCTCAGTTTGTTTGCCCAGTTGATTTCATACAAGGGACGCTATTGGCGGATGGCTTAGAAGCTACCCAATCAGAGCAGGTATTACATATTAAATAAAACTCCTCAATGATATACGATATGCTTCCCGCGCGGTGCTTGATTGTTTGGTTTTTTCTGTCTCTCTCTCTGCCTGACGGAGGGGGTGTGAGCAGAGGGGCTGTTTGCACAGAGGATACGGACGCTCCCCTACAAAATGCCGCTGTATTGCGGTGCGACGGCATACTTAAAAGCACAAAAGCACGTATTGATTTTTTGATTGTTTGCTTTTATCTCGCTCTCTCTCTCTCGGACATTCTCTGCTCCTGACGGCGCTCCTTTGAAGAGAAGATATGTTTGCATTCTTTTAATTGTGAGAAAGAACTGTCATCTCTGTCTTGTCATGGAGCACAGTTTAAACTTTTGACTAAAGGGTGTTATTTCATGGCTAGAGGGCTCTAATAATGTTAACAGTGTGGGAGAGTTTATAAGAGCTTAAAATATATAAAAATAACCATACAAACATATGGTTTCTACTTTGCGGATTTTCACCTATTGCGGGGGGGTCTGGAATGCAACCCCCGCGATCGAGGAGGGATTACTGTAGATTCATACTTGGTGGCATGGATCGTGGACTATCTTACAGACAGACCTCAGTATGTGCGTCTCGGGAACTGCAGGTCTGACATTGTGGTCAGCAACACAGGAGCGCCGCAAAGGACTGGACTTTCTCCAGTCCTGTTCAGCCAACATACATCGGACTTCCAATACGATTCAGAGTCCTGACACGTGCAAATGTTCGCCGACGACACTACTATCGTGGGCTGCATTAGGAGTGGGCAGGAGGAGGAGTACAGGAACCTAATCAAGGACTTTGTTAAATGATGCGACTCAAACCACCTACAACTGAACACCAGCAAAACCAAGGAGCTGGTGGTGGATTTTAGGAGGCCCAGACCCCTCATGGACCCCATGATCATCAGAGGCGACTGTGTGCAGAGGGTGCAGACCTATAAATACCTGGGAGTGCAGCTGGATGATAAATTGGACTGGACTGCCAATACTGATGACCTGTGCAAGAGAGGACAGAGCCGACTATACTTCTCTATTGAAGGCACGGAGCTGGACAGTTTGATATCCATGGCAGAGTGATGGGCGCTGCGCAGGCTCCTGTCAATCATGGAGAATCCACAGCATCCACTGAACAGGATCATCTCCAGACAGGAGCAGCTTCAGCGACAGACTGCTGGCATTGTCCTGCTCCACTGACAGACTGAGGAGATCGTTCCTCCCTCACACTATGCGACTCTTTAGTGCCACCCGGCTGGGGGGGTAAACATTAACATTATACAAAGTTATTGTCTGTTATACCTGCATTATCATCACTCTTTAATTTAATATTGTTTCTTATCAGTATGCTGCTGCTGGAGTATGTGAATTTCCCCTTGGGATTAATAAAGTATCTATCTATTGTATTCTTTCCAATTTACACTGAGAGACGTTACGTATGTCAACTTGTGTGGCAGGCACTCCTGACAGCAAAACAAAATTTTAACACAAGATGGAAGGATTGAGTCGTTGTAATGGACTTGACGCTCTCAACTGCCAGACAGTGTTCAGAAGCCATTAAGGAGGCTAACAGAATGTCAGGTTATATAGCGCCTTGATGTGTGGAGTACAAGTCACAGGAGGTTATGAGTCCTGTGTGCAGTTTTGGTCTCCAGGCTATAAAAAGGACATAGCAGCGCTAGAAAAGGTCCAGAGAAGAGCGACTAGGCTGATTCCAGGGCTACAGGGGATGAAATATGAGGAAAGATTAAAGGAGCTGAGCCTTTACAGTTTAAGATAAAGAAGATTAAGAGGTGACATGACTGAAGTGTTTAAAATACTGAAGGGAATTAGTACAGTGGATTGAGACTGTTAGTTTAAAATGAGTTCAGCAAGAACACGGGGAGATACAGTTGGAAACTTGTTAAGGGTAAATTTCACACAAACATTTGGAAGTTTTTCTTTACACAAAGAACTACAGACACTTGGAATAAGCTACCAAGTAGTGTGGTAGACGGTTACACATGTAGGGACTTTGAAAACTCGACTTGTTTTGGAGGAATTTATTAGATGGACAGGACCAGCAAGCTTTGTCGGGCTGAATGGCCTGTTATCATCGAGATTACCAGCAGAGTCGGGAGGGAACTCATACAGGCACATCAGCTTCTTACATACGTACACACAATTGAACATTCACTTAAACTCTCCATCAGGTGCTACCTTCAAACATGTGATGGTTATAACGGAATAAGAAACATGAACTATAAAGTAGCTTTGACCCCTCAGAGTACACAAGTTGACAGAATTTTCATCTCACTTGAGTCAGAATCTTCCGTTTGTGAAAGCAGATTCAGTCAGCACAGGCCTACCACAGCTCCATTTTTAACCACATGATTTTACAAAATAACTTTACAAACATTTTACATACACTCTTAATACACGTAACTACATTTCATTTTTCCTGTTATGAGTGGCATGATGAAACAGTGGTAGTGCTGCTGTCTCACAGTAAGGAGACCAGGGTTTGCGTCTCAGGTCCTCCCAATGTCTGTGTGGGTTTCCTCCCATAGTCCAAAGAGGTTCGGTGGATTGGCAACACTAAACTGGATCTAGAGGGTGTCGGGGGTGTGTGTGTGTGTGTGTTCCCCTGTGATGGACTGGCATCCTATCCAGGTATTGTTCCTGCCTTTGTGCCCTACACATTTACATTTATTTGCATGGCAGACGCTTTTATCCAAAGCACCACACAAAAGAGGTGAACATCAAGCAACATTAGGCTGCGGCCTGTTCGCTCATGCTTGCTGGGATTGGCTCTTGCACCCCACAACCCTGCTCAGAATTAAACGGGCTTAGGAAATGGTACGGTATTACTGTTATTTTATGTTGAATAAGTGTGAGATTTACTTCTCTGATAAAGTAGGTGAGCAGTACAGGGTCATTCCTGGACATGCGGTGTAACCCTTACATTGTCTACCAGTTTATTTCCAGGACAAACCAATAATGCATGGTGGAGATTCAGTGAGTGGAGTCAAAATGGTATGAAGCAGAAATGTCAAGCGGCTCAGTCTGGAAAGCTGTAGTCTGTGCGTTGGCTGCTTGGTACCCCTTATAGAACCCTAGAGCGGCCCACCTCGGCTTCTGTGATGTACTGCTGTACACGTTATTTACATGCAGGCCGCCTGTGTGAATGTGTGATTTAGCACACAGCGCTGTCTCGGTAAATCGTTTACCATAAGCTTCTTAAATCTCAATTTTTGATGGCTGCTTGTATCTATACGTCAGTGTGGTGTCTACACCTCCTGTTCAAATGTCACAATCTCTGAATTTTTCAGAACTGACATCCATTTTCTGTGTGTAATGAGCCTCAACATTGTTTTTATTATTTCTGAAGTTTACTCACAAAATGTTAATTTTTCCCAAATGTTTATACTATACATAATTATATACAAGAACTGTAAATACTAGACATAATTTGACACTCAACACTTCACACCTTGCACATAGGAAAAAACAAACACACATTTAATTGGCATAAACAGTTAAAATTTTAACTTATCAATGTGGCTTACTCAAGTTTCCTACTGACGCGCATTTGATATTTTCGAGAAAACCAGACACTCTTCATATGCAGTGTGGAGTCGCTTCACGTGGCAATGGCGCATACACACTTGTAGACGGTTCTCTGCTCAGACTTAAACTTGTAACTTGTGTATTTGTGCATTTAGTGTATTAGGAACAGCAGTGCACTTAAAATGTCGACTTGGATGCCACCTCACATAACAAGAAAAAAAAAATTAATTTGTTGAAATCACAGCAATAAACAAGACCTTTACTGAGACTTTGGAAAAGCACCGGATTTTCACCTTGCTTCCCTGGATGAAGGCATCAGCCAAATATTCAATAATTACATGAAATGATTTAATCCATGATGCCGTGTACCTAAATGGAAGGCAACCTTGGTGTTGTTATTAATAAAAACCATTTAATCGCTCTGAGGATGTTGATGGAGAAGGATAGAGAAGGCCAGGAGGAGTTTGTGGACCTGGAGAAAGCATATGACAGGGTGTCTCGAGAGGAGCTGTGGTATTGTATGAAGAAGTCGGGAGTGGCAGAGAAGTACGTAACAGTTGTACAGGATATGTACGAGGGAAGTGTGACCGTGGTGAGGTCTGTGGTAGGAGTGACGGGTGCATTCAAGTTAGAGATGGGATTACATCAGGGATCAGCTCTGAGCCCTTTCTTATTTGCAATGGTGATGGACAGGTTGACAAATGAGATTAGGCAGGAGTCCCCGTGGACTAGGATGTTTGCTGATGACATTGTGATCTGTAGCGATAGTATGGAGAAGGTTGAGGAGACCCTGGAGAGGTGAAAATATGCTCTAGAGAGGAGAGGAATGAAGGTCAGTAGGAACAAGACAGAATACATGTGAGTAAATGAGAGGGAGGTCAGTGGAATGATGAGGATGCAGGGAGCAGAGCTGGCGAAGGTGGATGAGTTTAAATACTTGGGATCAACAGTACAGAGTAATGGGGATTGTGGAAGAGAGGTGAAGAAGAGAGTGCAGGCAGGGTGGAATGGGTGGAGAAGAGTGTCAGGAGTGATTTATGACAGACGGGTATCAGTAAGAGTGAAAGGGAAGGTCTACAGGATGGTAATGAGACCAGCTATGTTATATGGGTTGGAGATGGTGGCACTGACCAGAAAGCAGGACACAGAGCTGGAGGTGGCAGAGTTAAAGATGTTAAGATTTGCATTGGGTGTGACGAGGATGGACAGGATTAGAAATGAGGACATTAGAGGGTCAGCTCAAGTTGGATGGTTGAGAGAAAGTCAGAGAGGCGAGATTGCGTGGTTTGGACATGTGCAGAGAAGAGATGCTGGGTATATTGGGAGAAGGATGCCAAGGATAGAGCTGACAGGGAAGAGGAAAAGAGGAAGGCCTAAGAGAAGGTTTATGGATGTGGTGAGAGAGGACATGCAGGTGATGGGTGTAACAGAACAAGATGCAGAGGACAGAAAGATATGGAAGAAGATGATCCGCTGTGGCAACCCCTAACGGGAGCAGCCAAAAGAAGAAGATGAAGAATCAAAACCTTGTAACTTAGGTAACAAAAAAAAATATTTTGCTTTGGGGCGTTTTGCTGCTCTGCTAGAGAACAATGCACTGGAATACACAATGGGGGTCAGAAACACAAAAGGTCTGCTTATTAGAAAGACACACGTGTCATAGCGGATTTGACACTATTTTACTCCAGGCAGTGTTCAGAAGTCATTGAGGAGGCTAACGGAATATTCAGTTATATAGCGGCCTGATGTGTGGAGTACAAGTCACAGGAGGCTCTGCTTAAGCTTTATAACACACTGGTGAGGCCTCATCTGTAGTTTTAGGTACAAAAAAAAGAAAAGTCCAGAGAAGAGCGACAAGGCTGATTATTCCAAGACCGCAGGGGGCAAAGACTGAAGCCTTTTCAGTTTAAGCAAATGGAGATTAAGAGGAGACATGACTGAAGTGTTTAAAAATTATAAGAACACGGGGACACAGTTGGAAACTCGTTAAGGGTTCATTTCACATGGAGAACCACAGACACATAGAACAAGTGACCACATAGTGTGGTAGGTCATAAGACATTTTAGAGATCTTAGAAGAACTGAGTGGACAGAACTGGCGAGCTTTGTTCAGCTGAATGGCCTCTTCTCACCAACAGGTTTCTAATATTCTAATGTATGAAATGATTGTGGCCCTTGGCAAAATTGCCTTGCTTCTTGTAGCAGAATACTGTAAACACGCTCAGGACGGTCATCTTAAATCTTTTCCGAGACAACGATAGTGCCTGTCAGTGGAGAGTAGCAGGTACTCATGAATAACTAACAAGTTGTAAAGCAGGAGTATTCTTAATTACTGCACTTCCAACATAATATGTTGAGACTCTGAAAAGCCCTCAATTACGTACTGCAACCATTATTTATCCTCATGTTGTTTTCACAGATAAAGTCATCTGTCAAATATACAATAAAATAAATTACTTTTATTATGGCATATAACTAAATCATTGATGCCCCTTGAGTCTTCACGAGGTGAAAAATAAATGTTTTTCATGTAATAGACTAGAATATTACTGTCAAGTAAGAGGAACAGAAATTGAACAGGACGGTGCCATTTAGACATTGTGACAAGTCAAGAATACACCAACGCACTGCCTCTCGTCTCGGTTTCCTGGAGAAGCCTTCTGCCTCATGTGAGAAAAATATATTAGGTTAAAAGGTCCAGACAGGGAATGTATGTCTGGACACCCCAATATCTCAATGAATCAAAGACACAGTGGTCCCTCATATTCCCCTGCTGGACTAACTTTCACATGAATTCCATGACTTTCTTAATAAGAAGTGGGCGACTGTCGAGAATTATCCCAGGTTGTAGGCCGTAGTCTCCACTGCTTTTGAAGGCCTCTTTTTCTGTGCTCATTGTCCCTGTCCATACAAGTCAGGTGAACGGCAAACATGGAAGGACAGTCCCAATAGAGTCAAAGTAATACAATTTAGGCCACATTTAATATAATGTCAAAACTTTCCTGTCATGTGATATTAGTGCAGGAGACAGCAGGGCAAACAGCATGAACCACAACAGGACCACACGTAAAATGACATAAAACCAAGAAGCAAAGCGTGACATGTTCCCTGTCTGGTGCCATGAGAACATCTCAAACAGTTTGATAAGTGTATTCTTCTTGAAACGTATAAAAATTTAATATTTTTTTAAAGATGCTCTACAGTTGTATTTCTCAACCACAGGGGTGTGGGCTGCAGTCTCTGGGGGTGAGAGTGGGTCGTGGTCAGGTAGCTAAACCAGTGACTCTAAACAGTCTTCAGGACCCCTGGTGGCAGCAGGTTTTTGTCACAATCAATTTCTTCTCATAATTGGACTCATAACTTAAATAATCTGTTATTTTACAGTTTCTATGCTTTTTACAATCATGTGTGTTTCATGAAAGGCACCTTAGCCTCTACGGTTCTTTTTAGATTTGTGAACAAGTTAGTATTGGAAACACCAAAACTATTATCCTTGACTTAATGTACACCCCACATTGCGTACCTACAGTATATGACATCCACTCACATCTCAAACACACGAGCGATATGATGTGGCCAGGGCTGATGGCCTTAGCTTCAAAACTAGACAAGAAAGAACTCCTTTTCAGGGGCGCAGGGGTCACTGCCACTTGGGTACCCCACCTGAAAGGACTACACTTTAGAATACCTTAGCAAAGACCAGGGGCCACCACAGTTACTCCTGTCGGCTACACAAACTAACAGAAGCCAAGGGCTAATCACCTCCCTGACAGCACAGAGCCTAAATGGACACAGATGGCTTCATTGACGGTCAGTCAGTCATCGGTCATTGCTAAATGACAGTAAACAGGACAACTTCAGCAAAGCAATACCTGAAACCATTTCAGTCACCACTTGTGTGGATTGGAAGCAGGAACAGGGAGTGAATATTAAATATGAAAGCATTCAACCTGAACGATTCAAGTCAGGTTCTTACAGCAACCTTCATATCAGGTGGCAGTAACTTTAGTTATCGCAGTCTTTGTGTTTTTATAGTTCTTAGAATGGAGAGGGCGGTTTGTAGATGGCGATATCTGACCAAGTTGTCTTCTCTCTGGTAGTTGTTTCTCTCCCCCAAGTGCTTTGTAACATCCTTTTAATTTAAGAGCGTCTTGCCGACTGCCTTCTGTAGGATATTACATCAGTCAAAAAAACTGGGCCAACTGATAAGCAAGTACCCAATGGTCTGGTTGAGTGCTCATTAACGTATTTTTGACACACGTTCATTTGAGAGTCCCAAGACTCCATTTCATGTGTTCTTGCAAACAGACACACACTGGTCACTTTATCTAAGCCTAAACATACACACTCTATTAAACAATGACTCTTTAACAATGTTTTACTGATTTTCCCAGAATTCCTGCCCATAGCCATTTTGCACACATCCCAGAGTTTTCTCTTTATGAATGTTCACAATCTAATGAGGTCATTTGCACATTCCTGCTATTTCAGTTTCAGAACATTTCGATTCCAGAAATGGCACCTTTCCCATATCAGCTCTGAGCCCACAAGTTAAAGCCATTATCTAAATAATTCTAGAGCAAAAATATGATGAAATAAAATACATGAAATATTACAAGTTATACTTAGCATACCGTAAAAGCACTGCAGTATTTTTAACAACATTACAAACTGGTTAGGCTGCGTTTTTAGGGAATGAAGCAGGAATTTGTGTTACATGAGTAAGTATTCATTCTTTTTTCCTTTTAATTTATTTAAATTATTTTTTAATGTTATCTTTATTTAGACAATTATTTGCTAACAAGTAGAAAAGTGGCTAACACTGAAGTTGCTGCTCCTTTCAGAGTCATTTGTGCAGATCGTTTTTCATTAACTGTCTGTATTCAGATACAATTAAGAAAACAAACTTCACAGACAACACCAGCTAAACAAATTAAATATCTCCGGCCCATCCCAGTACAATTCTACAAAGCCAGAACTGAAAGTGTGCTCACATTCTCCATTGTTGGCCGGTTTGGTTCACCAACCGTCCACATCAAAAATAAACGACAGCACGTTGTGTGGTTTGCTGAGAAAATAACTGGCTGTGTTCTTCCATCTGCTGCAGAACTGCAGGCACCTGGTGGTCTTAAACCAGGTCTAAAGAATCATCACTGACTCATCTCACCCAGGTCATCATGTGTTCCACAACCTCCTCTCTGGTTAACACTTTAGGTGTTCACATTTATGTGTAAGCAGGTGAGAATAAAAACCTGCTTTTAACCGAAAGTGGGCCAGGGCACGGAGCAACCACACTAGTCAAACGAACTAGACTTTGAGGGGTTACATGCGGACAAACGTGTTTAGGCACAGAACGAATTGCCACTGTGAGAGGACCCAAAGTGTTTTTGGATCAAGGAAACAGGAGTTTAAACCAGGAGTATAAACCCTTCTAAAAAGTGAGGCCGGTAAAACACAACCAGATTGTACAGAATATTTTGATAAAGGTCTGTTATAATGGGTTTCTGTAATTAGTTTACGGGATGAAGATAACAAATTTTTGATTTTGGGTCAACTTCTGTTTAAGCCTTCGCTGTGAAAGCTTTTTATAAGAAAGGTATAATTGTGTGACTGCTGCGCAAAAGGGAATTTCGGCATCATTACCAGTCAGGACGTCATGATCGTGTCCCGTCTACTCATGCAATTACAACAAGGGGGTGAAATTTTGAAGAAACGTTTTCAGCATTACAAAAAAAAAAAAAAAAAAAGAAGTCCTCAGGTGGACCCACTTGGTGTACTGCCCGACAATTGATTTGTTCAGAATGTGTACGGAGAAATGGACAACACCTTCATGATGTGTTCTTCAAAACATAAAATGAATCTTGATTACCATCATTAATTGCATATCCTGTACAATACATTTCATCATTAAATGTATTTTGTAATGTGTTGATTTGTGCATTGAATGTCAACTGAAAATTTCCCTTTTCCCTGTGCCACTCTGAATAATGTTGAGATGCATAATTTTTCACCTCCGTCTTATAGGAACAGTCTTATTATATTAGTTTTCTTATTTGTTTAGGTGGAGTGGTGGCTCTGAGGCGAGGGATCTGCACTGACAATCGGAAGGTTTTCGGTTCGAATCCCGTAAATACCAAAAGGGACTCTGCTCTGTTGGGCCCTTAACCTGCAATCGCTGAGCGCTTTGAGTAGTGAGAAAAGTGCTATATAAATGCAAAGAATTATTATTTTCTCAGTTATCTTACTGATCTAACTCTAGCTCCCCTATTTTAAATTCAGACATAAATACTGTGCAGCTTATGGACAAGTGACTTAAGATGGAGCTGCTATGTGGAAAACATGAACTTGAACAGCCACAAGTTGTAACCAAAATGTTTTGGTGGCAGATCTGTATATTTTACATTTGGTTGTGTTGTAAAACAGCAGGGATCATTTTGTCAGATTGACAGCATATTCTTTAAGTTATGGCTATTCAAGTAGAAAAATAACTTGGAATTTTTGCTGACACTCATCAGGCCTGAAAAATATGTCGGTTATTCTTACTTGTCCAGTCCTATCGGTGCTAACAGTCCCTTTTAACTAGTCGCTCAGAAAGAAACAACATCCTCAAGCTGAGGACAAAATGATACTCGTTAAAGTGATGCTGTGTGTTTACTGTGAAATGACAACTTATCGATGATGAAGTAACATTAACTTTTGGATGGAATTTCAAGACAGCCCACTCAACTTCAACACCAGCTTGCCACCGGGTTTGCACGCTTGCTGTCAGAAACATTAGAGACTATTCAGGAGATACAACCTATTTCGAGGAGGCATGCACCATTTATTTGAACAATGTTCAGCTCGACATACTGTATACAGTGCGAGTCTGACTTAACTGTTACATCAATCAAATGTAATTACATCTGTTTCATTTGTCATCTAATGAGGCAAACAAGATGTGTTCTGTTAGGCAGAAGAATGACTGGTGTGTGAGGATATGCAGTGGCACCTGAACATGGAAATGACTCCTGTTTTGACAGTGCCACACGTACATACCCACTGACACTGCACTATGCCCTTATGTGTGTTTATATTGTAATATATAACATATGACTTACTGAATAACTTAATATGATGGTAAATCAAAAAGTAAAGACAATTTGAAAATGATGCAGTAAGTGCAACACACAGAAGCTGATGCAAAACAACACGTTTGCGATGGCTTATAGGTAGTCTGCCATTAATCTTGTTGAACCCAAGGTCAAATGAACTTTGATTTTCCTCTCCAGGATTGTACCATTGCTGTACAATGAACCACAGTGAGATTTCTTTTGGCAGAGGGAGTGAAACCTGCCGAAATTTACCAAAGCATGTTGGCTTGTGGTAGATCAGTAAGCTCTTTGGATGCCCATCATGTGCAAACTTTTTGATACCCCAAGTCATCATTCACTATGGCATGAGCAAATCCATGCAAGATATCCAAATGTGCAGCAACAGTGGACAACATAATCCAAAAGTCTTCTGTGATGGAGGGATTCGCCATGTCGATATGGGCTTGTCTACACAATGCTGATGGTCAACTAGATGGTGTGACAATGTGGGTTCTGCTCCATGCTCCCATCTGCCGTTCGGGAGCCCTTGAACCCTACACCGTCGGTAATGTTACCGATGAGCTAGACAGTGAGGCAACAACATAGCAAGGGGATGGTACAAAGTGCAAAAGTGCTTTTATTTATAAACAATCAAAACAAAATGTTCAAAGTAAAGTGCAGTGCCTTATCAAAAAAGTCATTATATAAATAAATAATCCATCATAAAATGAAAGTGTCACATGGAGGTTAAAATAGAAAAAAAACACCATCCTTTAAAAACGAAGTTAAAACATTGCTGGAAGCAGTCCTTTAAAACAATGACAAGCCCAGTGCTTCTTTTACACTAGCGTCTCACCTGCTTCTCCCGTTTGGGCGCTGCAACAGGCGAGACGCTCTCTTTGCAGCTGACCTTCTTTCACTTCCAAACAGGTCTGGAGGCCTCCCGATCCTGGCTTCAGTCGCGCTCTCATCCCAGGCCCGAAACTTGGTTTTCACCCAACGGCCAGGACGCACACGCTGGGGAATCCACCACCAAAGCCTCCCGACTCCCGCTGCCTTCCTGGCCTTGCGGGGCCAGTCGCCCTTCACTGGTCACTCCTGCTACTCGATCACTCAGCGGGAGCGACCACTACTACAACTCCCGGGTGTCGGCCTAACACCCAGGCTTCCGTACAGCTGCCTGTGAGCATTCACTCGCTCGCTCGCTCACTCACCCGCACCGACTCGCGTCCTGCTTTCTCCAGCTACCTCCGTCTGTCTGTCTTTCTTTCTTTCCTTCCTTGTTCTACCCCTTTTTCCTAGCCGGCTCACGCTTCTATATATGTCGAGAGGGCATAGCAGCTGCGACAAATTAGCAGCCCCAGGAACAATCACAGATGCGGGCAGTCTCTCACCTGTGCACGTAGGTGAGAAACGCCTACATTGCAAATCGCCCTGAGAACTGCTGTAGCCACAACCACCACACCCTCTCGCTAAGCCACGAGCACGGTGATTATTTATTTAAAACAGGCTTTTGCTGAGAGCTGTGGAGCCGCTATACCACAGATGGACTTTGGAAGGTTTACACTTGTTCTTTGCGTTTGAAACCTTTCCATCCTTTCACAAACCTTTTGTTGTGTCGTGCTGTCTTCACTCCTGTACTGAGCCACCATACTGTACTTCAGTGAATTTCAGCAGGTTTCACTCCCTCTGCCCAAAGAAATTCCACTACATTGTGTTGTTCAACAATGGTGCAATCCTGCAGCGGAGTGTCCATGTTTATTTGACCTTGGCTTCAACTAGACTAACGGCAGAGTGCTGTGTTGGGAAGTGTTCGATTTACCCATAAGCCATCTTAAACTTGTTGAACTGCATCAGCTTCTCTCTGTTGTGATTGCCGTGTAACTTTTCAAATTGCCTTTACTTTTGAGTTACCCTCGTAGATGGCATAATGGTAAACAATATCGAACACCACTGTACAATAATATCAAGTAACTCATTATGTTTATTAAAATGTTATGTAAGCAAGCTGCTCACCAGTTTACAGTAATAAGAAAATCTTGAGCTTTTGTAATATCTGATGATGGAGCTCATTTCCTCCAGGGACATGCAGACAATGAGTGTAATGTAAAAACATGTAAACAGGTTAAAAGTAAGAGGAGGATATGGCTGATTTGCCAATGTGTGAATGTTTAGCTTGCATATGCAACAAGTTTTTGGTTGGCAGTTTACTGTGCACACAGGCAATACATGGAATACATTCCTAAAAAGTAAATATGACCACAACAGTCTTTTTGTTATTTCTTTCAAACTCAAGAGTATATTTTCTTGTACCCACTTCTGCAAAGTCTGCCCCTTTCATTAAAAACTATATAAAACAAAACAACCAACTGAGCTAGTAGCTGGACTGGAAAATGGCTTAAATTATAGTATTAACCACCTTTTATACCTAAAGATCAAGAAATAGAAGAAATAATGCATTCTCTTCGAAGGGTCTTTCTGCCATGTAGTATTAACTACACTATAAATCTTTGGCAGTAATCTTTAAATCCATATTGAATAACAAATGAGTTTGGCCATATAACATTTAGAAGAATGTTACCCAGATTTAAAAATGACTTGCTTCTCTGTCACTAACATGATAATGCAAAGTAATAAAATGTGTTTTAAAGTGATCTCTCGTCGTTGATGTGGCTGTGCTATCTGAGAGCTAATGTATGCTCTATGCTGGCTAAATTTAATCAGCACAAAGAGTACATTACTGGCAATGGCTGCTTGTATCTTATTGTATTAATTGCAGAGCCAGCCAGCTATCATGCTAAGCAGATGACAGAGGGTTTGTCCACCTTCCTGCAGTGCCAACATGTTGATGTGGATTCAGCACCAGCCTCCTGCCTGGGTTGATTATGAAATATTCAGCAGAGGGAAAAGGAAAAAAAAAAAAAACAGAGGCCATAATGATGAAATCAGCAGTAAAAGATTAAAACACAAGAGTTCTCTTCAAAAGATGGCATAAATCAAAGTAGTGAAAGCAAAATCAGTTTTTGTTTGTTTTGTGACAACACAAAAGATAACAGTCATAAAAAGCTGGCTTACTAGACCATGCCAGAGAGGAGGAAAAAAATGATATTTAACTGTTAAGATCAATACAAACAGGAAAATGTTCTGATGTACGGAACAGCAAACACATTTTTACGAGTCCCAAGTTGTTTTCTTCTTTAAAACAAATCTTGAAGATTTTTGTACTCAATTAATGTTGTATAAAGAGATCATTCTTCCATTTACTGTGGACTCCTGGTTTTTCCTCATTTGGCATGTTTATTATTAGTTAAAATCATTTAAATATGCAATGAAGCTTCTTTAAAAAACTGTGTTGCTGCCAAGTTGGCTCATACAAACCAACAGTGCTCTAAAATATGCCCTGCTACCACAAAAGCTAAGAGATGTGTTCATTTTTAAGAGATTAGGATTTAATACGGAATTTTGAAATCATGTTTTAAACAGAAAGACTGCCAGAAAATACACTGATTTAACCATTTCCTTCTTTCATTTACATAGAGGGTGATGTTACAAATGTATTTCAGTATTGTGGCTGAAACCTCCCCTGAGTATTGATGTTATCTGCTCGAATATCCTATCATCTTTTATCATGTATCTTCTCACGTTTGCTTCCTGATCTTGTCTCATGAAGAACTCCTGCACTAATGACATAACTTCTCTGTTTAATTCCTGGTCCTCATCTGTTTGGATAGCCTTTTTAAGGATATTGCTTGTTATTTGAGCATATTTCAAGAAGGTGCTGGCTTTGCAATCCAAAACTATACTGAAAACTTGAATAAATACTATTACGAAGATGGCAGGCCTTGTCCTTACCATACCATTAAACGGGTTTCTGGGACGTAAGGTAAGGTATTATCAAACAGCCTACGATAAGAGAGGTTTGTATCGAAGTTAGACAGATAACTTATTAAAGAAATTAGGGTTTCAGAGGTATAGTTGTGTCTTGTTAATATGGTGGAGCAGCTCTGGGAGTGCTAATATGGGTGATCGACTGGTCATGCATTCACAGCCAGGTCTGTGTAGTTCAGTCGATTGCCTCATTAATGATCCGAGGTCCATCATCAGCACACCTGCATCCCTATCTATATATAAATGAAGTCTGGACAGAAAATAGGGAGGGACTGATGGAGAAGTGAAAGATGGAGGTTAAAAGGAGAGAGAAAATTAAAATGAAGGGCAACAGTACCAGAGCCGGTATCAGTTTAGAGGGAAGGCAAGCAGTCATGAAGAGAAGTGCGTGGCCAGCGCTCGATGAGGGAGTTGAGGTCGCACCCGTTGAATGTAATAGGGGCAGGAGTGACACCGCTATAGACGTTGCCCAGCTTCAGACCGAAGATGGGAGTGAGGCTTGTGTGGTCCCTACAGGTACCGAGGGAAGGCAGCAAGGTACATGACTCGGGCTCGGGGCACCCAGGTGATGACCGGCTGGGATGGTTGGAGTGCAAGCACGTGTGTTGGTTGACTGTGCTTTTCTGAGGGCATATCGAGCTACTGAGAAGATCTTTTTCAGGTGAGGGGCAGAGGCACAGTATTTAGAGAGAAGCACCAAGACTCGTAGTTTTTTTTTAAATCTGTCCATGATTTTCACATTATATTTTCATGGATATATTTAGTCATTTTAAATTTCACCCTATCACCTGTTTGTATTTATTTATCTATATATTCATTCTACAAAGATCATGCTCTGCATTTTTTAACTTTGGTGTTGTTGTTGCTTTAAATACTGGTTATAGTCAGTTCCAGGTTCAAGTGGCTCCCAGAAGCTGACAATAAGTGTGGGACCATCACATAGTTTGGATCAAGAAGGTGAGATATGCTTTTAGGATGGTTCATCTAACAGCCCAGCTGATTGTTCTGTTAATAAGGGTCTCCTATACAATGCAGCTCCTTATTGCTCGTGTCAGTTTTACCCTTTTAGGTAGTCATGATAGAAGAGGAGAAATAATTTGTTTCTTGACTGGATAAAGAATGATTTAACTAATCCTAGACTTTCTTCTGTATCTAGCCTCCTGTTAAGGAGTGGATAATCATCATTTTGGAGCTGCAGGCACTATATTTAAAACGGACTGTAATTTGTTTCATTTACAAGTTTGTGCTAAGACAGACTGTAATGGTCTATACAAGAACTCTGGACATAAAGCAGTGCAATAAAATTATGTGAAGATCAATGCTGGAAGCAGCACTGTAAAAGACACTTGTAATTACAGCAGGACTCCAATTATCTAAGGTAATGTAGACCAATGCTACCTTTAGAAAAGGATGGTCATGCCCATTTTGGATCGAAAAGTATGGATTTAAAGATTTTGCCAGTGTATATGGTAAAGTTTGGATTTTAAGCTTCTTTTTGTACATTAGTGAATTTAATATTCCTCGTTTCTTTGACACATTTTTCCTCAGTATCTCTATATTTGCAGGTGTAGTGTCTTACTGCTATTTAATATAAAAAGTGCTGTTCTGACATCATTTAGACCGTCTCTATGAGAAATCTTTGAGATTTTCTGTGTAGTCCTCATCATCGTATACACATAAAAATGGTAAGTAAACGAAACAGTACAGCATGTGCACACAGTCAATGCTTGCAACACACTGCCAAGAGCCGAGGGGTACAGTGTTTTGAGTGAGTCCACGGCTGCTGAAGGCCTGTGTTGCTGGAACTGGGGAGTCCTCTACAGCGCATCTTCAACCTGAGCCTGGAACAGGGGAGAGTCCCGAGGCTTTGGAAAACATCTTGTATCACCCCAGTCCCAAAGGTATTACGTCCTAGTGAGCTGAATGTCTTCAGGCCTGTCGCTCTGACGTCACATGTGATGAAGACCGTGGAACGGCTGCTGCTTCACCACCTGAGGCCACAGGTCTGCCACACCCTCAACCCTGTGCAGTTCGCATACCAGGAGAAGGAGGGAGTGGAGGATGCCATCATCTATATGCTACACCGATCCCTCTCCCACTTGGACAGAGGTATAGTGGTGCTGTAAGAATTATGTTTTTGGACTTCTCTAGCGCTTTCAACACCATCCAACCTCTGCTCCTTAGGGACAAGATGACAGAGATGGGAGTAGATTCATACCTGGTGGCATGGATTGTGGACTTACAGACAGACCTCAGTATGTGCGTCTCAGGAACTGCAGGTCTGATATTGTGGTCAGCAACACAGGAGCGCCACAGAGGACTGTACTTTCTCCGGTCCTGTTCAGCCTATATACATCGGACTTCCAATACAACTCTGAGTCCTGCTACGTGCAAAAGTTCGCTGACGACACTGCTATCATGGGCTGCATCAGGAGTGGGCAGAAGGAGGAGTACAGGAACCTAATCAAGGACTTTGTAAAATGGGGCGACTCAAATCACCTACAACTGAACACCAGCAAAACCAAGGAACTGGTAGTGGATTTTAGGAGACCCAGGCCCCTCCTGGACCCCGTGATCATCAGAGGAGACTGTGTGCAGAGGGTGCAGACCTATAAATACCTGGGAATGTAGCTGGATGATAAACTGGACTGGACTGCCAATGCTGATGCTCTGTGCAAGAGAGGACAGAGCCGACTAGATCTATCTATCTATCTATCTACATTCCCACAGTCACCAGCTCCTCGACCACTTACTTGGTACAATTGAGGTTAATACTATAATATTTACATGTTCAGTATAGTATTCACAGCAAAGCAGTTATGAATTAAATTAAGAATGATTAACCAGGGTGTAGGGTGGCACGGTGGCGCAGTGGTAGCGCTGCTGCCTCGCAGTTAGGAGACCCGGGTTCACTTCCCGGGTCCTCCCTGCGTGGAGTTTGCATGTTCTCCCGTGTCTGCATGGGTTTCCTCTGGGTGCTCCGGTTTCCTCCCACAGTCCAAAGACATGCTGGTTAGGTGGATTGGCGATTCTAAATTGTCCCTAGTGTGTGCTTGGTGTGTGGATGTGGGGGTGTGTGTCCTGCGGTGGGTTGGCGCCCTGCCCGGGATTGGTTCCTGCCTTGCGCCCTGTGTTGGCTGGAATTGGCTCCAGCAGACCCCTGTGACCCTGTGTTCGGATTCAACGGGTTGGAAAATGGATGGATAGATAACCAGGGTGTGGATAACTGGGGTTCTACTTTATTTATTTTGCATATTGTCATTTTTAAGTTAATGCACATTTTCTTTCATTATTATCTATATTATAATCTGAGATTGGAACAGACAGATATTCTATAACTCAAATATTAAATGGAAGAAATTATTTTCCCTAGGGAACTGGGCCAAAAAAAAAAAAAAAAAAAAAAAAAAAAGCAACAGACAAAACACCCTTGACAAGATAGTTTGTAATCAAATTGTTTAGGCAGATCTGGCCATCACTACAGCACATTTGGTGCACTTTGTTGAGAAGCAATGACAGACTATGAATTTACAGCACCTTCATTTTTTTACTTCATATGTTTCTGCTTTGTATTTTATCTTGATGACTTATACTGCTCTGGCTATTGCTTACACCAATATGCACCAATATTTACATAACACTAAGTGTATTGTAAATACTAAAACAAGCCTATCCTTCAATAGTTAGGGTAAAGAATAAAATATACCTGGTCTTCTTTGAAAGAAAGTCTGCTAAATGAGGTCCTTCACGACCCAGAGGATCATCTGGCACCATGAAGTGGTCACCAGCAAATGTATATGGGAGAAGTCTGTAGGAAACACAATTTCAGACCTGAATACTCAATCAAACAATATACACGTCAATTCAACAATAAAACAAAGTTGTGTTTAACTAATGTGGAAGAAAAATGAGATTAAGAGGTCACATAGTCATTCAAGGGTAATATAGTTATTGAGCATAATGTGTTTGGTATGCTTTCCACGTTAATATAGAATCTATTTTAGAACTAGCATAAAGGGTTAATAAATATAGTCTAAGCTTATTTAAGCCTATTAGGAAAGCAGATAACGATCAAGTGAACAACAAGGAACAAGCAAGTCCTAGGTGATGCTTTGAAGAAGTGGCTGACTATCAGGAACCCAGTAAGACTTGGCAATTATTCTTTTATAGAATTTCTGTGTATGTGACAAGTGTTGAACTCAAGTAGTATTGGAAAGTATGTGCAAAAAGTAGTACAAATAAACATATTCCTGTCAGACTTGACTTATGTACTGTAAGATTAATATATTCTGCGTGTGGGTATAATTTATTTCTCAAAACACCAGGAGCCAAAATTGCAAAATATGCTTATTTTGGAATGAATTAAATAAAAATTTACATGCTTATTACTGATGCACTCCAAATAATATACTGTATCAAGTAGTCTTAATGGGAAATTTTATGTTGTTGCAAAAATGCACACCAGTAGCAAACATTTTCTATACTTGCACGATTCTGCTAATTTGTAAGATTTCCATTTTTTCACAACCATATGTCAATTATATATTTTAGTATTTATATTAAAAGTCTTCCCTCAAGTTAAATAATTTTGATATTCTCTTCACAGCTTAAACTAGCCACAAAAAAAGATTTTTTTTTATTGGCCGAAGATTTTGGAGAATGTCATGTAATGTCATTATCTACCTCAGTTAATCTAGACCAGGGCTGCAGGGAGGCTGCAGCCTATCCCAGCCAACATAGGGCACACGGCAGGAGCAAACCCTGGACAGAGTGTCAGTCCATTGCAAGGCGAACACACACACACACACACACACACACACACACCCCATATACCAAGCAAACACTACGGCCAATTTAGCATTGCAAATTCAGCCAACCTGCATATCTTTGGACAGTGGGAGGAAATCCATACAGACATGGGGAGAGCGTACTAACTCCACACAGGTAAGTCTCAGCATGCAAAGCCTGGTTTCCTTACTACAAGGCAGCAGCTCTACCAATGTAACACCATGCCAAGAAAGCATAATGATACTGTCAAATTTTAAGTCACTATGGCCTGAAATGTTCTGCAGAATCTGTGCACAGTTCTAGTGTTGCTATCACAGTTGTCCTTTAGTACTCGCGGGCTTCTTTTTTCCCCAATAATGAAAAATGAATGCATGCAGACAAACTACTACAACACTGTAATAACCAAAATATAATTAGTAAAGAATTAGAACCATATAACTGTTTTTATTACGTCTTTATTTATACAGTAATTAGGCTTAATGTAAGCCTCAGTCTTTACCTACATGAATATATATTAATAGATAAATATACCTAGTGTAAGAGTTGAGGCATTTAGTTACAGGGACTCTGACCTTTAGAATGGTCTTCATGTTAGTGGAAGAGATCAGCTTCTTCAGTGTGGAACTCAGAGACGCATTTATTCTGAGAAAGTTATCTCCCCTATTCTCTCCCCGCTTCACTGGTTACCGGTTCCATCAAGGATTAAATTCAAGATTCTGCTTCTCACCTTCAAAGCCCTACATAACCTTGCCTCCCTCTACCTCACTCAGCTCCTAGCTCCTTACGCTCCTTGTTGCTCTCTTAGGTCCTCGAGCAGTAATCTCCTTACTGTCCCACACACCAGACTCTCCACCTTAGGAGGCAGGTCCTTCAGTGTTATGGCATCTCAACTCTGGAACTCTCTTCCTCAGTCTCTCCGAGATTGCTCCTCTTTCTGCACCTTTAAATCTCAACTGAAAACTTTCCTCTTCTACAAACTTTTGTCATCTGTGTAACTTTTTTTTTTTTTTTTACTCTGTATGTAAAGCGACCTTGAGTTTGTGAAAGTCGCTCAATAAATGTAACATTATTATTATTATTATTATGAGAACTCGGGCGGCATAGTGGCGCAGTGGTAGCGCTGCTGCATCACAGTACAGAGACCTGGGTTCGCTTCCCGGGTCCTCCCTGCGTGGAGTTTGCATGTTCTCCCCGTGTCTGCGTGGGTTTCCTCCCACAGTCCAAAGACATGCAGGTTAGGTGCATTGGCGATTCTAAATTGACCCTGGTGTGTGCTTGGTGTGTGTGTGCGTGTATGTGCACTGCGGTATGCTAGCGCCCTGCTCGGGGTTTGATTCCTGCCTTGCACCCTGTGACCCTGTAGTTAGGATATAGCGGGTTGGATAATGGATGAAGTTACTAAAATGGAGACATTTTTCCTCCTCTTGTATCAGAAATTACGCTAGAAGATCCAGCTCTTGCATTTTAGCCAAAATGATCTGAATTCATTCATACTAGCTATATTAGAAAAGTTTGTGTTTGACCTTATAAATGTAACTGTTTTTGCTTAGGATTAGTGATTTGTATTTTCAGCACTATGGAAGCACTTTGATTATGTATTTAATGAAGACTACTAAACAAGAATACAATTAATAGAATTTGAATACATCTTAATTTTAGGTAGAAAGTTTTAGATACCTGTCTTTTATAATGCTGATCCACTCGGGTGATTCATCCATGAAATCACGGAAGTTGTCATTGGTAACGATAACTCCATTCTTCTCCTGAGCTAGCTGTAACATAAATCTGAGATGGAAACAAAAGGAATGAAAATAAAACAGTCTTATTATATATAATCTTTTGACTTCAAAGCAAAATTTGACAGAAAAATGATTGAATGGTTAGAACAGAGAACAAGATGATAATAAACAAAGAAATTTTCTTGAGGTACCTGTCATCATAGGAACTGATCCGCTTGCCTTCTATCTCCCGGGAAGGAGTGTAAGACAGTAACCCAAGTTTATGCAACTCTGTGAGAAATTTCTGTTCTGCAAAATAAATAATGTTTACATTCCAACCAGCACTTAGGTAAAAGTAATACAATGTATCTTTAGAGACACTCCTATATTTACAATTCTTACCTTTTACTTTAGCGTCCTTTTTTTGTCTATGCTGGGGTACAAATACTGTCACGTCCCTATGTCCTCGGTCCCAGAAGTACTGCACAGCTAATGCAATTCCTCGGCAAGAGAAGTACTGTCCCAGGCCATGCCTACATATAAAGAGAGAAGACATTACACAACACAAACACCAAAGGAGGAAAGAAAAATGAATCCTATCAGAATTACTAAATGTTATCAAATCTGTAATTTCAGTGTTATATTTAAAACAAAAGAGCTTCTAAGACTAAGGGTGTAAGGGTGCAGTATACCCAGTGCACAGGCAAACCCCACTAAAGATCTGCCTGTTAATTCCAGTTATTAAAGGAATAAAAAATATTTACATTATTTCTCATGCACACTTTCTATACTCTGCCTAAACTGCCATGTTATCATTAACAGTACAGTGGAACCTCGGGTCACGACCGTAATTCGTTCCAAAACTCTGGTCGTAACACAATTTAGTTGTGACCCGAAGTAATTTCCCCCACAGGATTGTATGTAAATACAATTAATCCATACCAGACCGTACGAACTGTATGTAAAAATATATTTTTTTTAAAGATTTTTAAGCACAAATATAGTTAAATATGCCATAGAACGCACAGCGTAATAGTAAACTAAATGTAAAAACATTGAATAACACTGAGAAAACCTTGAACAACAGAGAAAACTAACACTGCTCATTAAGAACACTTTTTTTTTAATGAGTTTTAAGCACAGGGAAAAAAATGAACATTTGAAAAATCCGTAATTTAATAAACCACCAAGAAAAGTAACATTGCAACAATGCACACTATGAACCGATCACTGTAAACAGAAGTGAAGTGGAGGTTAAAATCCAATAGAAAAAAGTCTTCATTAAATACAACGAGGTTAAAACAATGCTCGGATCTGTCTCTTTAAAAACAAGCCCGGTGCATTCTTTAACTGCCTTCTCGGCCTTATGCAGCCAGCCCTCTCTCTCGCTTGTGTGTGTGTGTGTGTCTGTGTGCGTGTGCGTGTCTGTCTCTCTCTCTCTCTCACTGCACAGGGAATGCACAAGGAGAGACTGAACACGTGCGGAAATCATCGGCGCGCACAAACCAAAAGGGAAACTGGCTTCTTCATATATACCGAGTGTGTGGTCGTGAACAGATGCAAAAGTTTGGCGAACTTTTTGGTCGTAAACCGATTTGTACATGATCCGAGACGTTCGTGAACAGAGGTTCCACTGTATATTTTTATTTCTTCTTGCCTTGTCTGTTTAGTGTGTCAAGGTTTCATCTGTAGTTCCAGCTGTTGGGAGACAAAGCCATACATCCATTTTCCAAACTTGTTTATCCAGAGCAGGGTCACAAGGAAGAAAGCAGAAACAAGCCCTGGACAAGGCACCAGCTCAACACAATGTGGCCCACACATTTGGGCTAAATGAGCCTTGACAACTTTGCTAACCTGCATGTCTTTGGACTGTGAGGAGAAACTGCAGCACCCAAAGAAACCTCCCGCAGACACTGGGAGAACATGCAAACTCCACACAGGGAGCACCGAGGACTGTACCACCATGCCGCTCTGGAGGGCTAGCCATCTTTGTTATTTTAAACTACAGGCAGATGGAGTAGAATCTAACAAATGCCCACACTGAAAAATTCAATCCATTATTCTTTTTCCTTTTACCACATTTCATATTATGTGCTTTGGGAAGAGGAGATCTTAATCCAGGACCAAATAAATGCAAGATACAAATTCTACAGTGAACACAAGTAAACACAGCAATATATTCCCAGACCCAAACACAAGGGTATTTCAGAGTCATCACTCTGATGACATATCTTTAAATTTTTAGAGGAAACTGGAGTTTCCAGAAGAAACCCAGACAGACAATCTCAAGGAGAAGGTAGAAATTCTATATAGAAAGCTCCCCTACTTCAAAAACCCATGTGTAGTGAAAAAGTCCTAATAAAAGAATGCCACAACGCATTCAACCGTTCATCTTTAAATGTAAAAAATACATAATACTATAAATTATGAATGGGACATTTTAGTTGAAGCAAATTTAAGGAATACTTCAGGATTATCTTGTCTATAACCCAAAGTTTGAAACAAATTCAAATGAGCAAGGCAATACTTTCAGTTGCTCAAAAAGGCATTCATTTCAAATGTATCAATAAAGTGCTGCTCTCTTTAGCAGACATTTGTTTACAGTGGCATTGGTAGTTTGTATTAATCTCACTCAGTTGCACACTTCCTAGAAAAGTATGGAAAACTGAACAGTCAAAGCAGCAAAATATGAACAGATCTACCGAATCTCATA
>JANRMT010062852.1:36137033-36154927 GCA_026402145.1 Polypterus bichir lapradei | reverse complement strand
ATATATATATATATATATATATATATATATATAGAATCCAAGTCTATGTAAAAATACCCCAGAGACAAACACTACAAACCAACAGATATTTTCACACACATCTAGATGTAACCATGTCATCCTGATGATCTCGCTGTATCAGTGCACGGACACTGACCAGTTGACCACATATCTGTATTACCACTTTACAAAAGCATATCAAATAAAATTTCCTAAATTCTTATAGTATGAATTAAAAAATATTTTAACATTAATTGTCACACAGGCAAGTAAAAATATTATATCACGATCACAACGCTAAATATGCTTATGAACTAAAATTTAAAGTACACAAAGATACTAAAAACAGGTGTGCAAAGTTGGCTGTGCGCTTGGTTGTCAAAGTCAATAGAAAATTACAGTAACAAGTTAGCGTGCAATTCACCATACGTACACCATTTAAAACTTTAATGATATTAGAAAATATAATACCTTATGTAAAAATCACCAATATGAATTAGACACTTAATGTGAGGTAAATATAATGTAATATATAAATGTCAGATACTATATATAAAGCAATACTAGTAAAATAAAACAATTACATGTTTGCATTTGGCCACTGTACACAAACTAAAAAATGACAAGCTGATAAAAGTATTTTGTAATTTTTATTTCCAATATAATAAAAAATACTTCAATAAATACATATTGTAGTTGGGTGACAAGGTGTACTAGTAAAGGGCTTGACTAATAAGATAACTACCTCACACTGGCTGCAGCATTTGCACCTCAAACATTTACGCAGTTTACAGGTAAGGCCTCCATTTCCCAACACACACAAAAAACTTTGTCATTGTCTCTTGGGCCGTTATTTTAACAAATTAGCAGTGATATAAATGTTTCCATCTAAAAAAGTTTAGATTTTTATTTTAAGAGCAACTGTTAAGATTTCAAGATTTCTGTTTATGCACATGATTTTATTTTGTTTTCTAATTAAAATGTAAATGCATGTACAGTGAATAACCAGCCGACGTGAAAACACACACAGATAAAAGAAAACCAACCAAGTTTAATGTTCAAAATTTACTATAAAATAAAATGTTTTTATTATCAATGAAAATAAAATGGCAAGTTTGTAAGGTGTCAATGCCATGGTGTGTAATTTGGGAAGCAAAGCATTACATTTACCAACCTATACCTATAGAGTTTGCATCTCTGTATAATTTAACTGACTGAATAAGTGAATAATGTCCATAAAACATACTATTTATTAAACTCTAACTCAGACTCCGCACAAGACACAGATATTTGTCCCAAGAAGAAATGTACCTTTTTACAGCAGTTCAAGAGATATTATAACAAACACCACCACCACGCTGAACAGGTTCACTCCTTGAATAGTGACCAGGCCTACAGGCACTCTTTGGTGCATCAAAACTCAATAACCAGTTCCTTGGTTTTGGTGATGTTAAGTTGCAGCCAATTCTCTGCACCAAGAAACAAAGTTCACCACCTGAACCCTGTACTCTATCTTATCTCCCCCTTACCAAATCACCCCATAAGTGTAGAATCATCAGGATTTCTGCAAGTGACATGACCTGCTGTTACATTTATAGTCAGAGGTTTACAGAGTGAACAGAAAAGGAGACAGGACTGTTCGTTATGATGCACCAGTGTTGCTCACATCCACATCAGAGACAAATTCCTTGAGCCTCAGTTTTTTTTTTGGCAGAACTTTTTGTTAGCCAGAAGAAAAACGCCATTAACATTCAGTACGCACAGGCAGTGAACAGAGGTTTCAGGCTTTAACCGATACAGTTTAAGAAAATAAAAACCCTGTTTTTGTTTTTATGCTTTCAATTTACTTATATAAAAAAAAAAAAAAAAAAAAAAAAAAAATCAGATTTGCCTTGGGGGATTTAAAAAAAAAATATTGACTTAAAGTACAGGATGTTGTGAAGAGTGTATGGTGTATCTAATAAATTAATTGATTAGTTATTGGAGTTGCTTTTTGGCAAAGCCAGTAACATCAGAAGCTTTCTGTAAGACTCCAGTTTGACTTTTCCTTAATTTTCTTTGTCATTGACCATTGTCAGCTGAAAGAGGTCTGATAACTGCTTTTCTATTTTATTTATATTGTGTACACACACACACACATACACACACACACACACGTACGTTCATCTTACAGTGCAGTCAGTAAATTATCAGACCCATTCATTTTTTCTCATTTTTAGTATGTTGTTCTGCAGCCTTGGGTAAAAATAATTTAAAATTCATTTTTCCTCACATCAAGCAACACACAATGCCCAGAAATTTACAAAGCAAAAACAAGATTTTAGACTTTATTGCAAATTTATTAAAAATAAAAAGCTGAAATATTACATTGGCACATTTATTCAGACCCTTTACTCAGTACTTCGTTGAAACCTCTTTGGCAGTGATTACATTCTGGAGTCGCCTTCGATAAAACACGACAAACATCGCACACCTAGGTTTGGAGATTTTTCTGCCATTCTTCTCTGGAGATCCTCTCAGGCTCTGTCAGGTTGGATGGAGACCATCAGGGGACAACTACTTTCAGGTCTCTCCAGAGAACTTTGGCACAGCCTATGATCCAGAGCTCTCGGGAACAGGTTTTCAGTTTCTTCTCATCCCTGTCTAGTCGACCCACCTCTGTTGCTGAATAGCAGCTCCAAAGCATGAGGCTGCCACCACCGTGCTTCATGTTTGGAATGGTATTGCACAGGTGATGAGCAGTGCCTGGTTTCCGCCTGACATGACACTTTGAACTGAAGCCTCACTTTTCAATCTTGATTTTATCAGACCTGAGAATCTTGTTTCAGTGAGTCCTTTAGGTATCTTTTTGCAAACTGCATGCAGGATTTTCATGTGTGTTTTCCTGAGGAAAGCTTCCATCTGGCCACTCTGCCATAAAGCCCAAATGACAGGAGTGGTGCAGTGATGGTTGCCCTTCTGAAAGTTTCTTCCATTTCTACATAGGTTCCCTGGAGGTCTGTCAGAGTGGCCATTGAGCTCGTGGTCACCTCTCTTACCAAGGACCCTTTCTTTTGACTGCTTAGTTTGGCCTGGTAGCCAGCTATGGGAAGATTTATGGTTGCTCCAAACTTCTTCCATTTCAGAATTATGAAGGCTCTTGGGAACTTTCAATGATGCAAACATATTTTGTAGCCTTTCTCAGATTTGTGCCTCACCACAATTCTGTCTTTAAACATAGTAGACAATTCCTTCAGCCTCAAGGCCAATCAATTGAATTTACCATGGGTGGACTCCAAACAATGTGTAGAAACACCTCAGTGATGATCAATAGAATGTGATGCACCTGAGCTAAATGTCATAGCAAAGACTCTGAATACTTGCGTCAGTGTGATGTTTACCTTTTTAATTTGAATAAATTTGCAAAAATTTCCAATATCCCGTTTTTGCTTTGTCATTCTAGGGTAACTGAGTGTTAGGTGATGGGGGGGAAAAATTAAAAGGTTGCAACATAAAATTTTGAAAAACATGGAGTCTTCATAGTTTCTAAATTCACTGTACATACCCACACACACTACCATGACAACATATTCATCCTCTTTTCTGATTCCATGTATTATTGTACATTTTTCAGACTTAATGTTTTCAGTTCTCCAAAATCCAACATTAAACAATCTTAATAAAGGTGGACAAATAAAACATGGTTCAACTGGTTTATGTAACAACAAAGTTATTCAACTCCAGACAATGTCTGAAAAACTGCTCCCCAGTTAAATCAAGCCTATTAAAGGGATAATTAGGATTGACCCACGCCCTCAAAGTCAAGCTTCCAGCAAAAAGATTCAACAAGCAAATAACACCATAACCAGGATATGATAGGATATTACAGATTTTTAGATATGAAAAAGTTGTTCTGATCTCAGGAAAGGACTAAAAACAATTCTAGGCTTCAAGAACTCTACTGAACCACAGTGAGAGAATCTCCAAACAGTAAAAATTTAGAACAATAGTAAATTTTCCTTGGGAAAGGTCAGCCTGATAAAATTACTTCATACACAATCATCTCCAGTCTAAGCAATTTTGGACAATCAAAGTCACTGGAAGAAATGGGTGTCACTGGAAAGCAGCAAGGCAGAAACCAGCTGTAATGATGCACCTGGATGACCCTTAAACCACCTGAGAGAATGACTTATGGACAACAAAGACAAATGGGGTATTTTTTTTTTTGTTCTGGCATTTAAAAAGAAACAACACAATTCCACAGTAAAGGCTTCACACTAACAGTTAAACCAGCCAGTGAGAGCAATGATGGTGTATTTTCTGCCTCAGGTCCTGAATAACTTTCCACGATTGAGGGAATCAAGAATTGTCTTCTGTATTCGAAAATTCTTAAGGATAAATGTCCAGTCATCAGTGTGTGAGCTAAAGCAAGCTGGGACACTTAACAAGACAATGACACAAAACACAAAAATATATCCACATCAGAATAACTGAAAAGAAATCAAACTGATGCTTTGAACTGGTCCATTTAAAGTCCAGGGCCACACCCAATAGTGATGCTGTGGTACACACAGATTGAAAAGCTGCAACAGCGTCTGAATTAAAATATTTCTGCTTGCAAGAGTCTGCTAGAACCTCACCACAGTAATGTGACAGAGTGATACTGAATGAAGAGTATTGCAGGTAAAGGAGGCACATCCTGTTATTTCAGTATACCTAACTTTTCATACTGTGCCAGCTGTTGCTAGATAACGTTTTATATTCAATAAATAGCGCATGTAAAAAATAAATAAATATGCTATTTGCTAATTCAGGTCCCCTTTATCTACTATTAGGTTTTGGTTAAAGAAATCAAATCATCAAGTGTCAAAATTTGAGGTAATGGAGGAAATCGGGAAGAAGGGGATTACTTTTTTATGTCACTGTATAAAATATGTACACAAAAACACATACAAATGTACAGGTATATGTATAGGGAATAAACAGCAGCTGGAGACCTTCATCTCTTAGAAGAGATAAAACTCTACAGGAATACAAGATACTACTACTGTATTCAGTGTTTATAATTTAAGTTGGACAGCCTGGTGTTGATGTAGCTGCCTTACAGTTTCAGGACCAGAGTGAAATATCTGCTCAGGCCCTTCTTGTATAGAGTTCTCACTATCTGTACAACATCAGATATTTATCAGATATATTGTAAATGAGAAAACACCTGCTCAGTGCTGATAGCCATTGAATAGTTTTACAACCTGTAAATACTAACTTCTTGAATCTACTTGTGCAACCTGTAATGGTTCTGTACTATTTGCTGGAATGGAGGAGGTAGAAGAGACCCTGTAGGATATCTGAGGACTTTAATAATACAGTTTTCCTTTCCAAGAAAAGGTGTGGTTGGCATTTCTGGACAGGGAAGATCTGGAGTGATATTCAAACTGAACTAAATAAATAACTAAAAAAAAAACTAAAAATAAATTCCATGGCAATAGTTTTGTGTACTTCACTTTCAGCAGAATTGCAGAAAGAAACCAAGCATGCATCTGGGGATGTCACAATACCACATTTTTTGTATTCGATACCAATACCAATGAAATTTCATGGTGGTCAATATGTATTCGATACAAAGGCAAAAACAAACATCCTTTTCACCAGATTTTAAATAAAAAGCACTTCATTCAAGAGGACAATACCTTGCCTTTTCTGAAACAGAATATAAAATATATAAATACTAACAGGAACAGCAAATTTAAAATAGTGGAAAAGTAAAATATCAATCAAGTAGTTGCCCACCTGTAATTTAGGTAAACTAGTAATGGCATTTATCAAATTACAATGAAACACTAATTTGGGATAGACATGGGAAATTCCTCCAATGTAACAGCACATTGAGAGGATGTTATAATCTGGGGTTTGGAATTCATCCTGGATATCATCATGGAGTAGCTGATTTCTCTTACCATGTGTACATTCTAATGTTACTCCCTGATATTTTCTCTCCAGTAACTGAAAATACTGCTTAAAGTCAATACTGAAAAAAGAAATGTAAATATTATTTCTGTTCTGACAAATCAGTGAATTCCAAGTCAGTTCAGAATATTTTCATTTAAACAAACTCCTTAAAGTTGTTTTTGTAACAACATGCTATTAGGATCTAATTTGTCAGAAAATCACTTTATTGGGTCTATAATATTGCCATTAAACTTATTAATAGAGCAATAGTTAGATTAGATAAACTTTATTAATCCCAAGGTAAAATTAGAGAATGTGTCAAAATTTTTCAAACTTCTTTGGCTTGAGGTGTCCAAATCAGACTTGTTTTACTTTAATCCATCATTCAAGTACTCTTGTAAAGAGTGTTCTTCGGTTTTGAGAGTATCTTATATATAATAACATATTAGTGCTCATCTTGTATACAAATCCAGAATATTAGAAAATGAATTGGATCGATATCATTTAATTTAATATTGTTTTTTGTATCAGTATACTGCTGCTGGATTATGTGAATTTCCCCTTGGGATTAATAAAGTATCTACCTACCTACCTACCTACCTACCTACCTACCTACCTACCTACCTACCTACCGGTACTCAATTTATTGTAAGTGAGACATTCGCCCCACATACCACTCACACATGACATACTGTCTGTGCTTTTACAACCTTCGTCACATGTTAGTGGTTATACTTATTAAAGTTGGCATTTGTAGATTCGTGTTTTGCCCGTATTGCTACAACTGCACATCCCTGTGATGCATTTTCTGTTAATTCTAGGGTTGCGCAGTACTTGACTTGAAAAGCACCAATAAACCTAACATTTAAAACCATGGATTTTACCAGTACCTGATATCTGCAAATACCAGATCAGCTTTACTCTCAATCCTCCTCTTCCCTTGACACTTGCCAGCTTAGTTACTGTTTTGACACGACTGGGACATCAAGAAGAAACTACTTATTGCTTTGAACCCCTTCTCCTTCCCACCCCAAAGCCCACCCCCACAGCCCCTTATTGCTTTGACTCAATCGTGAAATCACGGCTATCAAAAGAGTAGTGGTGCATAGTGTGGCACAACAGGGAACTAAGCAATTGTGCAGCACACCAGGGAGGCTGGAGTAAGATGTATTGTACTGGTACTGAGATGTGAAAACTGACATCATTACCATACTGGCAAACAAAAGTTAACACATTACATGTACATATTATATCACTAGAATGATGTGCCTTGAAGCACGGAAACACTAATTTTATTTTGCTATTAAGAAATTAAGTAACTTGTTCTATCACCAGTATACACAAGTCAAACAGACACTTGATTTTTTACATGATACAACTGTTGTTAGTACTGCAGGTGTGCAGGTTTCTCCCACCATCCTATATGCATAACTGTGGAAGCGTTTGGATGCCTAGATGAACAGCTTTAGATGTCCAATCAGAGAATGAATGCAAAGCCTCTGTTCCTTTATCAGGACTGCTTAGGACATGGTATTAAAAAGCTATTAATCTCGTTACCTACGACTTATAACAATTAAAGCTCACATCTGATTTGTCACATCATTGCACTAAAGCAGGCACTGATTTAATTCTGAGCTAACTCCATAATGAGACAGAAGTGGCAACAACAAAAACCTATGCAAGTGTGCTTTGCCTTTTTTTAAAAGAAGATAAGCATAATTCTCACATTCACGTGCTGAAATTCTCATCCCTCGAACACAAAAGATTTCCAAGCCTGACTTCTGCTTTTCTTCTTTTTGAGATCTGTCAATGTGGTGCTGTAGCACCAAGTCATTTTCACACATAGTTTTTAGTCACACTTTTATAAAATATTATTGTGCCTTCTGAAGGAATACATCCACTTGGAGTCAGTGTGGTATTGACTTTCATTTGGTACCACCGATACTGTAAAAAAAAGCTTAGTACTGTTATGTTTTTGGCATGGACTGTACCGAAGTATTGGTTCTTTTGACATCTCGGCGTGCTTCAAATCTATTAACACAAGTCAAATGTCTTCTGAAACTTGGTCGGGTTTAGAGAGTTGAAAGGAAAGTCTAAGGCCTTGTTCACACGGGCGTTAAAATTGAGCGTTTCTTTTGCGTTCGTAGCGTCCGGTGAGCGCGGATCAAGCGCTGAGTGTTTTCTACACGTAGGAGTCAATGAGAGTGTTCACACGGGCTTTGGTGACGTGCGTTTGTCCGGCTGCGCGTTTATACGGCATCAAAAAAACGTTGCATGCAGCTTTTTCTTGGCGTTCAAAACCCAACGAACGCAAGGAAACCGCTTCTAGTTCGTTTTCTGCGCGTTTATTTTACGCTTCGGAGGACCGGATATATATATATATAGTCTCTCTTCGGGGCTAACACCAAGTCGCATATTGGTTGATCGGCGTGCAATGTGGCATTGCACCAGCTGCAGCAGACAATCAAAAGTGGAAACCGACATCCGACAGTAATTAAAAAACTTGCCCGGAAATTTTCGCATTTCTTCATAAAGCACAAAAAAACTTCCTTTAACCCGACGTTGTGCAGTCAGAGGATGAACCCAGTAGCGGCGGCGATTTTTTCTCTCCCTACGTCGCCGTATTACGAGTATTTTTAAAACAAGAAGATTAATATCTAACATAGCAAAATGGTCCATATTGAAAGGAAGCACCTCAAATAAAACGACAAGGGCTTTCATATCCAGTTCCCGACACTGCCTCCACAGGTTAACACACAAACTGCAATTTGGGCTGCAGGCTGGCGTTAGACAGAGACAAAACGAACGCCGGTGTAGAAGTCAATCGATCGCCACCACAAAATGCAACATAAACGTCTAGGACGTTCAGAGCAAGTTCGTTTATCCAAAAACTTAACGCCCGTGTGAACAAGGCCTAAAGGTAATGAATACTCTGCACATACACTACATACCTATACAGTATATGCATACATGTGTACATGTTCCTGCTTGAGTCATCAAGTGTCTAAAAACAAATTCTTCTCTATTTGCAGGCAACCTTAAGAAAAATTGGTTTTCACTAATAAGATTAATCTCATAACCTTGATGCCCAGAAAAATCCACCTTCACTAAAAAGAAATTTTAATCTAAAAAAAAAAAAAAAAAACTCTTGGAGAAAACCAAGATGATTATTTGCATTTAATAGTCAGAAACAGCCATCTTAATTCCAGTATAGTGTGAACGCAGAGTTGTGCAGATGGTGGCATATTTGACTTCAAGCTGTTAATGTTGTGGCTCAAGTCCCCCTGTATATTTTTTTCCCTTTTCTTATTTATGTTTCTTTTACAAAAATACAATAATGTCTCGGTCCTTGTGGTTTTACCCGAAATGAACACATAAATAATAACTTTGCTCATTCCTATCTTTCTCGGCATACTACTTACACTCTACCTGTGCACATTCTTCAGTTTGGTACTTAGCTGCAACTTTCATTTAGTACTATTGTGAGTTATCCTCCAGCTAAAAAAATGCCAGCAAGATCTCACTTCTTGATATGACAAAAGCAGGAAATTCCTTTGTATCGGTGGGCCATAAATATAGCATGAACAACGCAACAGTTCACTACATTTTTAAGGAAGAAAAAAGAATTTGCTAAGGTTTTTCTGCTTGTGTACCCAAAACTGTGAAAATTTTATCTCAGGTGAATGGTTAAGGCGCCAATAAAAATTGAAATAGTCCTCAACATTTGGACTGAAGATCTAACTAAGATTCATGTTATTTTGGGATTGACTTGTTTCCTTTCCAAAATAACATGAATGCACTAACCCTTTCCCAAACCCACTTGATCCTGAACACCGTCACAGGAGCTGGAGCCTGTCCACTGAAGAGCACTTCTTTGAGATGTTTAAGATACTGGAAAGCCCAGAGAAATCCCACACAGATTCAAGCAGAATGTGTAAACTCCACAGAGTGACGGTCCCCAGAGTTCAAACTCTGATGACTGTAGCAGCATATGGTAATGCTAACCACTGTGACTGGATTACAGGAAAAGTGGTTTGATTTTTACAAACTTTTGGAGTACGCCAGTGACATTTTATTAAGTAATACTTTTCATTACATTACATGCTTAGAGGGTGCAGTGATATGACCAATCTGCTGCAAGTATCATCCAACCATTCATCCATTATCCAACCCGCAATATCCTAACTACAGGGTGACGGGGGTCTGCTGGAGCCAATCCCAGCCAACACAGGGCGCAAGGCAGGAAACAAACCCTGGGCAGGGCGCCATCCCACCGCAGGCTGTAAGTATCACTCATTTTAAATTGTAGGGACATATGTTTGAAAGATAGAGTTGAGATGACGGCTAGAATGATTTCCATTTAACGCAGAGCCATATATAGCCACAATTAAGCAGCTGATACATAGCATTCAACCTCTGATTGTACATGGCTACAGTTTCTATCTAATCATCCATCAAATTGTTAACTGGCTTTATTTATCCTGTTCAGGTTTGTCAGGAGAGGTGTATATCCCAGCTGCACAGTGTGGAATGGAAGTTAAAATCTATTGCTAGCTTCTGTATGAAAATCTGCATGCTCTGTGTGGCTAGGTATTATTATTAACAGAAGCGTGCTTGCATGGAGTAGGGCTGCAGGTGTGGAGTGCAGTTCTTGGCTCTTCCCTGCTGCTTCAGCAGTGCCTAGATTACCGTCCAATTAAGATGCCAAACGTATGACGTAAGTTTTCTGATAAACTTCATTAAAAATATAAGACTAGAATTTCTGCTTTCCGTTGTAATCAACAAATTGTGTAAAGAATGTTCTGTGACCTTGGATGAAACTGAGCTTATTTTATCTAACTGCTTTCTTTCAAGATTTCTGTTATAAATGCAGCTGACCCTCCCCCCCCATATTAGGTTTTTGCACTTGGAGCTCTGTAAGGCAAAGCCGCTCTACTCACCAAGAAGTCAGAAATAAAAGAATTCTGTTTGTTTGAATTGGTGTCTGCCTGCTATTGTTGTGAACCTTCGTCCACAACAGCAAGGCGGGAACAAACCTTGAATGATGCACCAGGCTCTTATGCATCTACACTTGTCCATTTAAAAAACTTAGAGTGCAAAGGAAAATATTATGATTTACGTACATCAATTATATCAAATCAGGTTGATTTTAAGCAGTATATATTTTTCAGTTACTTGCCAGGAAATGGAAGTGAATAAATTTAGTATGATAACATGATAAGTCACCCAAATCAATCGTCATCCAAAAAAAATTGTTGTTACATCAAGGAAAATACCCCTCCCTACCACAGCACCACAAATTAAATTCAAACCTGACTATGATATTTATTATGTGTAAAGGAAACTGCTATCTAATAAAAGGTAACATAAGACATTTACTAAGTATACCTAAGGAGTAAAGGGCAATGCTAACCACTGCATTACAGTGTATATTACATTTAAAATACGGTTTTCATTTCATGGAGCACCTCTTTGGCTAGGTGTTGTATTGGAACATAAGCCTAGTGTTTCTCCTGCATAGACAATTTAAAATTACATAAGTAATGAAAATGATTTCCAGTTTAGTATTTAATGTTTTAATGATTTAAATTACATCATGGCTACGTGTTTTGACAGCAACACAACTGAAACTTTGCCGTGGTATGTGGTTTCATCAAGCTATTCAAAAATTGCAACTACAGTATACCATTTTAAGTTGCTGCTAACATTCTTTTCACACAACTTCAGGTTTACAGCCTAATGTGTTTTTTCTTTTTTTAAACAGAACACCAAGCAACTTTATTTCATTGTTTCATCCAAACATTGCTCCTGCGATGCCTACTAAACAGGTAGGAATATACTCATTGTACATGACCTGTGTTCATAAGAAAGAAAAACAAAAAAACAAAACACTGCTACAGTATTTTAATAAACTAACTTACATCGCATAGGCTTTTCAGTCTTTCGGCTTTATTAAAATAAGTTTAAAGAGTATAACTTGGGTTTACAAATCTGCTCACCTGCAAAAAAATAAAAATGAATGCTTTTTGAAAAATGCAGCTGAATTTAGCTGTTACTCGACTCTTGAGCATCTTCATAGCTACAATTTTAATTTGAGAAACTTTTTTTTTTATTGTAATTTTAATTTGAGAAACTTTTTATTGTAAATGAGTTTTTTGGCTTTACTTTTATGCATCATCTTTTAAGTTATTTATTTTATTAAATTGTGTTTTCTTAATGTTATAAAAAATTGATAGTTTATATTATAATATAAACTAACAGTCATGTGAGAAATATTTTCCAACAGAACTCACTAGAATATTAATTTGTAAGGAATCATGTTCAAATACAGATATTGCATCCGTGGTCGTATAAGGTTATAACAGAGTTCAGAAATCCCATTTGGAGAACTAGACGTAGCAAACATAACCAGACACAGCGAATGCAACAGCTTCCTGCATGCTACATACAGTACGTAGGACTCTTGTATACACAGTGATTGTGCTGCCAGGCGTATAATTGCACAGTACATACATAACATATAATACAATAGAGAGAATATAAGTACTATTTCTACACTATGCCCCTCTATTACAAAATGTTCCTTCTTAGGTGATTTGAGGACATGTTGGGAAAGGAAATCAGCCACTGGCAAGATATACTTTTCATCAATCTGCACAAAGCAATTCAGGTATAAACCACACACTGCAGGCATGTGGCTAGTAGTTTATCTAAAATGTACCCAAATCAAGAATCTAATTGTCAACAGGCATCTGTCTCACAAGGCCTCATTTTTTACAACTATAACACACTCAGAACACACAGGGGGAAAACTTCTTTTGGAACCACTATTACACCCACCCGACACAATCCACTTTCAGCACTGTTTGGACTGTTACTAAATAGGATAATAATGTACTGTATGGTGAAAACGTCTGATGTGATACCTTACACTATACAGCTTTATTATCGCCTCACCTTAAGTCAACTGGAAAAATCCCAAACCACACAATTATAACTTAGTAGGAATGAATGTCATGGTCTGTGTAAAAATTGGAAAAAAAAAATCTAATTGTCCATTTGAGGAACTGACCAGTACTTCTTTAGAATCTGGCCAGAGTCTTTAAACATGCATCATGAGACTTCATTTAACCTTGCAGATGCTTAAATTTATCTTTCAGCAAAAAACACATAATGGGTTATCCAGTTTTACAGTGCTCCACAAGAGATGGATATAGGCTTGAAGCTGATTTTAAATTTGATGTGAAATACTATATCACCTTTTATATGGTCACTTGTTCTGTATCATAAATATGGTGATGTATTGGTATAAAACAAATACAAGAGAGACATTAAAAAGAACAAACAATCCATCTAAACTGAGAGGCAAGTAAAGCATCAGGTAAAAAGGAAGAAGCTTTTCTACAAGTGTAAATATGTAATGAAGATTTCTGACAGGATGTCACTAAACTCAGTACTGGATGAGCAGTGTAGCGAGCGCTGATGTTGCTGCCACTGCATGTCTTCACAAGTGTCTTAAAGAGGCTATTAGAATCCCTGCATTGATCATTGTCTACTTGGACAACTTGGAAAGCAGCTCTGTGCATGTAACTCCTACAAACTTATTTGCAACATTTCAAAAACACATTTGATGCTAATAAACATTTAAATAAAGATGATGGATTCCAGAGGCCATTACACAGATTACTTTAACCTAAGGCATGAGAGACTTAGAAATAATTGAGGAACAGACTTGAGTTCTGTTTTTACTTGGTGGTTTTTAACGACTCACACTGTTTTGTGCCCACACAATATTTGCAAGCTATTCTGCAGAATTCTGAAGAAAAAAAAATGCCACATCATATGTCTCAGGGGCAACGGTAAATATTACTAGTCTGCCTGACAGTTTCAAGAATTTGGTAGACAGAAAACCCTTCCACACCCAACATACTTTTACACTTCAAGACTTTCTACTCACTCATCCAAATCACCAGGAAATAAGACAGTTTCCCGTTACCCATTTCTAAAAACCTGTACTTTCTACAGCTACGCTTGACATTACTCAAAAAGAAAGAGTCAAAGGGGGCTTTACAGGTTAACTTGGGTGATTCTCTGCAGGTGGTGGTGGAAACACAGGAACACGGTTGGGGTTGATGGGGGGTAATTCCACAAGGCAGACTAATAGAAGAGTTGTGAATATGTTCCCTTATGCTTACAACAAGCACATAAATTAATACCAAACTATTCAAAATGTCTGTTAAAAATATGACTTTTTCCATTTTTGAAAATGTACGTACAAAACAGGTTTATTTTCATTCATAATTTATACTCAACAAGCTGTCCCCATGGCTCCGGCCACGTAGTAGTGAGACAGGACAAACTTTAAAAAATCAATCAAAAAAATGTAATTTGTATTAAGAAAAATTTATATTGATATTTCGTATCAGAGGGCCTCTTGATTTACAATATTTTTTGGTTTTGCTATTGGGGTAAAGACATATAGGTTTCTTGGGGAACTAACCCAGGAGAAAGAGATGTAAAGCTGACCATGCAAGAATCATGGTGAGCTAAGATGAACCCTCGCCAACTTGAGTGTCTGTCCCTGGGCCTTGTTAATTAACATTGCAAAGTGAATCTTCACCGGGAATTGTAATCTCTTGAATTGAAAGAGCATGTCCATCGCGATTAGAGGAATGTACTTCACTGGCTCCCTGTGTCTTGCAGAATCAAATATAAAATCCTACTAATAACCTACAAAGCCTTAAATAACCTCATGCCAAACTACATCAGTGACCTTCTCCATCACTATGTGCCTGCCCACCCAATAAGGTCCTCTGATTCTGGCAATCTTGTTGTGCCCCACACTAATCTACACTCCATGGGTGACAGGGCCTTCAGCTGTATAGCGCACAGACTCTGGAATGACCTACCGAAATTAATCAGGTCAGCTGACTCCATGAATTTTTAAAAAACAACTCAAAACTCATCTGTTCAGGAAGGCTTTTAGCTCTACTTGACTTTATTACCCTTCTCTCAGTTTACCTCTCGTCAAGATGCTCATGTAACCCGTGCGTGTGTGCTAGACCATCAATTATGTTGTCTGTTAGGCTTTTTTTTTTTTTCTCTGAAATCACTGTCGTAATCTTCATTTATTTATTTGGTTTGTATTCTGTAAGTGCCTTGAGCATGGGAAAGGCGCTATATAAATAAAATGTACTATTATTATTATTATTATTATTATCATCAAAACCCTCCCGCCAATGCCACATCAGACCGACTTGAACAGAGGCTGGCGCATGAGTGAGGAAGACCCCATCTGCATCCCCCTCCCCTTGGCCCGCAGCCTCTCTCTTGGATTTGCGTGAATACATCTCTGCCGCAAGCGAACTATGATACTTTGTGCGATGAGAGAAGTCGCAAAATCATCCGGAATGTTCTAGCAAATTATAGAAAACAACTTGATCTAAATCCATTAAGCTGTTCTCTCGGGAAAGGCGGACAGACAGACAGACAGACAGCCGTTGGACTTTATACAGTATATAGAGCAATTGTACAAAGTTAAATACATACATTTGAAAGGTACTAATTATGATGTAAGACAAATAGCAGGGTGTTATACCAAGTTAGCCATTATGGATGCAAAGAGAAGTCCAGCAAAATGACACCTTTTATTGGCTAACTGAACAGAATACAATATGCAAGCTTTCGAGGCACCTCAGGCCCCTTCTTCAGGCAGGATGTAACTCCACAGAAAGTGGAGTTCCCTGTGTTTGTATATACACACTAGGACAGTGACAGCATTAGAAAACCTTTAAGTGGCTCATCTTCAATGTAAACATTTAACAGACCTCTCTAGCCTAAGATTAATTTAGCAGGAGAGGAGAACAATGCACAGTCAAGATCCTTTGATATGATATCTGTCTAACAGGTAGGTTCCAAACTCTTTGGAGGATATTTTATTGTTTGTTGTTATGATACATGAGACTTGTTACCCTTCAAAAATGGTTGACCAGTGTTTATATATTATAAAAAATAAAAAACAAAAAAAACATGTACTTAATGTTTCATCTTTGAATGGCAAAACTAAAACCCACCTTTAACAAATGATAAATCTGCAGTTTCACTTTGAGCCTTCGTGTGAACTTACAGTCACACTAATACAAAACAGGAAGGCATGCTCAATTTGCTGTGTAAAAAATATAAGTGGAGCAATTGTGCTATATGCAAAAATGCACAGAACCCTATCAGTACCTTTGTCAAAGCAAAGAGGGAAATCCCCATAAAAATCCAGAGATTCAAAAAAGAAAAAAGAAAAAAAAAAAAAAAACACAAATAGTGCAACAGCCAGAATTCTGTATGTGCTCTCTGGTGTTGCATGCAGGAAAGTCAGGCTGGGCATCTGTTCATGCAAAAATCAATCTAATGAATTATCTTACTTGTATTCTTTCACACACTTGAGGCAGAAGAGTTTCTACCACTAGTACAGCTCTGCTAGAAAAAAAATTACTACCATCTCAAATTCTTTACTGTTGTGATTTTTGCATCAGCATCATGTCCCTTAAAATTTTATTAAATAACTGGACAATGGGAGCTCTTGTCTTATCGACTGGATACACTTCTTTATCAACGTAAATGCACCCTGACATCAATTTTTCATAAAAAACCCTTGCTTGAAATGTTTCTGTGGCAAGTCTGTGTATCTCCTTCTGTCCCCTCATCAGCGGAGTGAATATTTTTTTTTTTTTTAAAAAGAGAAAGTAATTTAAAAAGAAAGGACAACTTATTATAAAAATCAGCCACATCATTAAAACCATTGACAGATGAACTGAGTAACATTAATTATACTGTGGCAATGGTACCTGTCAAGGGGTGAAATATATTAGGCAGCAAGTGAAGGTGATGTTGTGGAAGTAGGAAAAATGGGCAAGTGTGACTTAAGACAAGGTCCAAATTGTGATGGCTAGATGACTGGGGAAACAGGGTTATGGGTGTTCAAGGCTCATTGATTCATGCAGGGGCAAAGGCTAGCTCATCTGATAAGAGCCCACAAAAGATCTACTGTAGCACAAACTGCCAAAAAAAATAATGCTGGCCATGAGAGAGTCCGAACACACAGTGCATTGTAGCTTGCTGCCTATGGGGCTACGCAGCAGCAGACTCATTAGAGTGCCCATGCTGAACCCTGTTTACTGGCGAATGTTCCCATAATGAGCATATGACCATCAAAACTGGACCATGAAGCCATGGAAAAAGGTTGCCTGGTCTGATGAATCACAGTTTCTTTTAGATTATGTGCATTGCAAAGTGCACGTGTGGAGTTTTTAAGACGTTTAACTGGGAAACTAACTTAAACATTCTGGTTGATTTTCTGATTTCTCTCAATGCACTAAGCATTATAGTTCGGTTGCAGCACCGTTTTTATTTGCACAAATCCGAGAGACAGGCTGTGGGCTGAGGGGAGGGGGAGGCTGGACCTCAGGATTAGGCAGCTGGGCAGGGCCATCCTCACTCACATGCCAGCCTCCGTTCGAGTCGCTCTAACTCTTGCCATAGTGGGCTTAAAGTGGAGAAGGACAAACAAACTGTGATTGCCTTCACTACACTATTGGCACGCAGAATTATTTTGCTAAACTGGAAGCATCCTAACTCTCTAACACAGGTGGCTGTGTCTATGTATAGAAGAGTGGTAGATCCCACTACAATAAATAACCGTGCGGTTCCTGTTTCAAGCTGAATAAAGCTGGTTTTGCTAAAGTACTAAGACTCAGCCTCGTGTTTTGGGGTATAAGACAGGGACTCGCATGCCACTAATATTATATATACACAGTATATATATATATATATATATATACACTAGCAGAATACCCGCGCTTCGCAGCGGAGAAGTACTGTGTTAAAGAAGTTATGAAAAAGAAAAGGAAAAATTTAAAAAATAACGTAACTTGATTGTTAATGTAATTGTTTTGTCATTGATATGAGTGTTGTTGTCA
>JANRMT010062852.1:36101705-36122033 GCA_026402145.1 Polypterus bichir lapradei | reverse complement strand
CATGCATCGAAGTTTCCCAGCTGTGCTGGTGCCATGTCGTGCTATGTCCATGGCTGTATTTAATGTTACCGAAGCCCTGGCACTTGAAACTTTCTCTCGCAGTTTCGCTGAGTTTGTGCCAAACACCACCCTGACCATCTCATCTTCCTCTGCATAAGCACAGTCCTTCACCCGTGAATATTTTTAGTGGCAGTGTTTCTATTGGAATGCCGCTGACTGACGGCCTTATATGGGCAGGCACTAAATTACAAACGCCAGCGGCAGCATGTCTATGAACTTAATTTAAAGTTTAGGTTTACACCGTGCTTTGTTTCCGTAGTAGCATCACTCATGAATATGGTTGTATGTCACTCGCTCGCTTCTTATTGTTTCGCTGCCTTCTCAATTATATAATGCATATTTTCTTCAGCGCTTTTTGGAGGTCTTCCTGATTTTCTACGTACTGCGTGATTACGTGGGAGGCGTGATGATGTCACACGAAACTCCGCCCCCACGGCTTTCGCGCTCATCTCCATTACAGTAAATGGAGAGAAACAGCTTCCAGTTATGACCATTACGCGTAGAATTTCGAAATGAAACCTGCTAAACTTTTGTAAGTGAGCTGTAAGGAATGAGCCTGCCAAATTCCAGCCTTCTACCTACACGGGAAGTTGGAGAATTAGTGATGAGTGAGTGAGTCAGTCAGTGAGTCAGTCAGTCAGTGAGGGCTTTGCCTTTTATTAGTATAGATATGAAAAAAACGTTTCAGTTTTAATGATGTATTGTTTGGTTAATTTAAGTGCACTTTTTTTTTTTTTTTTTGTTTAAAGACCACGTACACTTTAGTTTGTTTTAATTTATTTCTTTTTTATTATGATGGTCACACTAATATAAAAACATCTGATTATTTTCAAATTCATATGTTTCACTGGTTGTTATTTTAATTTGATTATTATTAATTTTAATCGTGTTAATGCAGAGACATCAGGGTGACATTCACAGGTTGACAGAAGTGAGCAAATGAGGTAAGACGTGCTCTGGAGCCCAGAACAGGATGTGCAACCAGGTCACAGGCATGAAATAATCGTGACTAATCGAAAAATAAATTGAATGATTAGTCGACTACCAAAATAATCATTAGTTGCAGCCCTAGTTTGCACATGTAAGTGGTCCTTATGAAACAGAAATCTGAAAACAAAAAAGAAGTGAAAAAAGTTTGTTACATTTTACTTTCTGAAGACTGCACACTAGGGCTGCACTATATTAGAAAAACTGACATTACAGTATTCCTTTTTCTGTTATATATATTGTGATATTAAAAAAGCCAGGAATTTTTACCAGATGACCTGAATAGCTTAATTTTCAAAGAATAAATCATTCTAGAATGTTTGGGGTGATCTTAGAAGGTGAGTGCATCTGCTTTATAGAAAATAAAAAGAATTTAAAAAATGAAAATCAACTCTTATAACCTTTTGAGTGTGTGTCCTACCTGTCTTTATCTCTAATGCTGTTTGACCTGTATATTTTTAGTGAAGTCAGAAAATACAGCAAATGCTTCATTTGCCCATCACTACCCATCTGTCAATGAAGCAGGATGTTGTCTAGAAGGGATAAAGAAGATTACAGGAGGCTGTATATCTGTACTCCTGGTTAAAACAGAGCATTACACTAAGGAGTAAGGAAGCTTTATTTTCATGTAGCAAATTAACATGAGCAACAAAATATGCCATTTAAACATTTTCTTTCAAAATTAAGCCTCGTTTTTGTCAAGCAGCAAAATGGTAAACATATTTAAACAAAATTATAAAAATACAATAGCAGCTATACCCTGAGCCATTTTCAAAACTGCAACTTAAATATAATTTTTAAAAGATTAAACTGAACTAATAAATATTAATTTGTAATAAATAACACACATTAACACTGAACCATTTTCTCATACGAACAATTTCAACACTTCTGTTGGCAACAGTGCCAAAGTAAAATAAAGTGTTGGTCATCATGGCTAAACAGGATGAAAGGAAAGTTCTCAATTGTAAAACATCTGGTTTCTTTCTTAACAGACCGTTCAGCGTAGAGGTTTCTAGCCAAGAATACCAGTCTATCTACCATTGCTGGCTTAAGACAAGAAAGTTGACAATTCGTAATATGGCCACTTGCACTGAAGATCCTTTCTGATGGGGAGCTTGTAGCCTGAATACTAAGATACTTGTAGGCAGGTTGTGGGAACTCCACATTGTGCGACTTTCACCATGAAGGTGGACCTTCTTCTTTTTCTGTGGAAGGTGTTAATAGGAAGTTGTGTAATTCAGTCTCAACGGCTTCCCCAAGGGTTAGAGGGAGTCGCCGTTTGCTTGCTCTGTTTTGTTTAAAGAAACATCCCATGGACCTCTTGGCTTTCTTTGCCTGGGATGTGTCAGCAACTCTGGGATCAACTTCAGCGCTGCAGCTTGAGGTCATTTCTGATGTCAGTCTGACCTTGACTTTGATCTTGCTGTGTGAACTGATGATATCCATTTTGAACCGGGGTCCAAACAATATGCCATGTCTAGCAGCTCCTAAGTATCTTTATATTTCTCATTATGGTAGCCCAACTTCTTGGTCAGGTGTGTACTATTGCATTAGTAACATTGAAGTGTTTAAGAGGTGAAGAACTGGCTTCACATAGGTGACCTTAACATAGTTGTCTCATGAAAGTGGACCTAGTGACTTGTTGATAGACTCCAAGACATCTATATCTTGCCAGGTTGGAATTAGACGTCACTCCTTCTTCTTGTCTGCAGGCAGGACCTGAGTTAAAGCTTTCTGTTGCTCTAATATCCTGCTAATCATCATCTGTCTGGCATTCTAATATGAGGGAATGCAATGGTAGATTGAGTTCCATCTGGGCCAAAGAAATTCTGGCTTTCTGTAAGAGAAGTGACCCACCAGCTTCTTGCAGACCCCAGTTACACATTTGGTGCCTTCATCCTTTTTCAGTGCATGTTTCAAGGAAATAAAAAATCAAATTTCACATTAAATAATAAACACATTTATATTTAAATTTAAATAAAAAAGTGATTATATGTGCAAATAGGGCGGCATGGTGGCGCAGTGGTAGCGCTGCTGCCTCGCAGTTAGGAGACCCGGGTTCGCTTCCCGGGTCCTCCCTGCGTGGAGTTTGCATCTTCTCCCCATGTCTGCGTGGGTTTCCTCGGGGCTCTCCGGTTCCCTCCCACAGTCCAAAGACATGCAGTTTAGGTGGATTGGCGATTCTAAATTGGCCCTAGTGTGTGCTTGGTGTGTTTGTGTCCTGCGGTGGGTTGGCACCCTGCCCTGGATTGGTTCCTGCCTTGTGCCCTGGGATTGGCTCCAGCAGACAATGGATGGATGGATGTACAAATAACTGTTTCTGCAACTGAATATTTACAGGTTTATTAAAAGATGAAAAACATAGTTTCTGCCTGGTTTCTTTACATGTTTTAAAAATCTAAGAAAACCCAATCACTCTCAAGCAATATTACTGTCTTATGTTCTTATGAGTTTTACATTACTGGTGTGATCTTCAGTATCAGTTTAATGCGTATTTAAACATTTTGATGAAAATAAGTTTCATGTACAGACTTACAGATGGAACATGCCCATGTGCCATTATCTGTGTTGGCATAATTAGATATGAGCAGCTTGAAGTTTGTTGCCCCATCCCATCCTGTTTGATGCTGTTGGGAGATTTACTTGATCTGCCAAAGCACTTCTTCATTTCCCTCTCAAATTGATCGATTCATAAAATGCTTTGTAAGCACCAAATATTACATTATTTTACATTTTAGAATGAGTTTCTTTCTGCTGTCTTTTGTTTAAATAAACTGTTAATGTGTCACCTAAGCAATGAAAAACGGCAAAAAGGCTATAGCCTGATTTTTTTATTTTATTTATTTATTTATTTTATTTATTTATTTATTTATTTAATATTGCTTTACTTGACAACACACATCCTGATATAAGTATACGTATGTGGCGTACCTTTTATTCATTCGCTTCTGTTCATATATCTAATCCACTAAGCATTTTGTAATTATGTGTCACTTGTTTGTACAAGCTATTCTTGTGAACTGACTTTGCAATAAATAAATAACATTACACATCCAGTGGTGCAACTATCGTACATGTACACATCACGATGACGATGCTAAAACAATATTTTGTGCAGGCCTACTGTATACAGTAGAAGAAGGTAATCTAATGGAGCACATCATTAAATGAAGGAATGGACATCTAAGATGCCCTGGGGGGGGACAATAGTAACGTACAGTTAAGACTTATAGAACATGTCAGAGAATCGGTGGAACAGTCCTGTCGTAAGCATACTTGTGAATTTCCAGTATTTAAATTCACAAAAGTGTATTGGTTATAATTAAAGTAGCTAACAACAGTATGGTTCTTGAAGTAATGAATTTTAAGACCTGATCATGAGGCAACTGCAGCAGTCTGGGTGAAAAGACTGAAAAATGCTTAACAAGGTAAATATGTAATAGTTTTTTTTTAGGTTTAATTTTTTAATCTGCTAAAAGTGTTTTCAGCAGAATAGAATATAGGGTTTATGTAAAATATTAAGATGGCAAAAGTTAAAACCCTGAAACACTTTATTGGGTAGGAATGAATAACTTGAAAGTTTACAATGCATGAGTAGTTAGTAGGGAGCCATTAGTACTAGAGTCTTGCAGATTTAAAGTACACTGCCTTTCTTTTTAGCTTTAGCATTGTTGTAGGAGCCCATTATTCTTTTAACTACTTCATAACTTTTTTGTTTTTCTTTTTCCTTAGGGATTCATCAAGGGTCTATGTACTACAGAGCTGCAAGAAGAAGTCAACTACCACAGAGATCTTCATTGTGTGTTTATTGGCGCTCAGAGTTTATTTATGAACTGTTTGATTAGGGCAACATCTGCTTTCATCATGGTAAGTGAAATTCTCCATAAAAAAAAAAAAAACGAACACAGTTTGTAGGGGAAAGATATATAGAGTACAATTAAACAACAGGTAAAAATATGCATCTCATTTAGGTATTCAGGCTGTATGGTGGTGGAAAACATGATTACATTTACAAAATACCCTTTTCCAATATCTGTGGTTGGCTGGTGCACAGCCCGGGATTTTTTTCCTGCCTTGTGCCCTGTGTTGGCTGGGACTGGATCCAGCAGACCCCCCGTGACCCTGTATTAGGTTATAGCAGGTTAGAAAATGACTGACTGACTTTCCCAATATGTGTTTTTTCTGTTGATATGTCTGACAATGTTTTTTATTTGAAATGCTGTTTGAAATATTATGTAATGCTATAGTAGTCCATAGCCTTAATAAAGGTTCAGATCTTATAACTATTATCATATCACTAGTTTAGCTGGGGAGGCACGGTGGCGCAGTGGTAGAGCTGCTGCCTCGCAGTTAGGAGACCCGGGTTCGCTTCCCGGGTCCTGCCTGCGTGGAGTTTGCATGTTCTCCCCATGTCTGTGTGGGTTTCCGCCAGGCGCTCTGGTTTCTTCCCACAGTCTAAAGACATGCAGATTAGGTCGATTGGCGATTCTAAATTGGCCCTAGTGTGTGCTTGGTGTGTGGGTGTGTTTGTGTGTGTCCTGCGGTGGGTTGGCACCCTGCCCAGGATTGGTTCCTGCCTTGTGCCCTGTGTTGGCTGGGATTGGATGGATAGTTTAGCTGAAATTTTCCAGGTTTACCAATGTTAACCAGTTCCTCCCAAATTCTGATCCTGTGCATTCTTTGGCCTTTTCTCTTGGTCTTTTTCACTCTGGCTATTGTGGAACCTAAGGCATTAGTCAGATCCAACCACAAAATGGCCAGATCTCCCTTTGTCTCCAGGGTTACACGGATGAGCTGAGTGACAACACCTGTATGTTCCATTCAGCCTGGTACCCCAGGAATCTTGCCTGTCATTAGGGACAAAAACCTTATTTTAATCCCCATAATATATATACAAACACACACACACACACACACACACACACAGTATATATACGGTGGAACCTCGGTTCACGAACGTCTCGGTACACGTACAAATCGGTTCACGACCAAAAAGTTCGCCAAACTTTTGCCTCGGTTCACGACCACACACTCGGTATATGAACAAGCCAGTTTCCCTTTCTGTTTGTGCGCGCCGATGATTTCAGCACGTGTTGCATTGTTCTTGGTGAGACGTGCCTGCCTGCGCGTGCGTGCATGCCTGCCTGCCTGCAAAAGAAACCCAAGAAATCACAACAGAGAAAACACCTGAAGGATAACGTCCCTCCATCGCGGAGCCAGACTCTCCCTCAAAACTGTAACCTCCTCTCCACCCAGTTCCTCCTCACTTCATGCCAGAACTCGACTCATGCAAGGTTAGTTTTCTTGGTGGTTTATAGTTTTTGTATTACGGATTTTTCAAAAGTAAATTTTTTCGATTCGTAGCATTAATTGTTGCAATGTTACTTTTCTCTTTTTTCAAATGTTCCTTTTTTCCCTGTGCTTAAAACTCATTTTAAAAAAGTGTTTACTGTACAGTACAGCGATCGGGCTGTAAGGCTATTAGCGTGAACTCCTGTTTTTAAATTAAAGTTCGGATTTATTTAAATGTTCCTCTCTGTTCTGAGAGAGAGAGAGAGAGCGCGAGCGAGCGCGTGCTGCGGGGGGGGGTTGCGTGCTGCTTTGAGCGTGCTGCTGAGAGAGAGAGCGAGCAGTGCTGCTGAGAGGCGGGAAGGGTGCCTGTGCGTGCTGCTGAGAGGGGGTGGGGAGGGTGCGTGCTGCTTAGAGCAAGCACGTGCTGCTTGGGGGTGAATGATGCTGAGAGAGAGAGCTAGCGAGCCAGCTCGTGCAGCTGAGCAGGTAGCCTGGGTGTTTTGTGTCAGCGTTATTCAATGTTGTTACATTAGTTTACTATTACACTGTGCATTCTATGGTGTAATTAACTATATTTATGCTTAATCTTTAAAAAAATATATTTACATACAGTTTGTATGGTCTGGAACGGATTAATTGTATTTACATACAATCCTATGGGAGAAACTGAGTTTTGGAACGAATTATGGTTGTGAACAGAGGTTCCACTGTGTGTAGATATAGATATATAAAGATATATATAGAGAGAGAGATATATATAGCCCGGCCAGGACGCGCAGGAGGACCGGAGGAGGGCTTGTACCTCCTCGTGACCGCGAGGGGGTGACCACCCTGGTTATGTTGGGGGGCCACGGGTAAAGGGCCCTGTAGGGACCCGTGGCCACCGCCAGGCGGCGCCCCGGTGCCTGTAGAAGTCTGGAGCCCAGCACTTCCGCCACACCAGGAAGTGCTGGGGGGAAGAAGACAGGGGACACCCGGAGGGCTTCCGGGTGCGCAGCCGGCATTTCTGCCACACTGGGGCGTGTCTTCAGAGGAATGCCAGGAAGCAGCTGGAGCCCATCCGGGTTCCTATTTAAGGGGCCGCCTCCCTTCAGTCAGTAGTGGAAGTCGGGTGGAAGAGGACGGAGCTGGAGAGAGGACTGGAGGCGGCCAGGAGGAAGGCACAAAGACTGTGAGGCCTGGACATTGGGGGAATCGGTGCTGGAGGCACTGGGGTTTGAGAGTGCACGAAAATTGTAAATATTGTACATAATAAACAGTGTGTGGTGGAGCCAACGATGTCCGTCTGTCTGTGTCCGGGCCATATTCCATGATAGATAGATATATATGTAATAATATAATATATAATATATATATATAGAGAGAGAGAGATACACACAGACAACCGACAACACACTAATGCACTATTTCTTCCACTGAACACACTACACACAGTTCAGTTTTATTAAGCCAATAATTAACCAGTTCATGAGCCAAAGTTGGACCCAATTGATCCGAGAGATCTATCTATCTGTGTGTAGTGTGTTCAGTGGAAGAAATGGTGTGTTGTCGGTTGTCTGTGTGTGTGTATGTATATATATGTGTGTGTGTGTATATATGTATATATATAATATTTTTTTAATGGTTAAAATGTAATTAAAACAATACAGAACCTTCCAAAATATTGGTGATCTATCCTCATTTTCTAAAACCCACCTAATTGGGTGCTACTGAAATAATGAGAATGGGGTGGCACGGTTGAGTCATAGTTAGTTAGTTTTCAAACGTTCTCTAGGGTTTGCTTGCTACGTGCCTGTGTGCCTTTTCTTTCTGGTCATTCTCAATTAAATCCACATCCCAGACAGGTGTGAATTATGTTATTTTGCAATTCTAAATAAGTGCAGTGTGATTGGTCTCTGTGATGGACTATGCCCTGTCTAGGGTTGAATGCTGCCAGAATAGACTCTAGTTCCCTGTGTCCCTGAATTGTATTGAGGAGGGTGCACTCTTTATAAAGGTTTATTAATTAATTAATTAATTAATTTTATGAATACGTTTATTTCCATATTGGTGTCAAGGGGAGCTGGAGCCTATTCTAGTAAGGTAAGCAGAAACTCTGAATGGGATGCAAGCCAAAGAAAGGGTACATAGTGTACAGACATGCACTGTCAGTCACTCATACAAGGCCAGTTTTGAGCAACTATCGACCTAACTTAACACTTCTTTCTTAAGTTGGGGGGAAAACACTTTTTCCAGAGGAGTCTCTCACAGATGTAGAGACCGTATATAATCTCTGCCTAGACGGTGCTTAGACTAGAGTTTGAACCACAGACTCTGGAACTTTGATATATACATTAATGGTCATTTGTTATGTAAAAGAATATTGCAAAAAAGTAAAATTAATATGCCCATCATCTCTTCCCATTTCTGCATGGGGTTGATTTGTCTTATCAGCCATCTTCAAACAGATTTGTCCTGCATCTCCTTCCCAGTCAGATCCTTTTCTTTCAGATCTTCCTTTTCTTTATCCATTCACTTTTGCTTTCTCTTCCCCTGCCCTTCTATTTGAACCATTCTTTTGTTCACATATTCATAGCCTCTCCTCATGTTCATACCATTTCAACCAATGTTCCTTTACTTTCTTAAATATCTGAATAAGAAATGAGACATTCAGAGGTGAAACAAAATTAATATGCCAGGATTTAAAATTAAAATCTAAGGGTCTCTTTTCTTTAACCTTGAGTCAGATTAAAGTGAATGCAATATTGAATTAATTTACTATACATGCATTAGATCAGTTGTTATAAGTCAAGCATTCAGTACTACATTAAGCTCACTAATCCTGTTCAGCAAGTTTTTCCAAAATAACATCAAGTTAAGACTTGAAGGGCCCATAAAAGCCTACTGTCTACACTTTGTAATGTATGCCATATGTCTATTATCTTTTGTGTGAATAAACTTTTTAACATTTTAATTTTGCCTTTAACAAGTTTTCATCTGACTCCCCATATACATTATTTTAAAAGTAAAAGCAGGGATCTACTGTACCAATTTCCTTCATTGTTTTCTTAATCTCCTTTTGCTTAAATCAAAAATGTTAAACTTATTAAGTCTTTCCTCATAGCTCATATCTCTCAGTTCCAGAATCAGCCTAATCGCTCTTCCCTGGACGTTCTGTAGCACTGCTTTACCTTTTTTGTAATATGAGATCAAAAGAGTATGAGATGAGGCCTAACTGGCTTGTTAGTATACCGAGTGTGTGGTCGTGAACCGAGGCAAAAGTTTGGTGAACTTTTTGGTCGTAAACCGATTTGTACGTGTACCAAGATGTTCGTGAACCGAGGTTCCACTGTATATTCTAATGTCGTATTAGCCTTCCTCATCACTTTTCTATGCTCTCTGGATGTAGATAGTGACAAGTCCACAATGCCTCCTAGGTGTCTTTCGATCACTATATTGATGGTATTTCCCTTCTTGATTTTGGAATGAAAAGCATATCAGCTTATGTGTGCATATAAGAATGTTCTGTGAGGAGATGGCCGTCAGAAAACATGGGGGAAAATGTTCATTAACACACTTTGGGGAGTGGTAATTAAACCATGAAAAGAAAATAAATAAAGCAAACCCTGATACCTGTTTGGACTTGCTTGTACACATTCATGCTTCTGTCTGTTTATTGAGATGGCTTGTTAAGGTGAAATACTTTTAAATCATAAGAGTGTTTTTATATAACAAAAGTGATTTGATTATTCAAACATTAATCTGTGGAGATGGATTTGTATTTAAAGTTGGTTGCACAGTAGCTGATCTGCAGCACAGCTCCAGCTCACTGGATTAAACCGAAACTGTATGGAATGTTTGATTAAAATTTTAGGGGAAGAATAATTACTTTTGCAAAGACAAATAAAGTTGGTCAAGTTTTACATTATAAACATCATTTTCCTTTCTTGTATACATAGTATAGAGAAAGTGCAGGAGTTGTGAAATAATTCGACCTCGAGATTTTGATGAATCTTGATATTTTAGACCTTCCCGAGTCTGAAAATATCATTTTTTGAAATTGTCTGTCTGCATGTAAACATGATAACTCCAACGCTTTGACCTAGGTCAATGATTTTGTCCACCTGTTTTATATCAAAAATAAGGAATTTCCAAGTAAACTGTGGTTATAATTGCAAATTGATGATTCATATTTTGTGTAGATATTTATAATGATGATAAGCAAACAGATATGATATTTGAGAAAAATTACTCAACCAGAATTAGCATTTTATTTAAACATCCGTCCAAATTTTTTGTAACATGGAAATATATATGTGTACACAATATTAAAAACTGTATTCAATATAACATTCTTTCAATAATTATTATTAATTTTATTTTAATTTATACATCAGTTTAACAGTAACATGTAAACATTTAACATGCCCTGTAAATATAAAGACATGTTCCTGGTAATACATTTTTTTTTTTTTTCTTTCTATTTCCTCCATCATTATTATCATTAGCTAAGTGCAGTTTTACCTTTAGCAATTTATTGCGACAAATACATACACACATTGACTTTATATATGTATGTTCCTGCATCACGTCCGAACGGCTGGAGCGATTTTCATGAAACTTGGTACACATGTTCCTCATTGGTCAACTAAAAATACTGTAGGGTGAAATCAGCCGTAACCCACTCCCTTCTGGGTAGGGTGGCAGGTGATCTTGGTGATTGTATGCATGTTATCATCCAGTTGACACTCGGAACGACCACCAGAGGGTGAACTGGAGGTGACTGCCAGCATTCTTTATGTTTGAGTAGCACCGTGCCACTGTTGCTCTTGAAATTAAATAGAGTTGGCTGGTTCCGAGCGTCAACTAGATGATAACATACATACAAACCACAAGACAAACACATTAGTGAGTCTTCATCGTTTGTTAATTTTTTTTGTATTTTTAAAGTTGTGTTTTTTTGTGTTTATATTTTTCTCAATTTAAAAAAAAAAAAAAGCACCTTATTTTCCTCCCAAGCAACACTGGGTATTTCAGCTAGTATTATATGATACTGACACTTTTTCTGTTTAAGTGACTGTAACTCTTTCTACTTTGCACGTAATCTAGGTAATGCATATGTAATCATGAAAAAATTCCACCACTGTTTTCGACCTCCCTAAGTGTGAAAATATTTTAAAGTTTGATTATAAATAGAGATAAATGATTGCGTATTGATATTAGTTAGTTATGATGAGAAACAAAGAGAGATAATATTTTAGAAGTATTGCACAACTGGTAGTGGTTTTGATGACCTTTTCCTCTATCTCAGTATACAAGAAAGTCTAGGGCAGTGCACTCCTGATTTAGTTTTAAAAGCCAAAATGAAAATTGGGATGGAGGAGAACCTTAAATTATGATGTATAGGAAAATTAAATAATAACCTTGTAACCACTAACTCACCTGTCTTATTGCTATTGCTATCTGTCATTTAGTTATTTGTTTACAGTGTCATGTGAAACTAATGGTGTACTCACACTAGACACGTTTGTTCCGTACCATGCCCAAGCGCAATTGTCCTGCTCCTTACTTCCCAGCTGGCCTGCACTCACACTGTGCCTAACGTTCTGGGCCCGGGCACACTTTAGTCATGACCATGCAACTTCATGTAAAGCCGAAACAAGATCCGAACAGCATGCATGTCAAAATGGTTTTACTTATTTTGTGGTTGTTTTGGATTTGAGTAGGGCAGGATAATGCTGTTCCTTCTTACATATTTATTGAGTGTGCAGCGCAGCATCTCACTGTTAATAATGCTGCACATCAGAGAAGATTTTACAGCGACAAATAATGTTAAGGGAGGAATTTGCAGCTTTATAACTACAATTTGCATTCATGTGTAAGGTGAGAATAAAAATAAATAAATTGAAACTGCTGCTTAGTAAACAAAAGGGTTGTTAGCTTAACAACAACTGTATCATTTACTTATAAGCATGTTAGCCTAGTGTCTTTTTGATAAACATCATATGAACATTTGATACATTTACGGCTTTTTTAAAGAGTTGTACTGTGTTTGTTTGTTGCTGTGTGTCATACAACATACCGTAGGTTTTTTTTGGTAAGAAACAAGTACTACATAATTAAACTGGTAATCCCATATTTATAATCACACCTCAAGAATTAAGAATGTCTTGCTGATACACTGAAGAAAAAAAAAAACACACCTGTATAAATATAGTACATGTATATTTTAACAGCAAAAAGCTGTAGTGTAATTAGCGATTTAAAATGATTAAAACCTATAAGTGCATATATATTTACATTTAATCAGTGCTTAATTGTCAATGCCAATTAATTGATTGTGTGAAAAAATATATAGAGAGAGAAATTGTGAACTTTTTTTTTTTTTTTTTGGAAGGTAAGCTTTGCTTCAGATAGGTAGTAAGGATAGGAAAAAAATTAAACCATATGACAGCATGTAATTATTGATAAAAACTTTATTTTCATTTATGCTGTATGTATTACAGGTACATATTTTTGAACATATTTTATTAAAGTATATATTTTAAGGAAAGCTTATTTATTTTAGAATTTTTATGGTCACTAAACAATAAGCTTATAGAATTTCATTTTGTTAATAAAAAATAAACCGTTAACACCTGTGGTTTATTGTTTAATAATAAAAATACACTTTAATATATGACATAAGGCTTCTATGTATCCGATTATGCAGGAACTTAGTGTAAAAAGTTTTTTAACAGAACAAAGGAAGGAAAAAAAATGGTATCTGATCAAGTAACATGAATTCAGTGATTGGTATCGGCCTTAAACAAAACCTGATCGGAGCATCCCTACCTTTTAATGTTGGTTTTTCTAGTGCTTGAAGTGGAACAAAATAACTGCTGGTACTATGTTTTGGAGGCTTCTTAATGCTAAGAGCATCAGCGTAAATTCACACCCGATCTGACGCTGTTCGTTTTCAAATAATATTACATTCATGCAATGATGTTTTCTGATTGGTACTATTCAGGTCATAAAATGATTTCTTCAAAATGTCACATATATTGGCTATTTCTTTCAGGTGTGTAATAGAAACCACAGCATAGAGAGAAGTGTGCGAATTTTAACAGGTACACATGTCATTAATGTAGGAAGGACTGTCGTTGCGTGTGTGTGAACTGTTAACATTTGAATTTGATGATTGCATATAGCGAACTGACCTCATAAAAGGTCATAATATGAATAATTCCAAATATATATATACTGTGGTAGATAGGGGGCGCTCTTGCTCCCTTGAATCCCTGTCCACGACTCCAAACACCAGGTAAAAGTCCAAATGTTGACTTTATTTAATCGCCACAGTGCACAAAGCACACTCTCCTCCACTATTCTCATATAAATCACAATACTAATCACAAATCACCAATCCTCCAGCTCCCAGACGCGTTGCCCCCCTTCCACCCAGCTCAGCTCGCCGTCTGGGAGCTCCCACAGTCCTTTTATATCTCCTGACCCGGAAGTGTTCCCAATCCCCAGTCCATGTGATTCTCAATCACTTCCGGGTCAGGTAAAAGCTCTTCTCTTCAACCCGGAAGCCCGTCGCTCTTCCTATGACGAACTTCCAGGTCATAGGGCACGAAGAAGTCCTCGGTCCTCCCTGCAGCTCCCTCTTGTGGCCCCCATGGCATCCAGCAGGGCTGTGCATAAAAACCACATTGTCCATGATGCCCTGCTGGTCTTCTGGGGACCTCCATGCTGCAAGGAGGGCTCCACCTGGCGGCTTGGGGGTATTGGCCGGGATAAACAGCCGGCCATCCTCCACAGTATTCCTCTCCCAGCGACGAATTATAAAGATTCGGAGCGGCCTGCCCCGAGAGGGAAGTCTTCCTCCAAGAGGACGTTCTGGTTGAGCCTTGATTAATTCGAACATCTTGGTCCCTGGAGAACCTAGGGGGAATATTAGTCCAAACCGACATCTTGTCCCCCTCTCTCCAAGGACAGTTCTGCCAAATATGGCTTAACCTTCGGTACCCGTAACACTGCCTCTGTCCTCCTGGTATTCTCCCCCCACGGGACTGAAAACAATAAGGAAATGTTAGGTCCGCCCCTTCTCTTGCTGGGAGAGAAACCCCTGCCGCCTCTAACGGTGCTTTCTATCTTTCTTTTTTTGTCAGGAGACCCCCGTTTTATTTTTGGGATCTCCTGCTTAAACTGGGGCTTGTCCACAGTCTGAGTCTCTCTATTAAGTAAAGAGAGACCCTTTACTGTTTGCACCCCTTTATTTTTACAAATTACCGGTGGCGGCATCTTTAGGGCTGTCTCGCTCCGGGAGTCAGCACTGTGTAGCTGCCCCGGATCGATTAGCCCTTCCGCCGGCCACTCGGTTATCGTACCGGCCTCTCTTGTAGGGCACGCCGTGTATTGGCACCCGCTATTTATTAAAAGCGGGCCTGGATTACACTGCATCCCTCTTGTTTTATATACGGTACAGGTTTCACATACCTGTACTGCCACATCATGAAATACGGGAGGCTCTCTACAGAGAGCTCCCACAGTCCTTTTATATCTCCTGACCCGGAAGTGTTCCCAATCCCCAGTCCATGTGATTCTCAATCACTTCCGGGTCAGGTAAAAGCTCTTCTCTTCAACCTGGAAGCCCGTCACTCTTCCTATAACGAACTTCCGGGTCATAGGGCACGAAGAAGTCCTCGGTCCTCCCTTCAGCTCCCTCTTGTGGCCCCCATGGCATCCAGCAGGACTGTGCATAAAAACCACATTGTCCATGATGCCCTGCTGGTCTTCTGGGGACCTCCAAGCTGCAAGGAGGGCTCCACCTGGCGGCTTGGGGGTATTGGCCGGGATAAACGGCTGGCCATCCTCCACTATACCTACGTCTGTTTTTTTTGACATCATAAACCATAAGGTGCATATTAATTCTGCATGAGCAGGAACACTCAGTAAAACTGAATAAAAAAAAAAATAAATAAAGTGATGGTGAGATACGAAGAAGGCAGATTCACCAGCGTTTGTGTGTCAGCTTTTATCCCTCCAGATCAGAGAATGTCCAGTTCCATTGCCTCAAAACACTACTTGTATCTACAGTTACTCTCAGTTTCAAATAAAAACTAATAGCGTCAGATCCCTAGGGCGGTAGTATGTATCGTGATCGTGACTGAGAGAATAAAAGTGGAAAAAAATAACTTTTACAAGTACAGTACTATAAATGTACACAGTCTGTTACAGACGCAAACCAAATCCAGACAGAGGAGTAGCTCCACTGACAGACTGAGGAGATCGTTCCTCCCCCACACTATGCGACTCTTCTGTTACACCCAGGGGAGTAAATGCTAACATTATTCAAAGTTATTGTCTGTTTTTACATGCATTTTTATTACACTTTAATTTTTTTTTTTTTTTTTTTTTTTTTGTATCAGTATACTGCTGCTGGATTATTTGAATTTCCCCTTGGGATTAATAAAGTATCTATCTAAATGTATGATATTAACAATAAGAACAACTCACTACTGAAAACAGTAAACATAGGAGACAGTCGGGATCGAACCGGGGACTCTTGATTATAAGTCAGCAAATCTTACAGCTATGCCATGGAAGCTGTTGTATCGTCCTTGAACCTTTTGTGAAAGTGTTTATTTGATCTTTCGACTTCACGCTTCACACTGGGCATCAAAGCAAAAAGGTGCTGATGTTACATGCTGTTTTCATGAAGTTCTAAACATTAAAATATTCTCTGTTTGATGCTTTAGGTTGGGTCTCATGGATGCCTCTTGGTTTCTGGCCTAATAGAACCAGTGGTGATGGCTCGGAGTTGGATTACAAGCCTTAAAGAAAAGTATAGTCAAAATCAGCGTCTACCAGAGGATCGTGAGATACTTATTAAAAAGAAGTTTAAAACCTTGATAGAAAAATATGATGATAAACACTCCATTGATCTCCTTTTGCTTCCCAGTTCAGTAAAGGAAGATCTTCTTGAGCTGGTTGAAAGATTTTACAAAATACACGAGGAAGCAGCAAGTCAAATGTCAAATCTGAAAGAGTCGTCAATCCAGATTCTTTGTAATCGTGCGTCTGCACCAAGATATCGTCAGTCAAATGTAGAGGACTTGCCATGTGAAAATCGGGGTACTGTGGAGTTTATTCAACATGCAAATCTAGACCACTTTGCACACTTGACTCTTGATAAAAATGTAAATAATTCTGAAACTTCTAATGATCGTATTCCTACTGAAAGTATTGACCCCATGTGTTTCCCATGTGCAGGAGCAGCTAAAGATTTTTCACATTCTTCTCAAAATGTACAACATAAGTCAAATCACATAACAAATGTGTACCCTTGTTTGACGGGTTTAAAAGATACTGTTGCTTATTCCACACCTCAGAAAAGTCCAGAAAGGATCCATGACAATAAAGATAGTCATCCATCATCAGGAAGTGACAATGAGACAAAAATTCTTTTAACTTTCTTTACAACCATGGGTTACCAAGAAGAAGTAGTAGGAAAGGTTTTATCCAGAGCTAGTAAACTAGAGGTCTCACAAATTTTAGACATGATCCAACAAGAACAAGATAAAAATTCTGAACTGGGGATTTCTTCAGAAAATGTTGAAAATTTAGCATTAGAAAGAGAGAATTCATCTGAAAGCAGTGTAAATGTACCAAACTCTTGCACATCTGTCAGTGAGGACTTCATTCTAAGTGTTATTAAGACTGCGGCAAAGAGCTGTGGCTACTCTGAACAAGAGCTTTTAGAAGTCTATGGAAAAGGAAAATCCACTAATGAGTTGCTTGTACTGCTGCATGCTGATAAAGGAAAAGAAAGTCCTTCATCCAAAACTACAGAGCACATGCTCTTAACCAATCCATCTCCAGGTACTTGCTATCAGGTGCCTGTACAAAAACCACTGGTTTTTAATACTTGTGACTCTGTGACTTCTGGAATGATGCACTCAAAAGGGGTTATTCCTGAAAGAACTAGAGATTACAATAGCAAGATGTTTTATGAAAACACTAATCAAGTTACTCGTGGAAAGGTGACATACTCTGAAAATTGTTCAAAGCTCCCTCTAACCAAGCCATACAGTAATGCAGAAGAAGTTCCAGATGATCAACAAATATTTTATGATTTAAATTCTGGAAATCAAATCACAAACTCTTTGACAAGAAAGCATAGCCTGAATGAAGGTACCCAGGAACAGCAGGTACTCCAATATAATCTTGTGCCAGGGGATAATTTTGGGACCTGGACACAAAATAATTCTTTTGCTTACAAATCTAGGTTAGATTTACAGAAAGCAAATTGCTTTGTCTTGGCTCCCACCATCAAAGGACCCCCCCAAAATGTGTACCATTCTTCACCCACTAAAGAAAAAAATAGTCCCAGGTTGTTCCCGCATATAGAACAGGAGTTTCCAAGCATTCATGGGAAAAGCCCTTCCAATAACTCTGTGAAACGCAAGGACAGGAAGAGGGAGGATACCAAAGAGACCATGAGCCAGAGGGAGACTGCAGTGGTGACTGGTCAGCAAAGGTACCTTGAGTTTATTCAGACCCCATTTGAACTTCAGCTGACAAATTCTCCGGGAATTCCTGACCTTCGACACATCATTATTGATGGCAGCAATGTGGCAATGACGTGAGTATATTTTCCTTTGTTTATTGCTTGCACTGAAAATAGTGCTGATAAATACAGTTATTTATTCAAACTTCATGAGATTTTTGAAAGAAATGAAATTTAAAAAAATGAATAAACAATATGCTATGGAGGTGAGTTTCTCTGATTTTGTTTATTTAAACTGAAATCTTAAATGTAAATTTAAAGAAATGATTTTTTTTTATAATTGATTTTCTGCCAAAATATAATACACTGTAATAAAGTACATCATTAAGAAATGTAAGTGATTTACAAAAATAATGCTTCCAACCTAGAAACATCATAGACACAACAAGTAGCAATTCTATACTGGGGTAAATGGACATTTTTTGTTATGGTCTGTCTGTTCATTATGTTGTCTAACAGTATCATACCATCACAATTTAATGTAAAAAGTTGATTAAAAAAAAGTTTCATTTTTACCACAAAAATTTTAAAAAATCACATGAAAAAAGTACAAATTAAACAAACACAATATACAAATACGGTACTTTCAGATTTGCTTAACTGGGACTATAGTTTAATGATCACATGATACATTAGAATATGTTAATACATTTAGTGTATAAAATTAGTAATATGGGAGCAAATAATCAAATATTATGTTCTTACATAGGGTACTTGGTAATATGGTTAGTGCTGCTGCCTTGTGAACCCTGTGCCCAGCCTTTGTGTGGAGATTGCATTTTCACCCTGTGTATACATTGAGCTTAAATGGAAACAATGTGGGTGTTAGTGTTTCTTTGAGAGTGCCATGTTGATGGACTGGTACCTGATCCACGGTTAGTTCTGCCTTGCATTTGATGTTGCTTGAATAGCCTTAAGTCTCCCTAAGCCTCCATAAGCCTAACTGCTTTAAGTAGGTTTGAGAGTTGAGCTGCTGTTAGCAGTTTTTTTTTTTTTTTTTTTAACAGCTGTCAAAGCTTTGAAACCTGAGACAGCAAAGTAATTTTAGTTTTTTTAGAGAAACACTGCTCAAAAAATTAAGGGTACACTTAATCAACATAGTCTAATACCAGGTAAGTCTGTCCATTTAATAAGCCTAAGCGATTGTGAATCAGCTTCACTTAATTTGGTGAAATGAAAGTGACAACAGGTGCACTGGAGAGCTAAGAGCAAGCCAACCCCCAAAAAGGGAATGGTTTTGCAGATGGTGGCCACAGGCAATTGCTCTCTTCTTATTCTTCCTGACTGATTCTTATCTAGTTTTGCATTTTGCTAGTGTCCTTGTCCTTGTAGCATGAGGCGATACCTGCAGTTGATTCAGTTTGAAAAGGTAGTCCAGCTCCTCCAGAATGGCACATCTATATGTGCCATCGCAAGAAGCTCTCAAGATCATGAAAGAGATACCAGGAGATGGGCTGTTGCACGTGGAGAGCTAGGGGACATGCAGGCCAGTCAGTGGCATCAATGGCTTCATCATCCAGGAATTGCCAACACACTCTGGCCACACGACGAGAATGTATATATACATTTTTAATAAAAAATTATTAGTACACCACAATTTCAGGAATGTTCTGGCAATACTAAGTATTCAACCTAAAAAGTAGCTGCAGTATATTCATTTTCAGCAGCAGTGTTAGTAGAAAAGGAAAGCAACAATTTCAAAACAGAAGCCTGAATGTTAGTATTGGCCAATTTCAATTAAGGTCAAACTACCTAGTGAACTGAAAAATCAGTGCCTTTGGGATTGGCTGTTGACCACCGCAGTTTTGATTTGGGTTAAGTGGGTTTGATAAAATATATATATATATATATGTGTGTGTGTGTACAGGCCAAAAGTTTGGACACACCTCCTCATTCAATGTGTTTTCTTTATTTTCATGACTGAAGGCATCAAAACTATGAACGAACACATGTGGAGTTATGTACTTAACAAAAAAAGGTGAAATAACTGAAAACATGTTTTATATTCTAGTTTCTTCAAAATAGCCACCCTTTGCTCTGATTACTGCTTTGCACACTCTTGGCATTCTCTCGATGAGCTTCAACAGGTAGTCACCTGAAATGGTTTTCACTTCACAGGTGTGCCTTATCAGGGTTATTTAGTGGAATTTCTTGCTTTATCAATGGGGTTGGGACCAGCAGTTGTGTTGTGCAGAAGTCAGGTTAGTTGGACGATCATTTATTTTTCAACAGGACAATGACCCCAAACACACCTCCAGGCTGTGTAAGGGCTATGTGACCAAGAAGGAGAGTGATGGAGTGCTGTAAATGGTCATGAAAATAAAGAAAACACATTGAATGAGGAGGTGTGTCCAAACTTTTGGCCTGTACTGTATATATATACATTTTTTCCAAACTTAGTTTTCTAATTCCTACATTGTTCCCAAAACACAAAATCTGGGAAATTAAAGATC
>JANRMT010062852.1:36063738-36088803 GCA_026402145.1 Polypterus bichir lapradei | reverse complement strand
ATCCTGGCTTTCTTAATTCTACTTTTGTGCAATACCCCACTGGTCTTGTGTTGGCCCATTTTATATCTCATTGTTTGGCTGCCAGGGAAAAGGATTTTATTAGCAGGAAAAAAGATCTCTGATTAAGAAAATGGTTGGAATGAAAACCTACAGCCACTTCGGCCCATCAGAATCAAAGTCAGCTACATCAGCACAGCCCATTTAAGGTATCGGACATTATTTTTTCAAAAGAGGAACATCACTCATCCTCCTGAAACCATAAAGTGTCACCATACTATGTCCGATTTTCACTTAAATAATATTGGTCTGTTCACCAGACTTGGCTATTGTAAATCAGTACTACAGAGTGTCTGTGCCTATCACAGCAGCACTGGGCACTGGCACATCCATCATTCCATTTTCAAACACATGTAATCAAATTCAGGGTCACCGGTTACACATGCACAGTGATTCATGATGGATAATTTTAGATTCTCCACTTATCCAAACATAAACATCTTTGGAATTCAGAGAATCAAGAGAAAAAATGTATATAGATACAAGGAAATTATGTAACATATACACAGACAGGAATTTGATTTCCAAAAACTGAAATTGGTTGACTGAATTGGTTTGCCTCCCTGTGTGACAAAGACTGAGTCCCCATTCTATACTTCAGTAAATTATTTTTATTTTTTTATTTTTTAATGTTATGAATTACTTTTAGATATATTTTCTGAAGTCCCTTGGAAATGGAGGGTGATACATAAGGAGAGGTACGGACTAGGCAGAGCCTGGAGTTCAGAGGGGAGTCCATACTGGCAGGAGTATATTACATCATACTAGCATGGAAGTATAGGGGGGCACTGGGAGAAGCAGAAAGTCGCACTAGGGCAGTGGAAGTAATGGAATGGCAGTGAGGGACTGTCGTAGATTCAATGTAAATACATTTTCTGAAGTCACTCATCAAATAATTCATTGCTTATATTTTTATTTATTCAGCAATTCTATTGAAGAGCAGGCAAGTGAACTCTCCAGTTCACTACTCTAACTAGGCCAAAAGATTCTTAGGCATATATAGACATAGATAAGAAAGTTAACAAGTAGTTAATCATCCTGTAGACTGTGGGATGATACCGGAAGAGTTATTCAAGATATGCTGTGTTTTAAGACTAAAGGAAATCCTTTGTTCTATTAATAGTTGAATGGATTTGAAATAAAGCAATCATTATGTAACTGAAGTGTAGACTTTCAGCTTTAATTTAAATGGTTTATCAAAAATATCGTATGAGCTGTTTAGGAAAGACAGCCACTTTCATACATTGTCCCCCTATTTTTAGGGGCTCAAAAGTATTTGGACATTTGACTAACAAAGTGTTCCATAGCCAGGTGGGAGCAGGTCCCTTATTATTTGATTAACTATTAAGCAGGTAAAAGGTTTGGAATTGATTCCAAGTGTGGAATTTGCATTTGAAAGCTGTCACCGTGAACTCTTAATATGAGTTCCAAAGACCTGTCCATGCAAGTAAAAAACAGTCCATCTTTAGGCAGAGAAGACAAAACAAACCTTTGACAGAGACAGCATAAAATCCAGGAATGGTCAAATCAACCACTTGTTACATTCTTAAAATGTAACACACTGGTGAACTCAGCAACACCAGAAGGTCTAGAAAACCTCATAAGACAGCTGTTCTGGATGATTGCAGAATTCTATCCTTGGTGAAGAAGAAACCCTTCACAAAATGTCGCCAAACCAAGAACACTCTCCAGACATTGGCCTATCATTATCAATGTCACCAATCAAGACAAGACTTCATGAAAGTAAAGACGGAGGGTTTACCCAAAGGTGCCAGCCACTGGTAAACAAAAAGCACAGAAAGTGCAGATTAGGCCTTTCCGAAAACATTTTTTTAAAGCCTGTCAATTTATGGAGCAATTTTCTTTGGACCAAGGAAAAAAAGATCAATATATATCAGAATGTTGGAAGGAGAAGAATATGAAGAACAGAAGGAATGGCTCATGATCTAATGAATACCGCATCATCTGTGAAGCATGCTGGAGGCAGTTTTATGACTTGTCCGACTTGACCATGCATGACAGCCAAGGAAAGTAAGTCACTGGTGTTTATTGATGATATGACTGCTGATAGAAGTAGCAGGATGAATTCTGCAGTGTACAGAGCTATACTGTCTGCTCAGATTCAGACAAATTCTGCAAAACCGAATGGATGATGCTTCACAATACAGATGGACAATGAGCCAAATATACTGCAAAAGCAAACTCTACACCTTAGAAAGTTGTAAATTCCAGTGATAATGGCATGCAAATGGCAAATAACAAATAAAATGAGACAGAGCGTTATTATTACTCTTAGAAGTGTGGGCCTTTCATTTAGAGAAGCTGCAAAAAAACTCAAAGTGTCAGTGAGTACAATGGTGTCCTAACCAATCCAAAGGAAATTGGAAACAACTCTGATAGGAAGAAATCTGGCTGACCCCTAGTCACAACCCAATCAGAAGACAAGTTTCTGAAGGTCATCAGCATACGTGATCACAGGTGCCTCTCAGCACAACAGTTTCAAGCACAGCTTAACAGTGGTCAACAAAAGCAAGTCTCAGTTTCAACTGTGAAGAGGAGACGTTGTCCAGTCTGCAGTAGTGTCTGAGCCAGTATTTCAAGACCCTATTTTGTCCTTTAAGCAATGACGTTCTTTCTTCCACTCACCCTGTCAAACCAGCAGCACAATGTTTGTAATTAAGAAACAATTTTACTTTTAATTCAATGCACTGCTTAATTATATGGTGTGTTAGACCTGTCATTTTGCCACCTAAGCCATTCGGAATATTGTACTTTTTGTGACAATATCATCTAAACATTTTGGGAACTGAAGTATACGTAGATAGTTACTTCTCATGACTTCTCTTTTTTTCTTATTATTTTTTCAATGTATCTTATTGAAACAAATTCTTAATGATGAGCATACATGGATGAGAATGGGCCAAATAATTTCAAATACTGACAAGCAAATGTATTGAATAAATTCTCCATTTGCCAAAATTTTGCAGTATTTAACTTAAATTTAGGAAAAAAACAAGCAAAAAGTTAATCAGCTTCATATAGGTTTGGTTTAATAAAAAATGCAATCCTACAACCGTTGAAAGACCAGATAAGAAATAATAAACTTGATAGTAAGGTTAACTACATTATTGGAAATATTTCAATATGTTCACAATGTAGAACTGTTTAATGCGTTTCAGGTTATACAACATCAGCTGGATTAATGACAACTTTTAAGAGTGAAAGTTTGTATAAAATATAATTGTGTACTGTTTGCACCACATTAGACATATATAAATGAAAGACCTGTGTGTGTTTGGAGCAGTCTATGCTGCTCACGCTCAACCACAATTACTAGGTGGCGCATGCATGCACCTCACTTCTCACTACGAAAGACCTATGTAGAGCAAACGCGGCCACACAACAACGACATCGTGCTAATGACACAGATGAAGAGACATAATGTAGAAAGGAAGCAAACGCCGCGGCTCATCAGTGTTCAAGTGAAACACCTCAGCAACAGAGGGCAAGGCTTGACACATTCACTAAAAACAATGCCTATCTGGAGGTATTTTCTCAAGGCAAAGATTAAAAGGACTCATATGCCAGCAATACGGCTAAGATATGGTATTGCCAGTGTCTTCTTACAAAAGCCAGTGGGGCAGCAAGAACAGGTGGGTCCATGTCCTCTGCACTGGGTAATTCTTAAGAGTTAGCTGACACCTCTCCAAGTTCATGAATATATTAAAACTGCTAGGGAGTCTTTGGGTTGTTTTTTTCCCGAACACCACATGCAGCTAGTAAATGTATATCTTGTTTTACTTACCAGACATTTTCTCAACTGAATTGAATTTTTTTTCACTTCTTTTAGTGTTCAGGTTCTTTCCACTAGAGTTGCATTTACAATTTATTTAAAAGAGGCTTTACAATTTGCATCGGTTATATTAGTATAATCAAACAATATTGTCTGCATAACTTCTGAGCCAGAGTGAGCAAAAAAAAAAAAAATGTACAAGTGACTCTGCAGTACTGCAGAAGTTGTTGTTCAGACCACAGACTTAGCCTTACAAGCCCATCTTTGAAATGTGGGGGAAACAAACAGAGTGCCTGGAGAACACCCACACAGACACATTTACTTATCTGCCAGTTATCTGTTTATTGCCGACTTTATACTGTGCTTTCATGAATGAATGTGGATGTTTGCATTAGTGTGTGCTGTGACATATGACATATTGCTTTTTATTTTTAATGCCTGCCTTGTTCCCAGTACTACTCATGCTGTATAGTGCTGGCTTTGCAAGATCGTGTACCGTATAGTAAATGAATTGATGCATTAATCAACAATTACAACTAAGAAACTTCAAGGCTATTAACATTACACTTAACTTGCCCTTAGTTGTAAGTTTATGTACAAATATCATTTAATTGTTTTTTTCTCATTTGGCAGTTTGAAAGTGTTATAGAAATGATATGTAAAAGGAGACATTTAACAAAAGTAGCAAAAGTCAAATAAGCTCCATATTACATTGTAAAGTTGCTTGATGACCGATTGTCTTAAAGTTATACTAAAACACATAAATCCAGCACAGATGAATAAGTACAATATGAAGTCACTGAGTGATATTCTGCATTTAAGAAACAATTGTTTCTTGCCTTTGAAAAACACATTCAAGTTTAAAAAGTACAAATGCTGCACAAATGAATTGTTGGAGATTCATTAATTGCAATTTGTTGGGAGGTCTGCTTCACTTTTTTTTAGACTTCACTTTACATAATTTTTTTTTTCACTTTTAATGACCTTTGCTATGTTTTTCTGAAAATAATCGATCTTAGTGAATAACGAACAAGATAACAAATGACAAGGATAAAAAAACGAACGAGTTTTGCGAGTGTGTCATGAAGTCCTTCATTGTCTGACATTTAACAAATGAGTTTAAAATACTTCTTTGTTGGCCATTCCCTAGCATTCATGTTTGAAAAGCACAGACTGTCAATAACAATCCCACATAAAGTATTTCAATGGTCAAATATATGTTGTTACAGCAGACATGTGTAAGTGTAAAAAAAAAACCAAGTACTGTAATAAAAAAATCAACTAAAACACAGCAAAAAGCACAAAATAAAGAAATTAAAATTTTGACTAATAAGTACAATTAACTTAACCTATTAATCAAAAATCAATAAATGTCTACAACATAGATAGATACAGTGGTGTGAAAAACTATTTGCCCCCTTCCTGATTTCTTATTCTTTTGCATGTTTGTCACACAAAATGTTTCTGATCATCAAACACATTTAACCATTAGTCAAATATAACACAAGTAAACACAAAATGCAGTTTTTAAATGATGGTTTTTATTATTTAGGGAGAAAAAAAATCCAAACCTACATGGCCCTGTGTGAAAAAGTAATTGCCCCCTGAACCTAATAACTGGTTGGGCCACCCTTAGCAGCAATAACTGCAATCAAGCGTTTGCGATAACTTGCAATGAGTCTTTTACAGCACTCTGGAGGAATTTTGGCCCACTCATTTTTGCAGAATTGTTGTAATTCAGCTTTATTTGAGGGTTTTCTAGCATGAACCGCCTTTTTAAGGTCATGCCATAGCATCTCAATTGGATTCAGGTCAGGACTTTGACTAGGCCACTCCAAAGTCTTCATTTTGTTTTTCTTCAGCCATTCAGAGGTGGATTTGCTGGTGTGTTTTGGGTCATTGTCCTGTTGCAGCACCCAAGATCGCTTCAGCTTGAGTTGACGAACAGATGGCCGGACATTCTCCTTCAGGATTTTTTGGTAGACAGTAGAATTCATGGTTCCATCTATCACAGCAAGCCTTCCAGGTCCTGAAGCAGCAAAACAACCCCAGACCATCACACTACCACCACCATATTTTACTGTTGGTATGATGTTCTTTTTCTGAAATGCTGTGTTCCTTTTACGCCAGATGTAACGGGACATTTGCCTTCCAAAAAGTTCAACTTTTGTCTCATCAGTCCACAAGGTATTTTCCCAAAAGTCTTGGGAATCATTGAGATGTTTCTTAGCAAAATTGAGACGAGCCCTAATGTTCTTTTTGCTTAACAGTGGTTTGCGTCTTGGAAATCTGCCATGCAGGCCGTTTTTGCCCAGTCTCTTTCTTATGGTGGAGTCGTGAACACTGACCTTAATTGAGGCAAGTGAGGCCTGCAGTTCTTTAGACGTTGTCCTGGGGTCTTTTGTGACCTCTCGGATGAGTCGTCTCTTCGCTCTTGGGGTAATTTTGGTCGGCCGGCCACTCCTGGGAAGGTTCACCACTGTTCCATGTTTTTGCCATTTGTGGCTAATGGCTCTCACTGTGGTTCGCTGGAGTCCCAAAGCTTTAGAAATGGCTTTATAACCTTTACCAGACTGATAGATCTCAATTACTTCTGTTCTCATTTGTTCCTGAATTTCTTTGGATCTTGGCATGATGTCTAGCTTTGAGGTGCTTTTGGTCTACTTCTCTGTGTCAGGCAGCTCCTAGTTAAGTGATTTCTTGATTGAAACAGGTGTGGCAGTAATCAGGCCTGGGGGTGGCTATGGAAATTGAACTCAGGTGTAATACACCACAGTTAGGTTATTTTTTAACAAGGGGGCAATTACTTTTTCACACAGGGCCATGTAGGTTTGGATTTTTTTTCTCCCTAAATAATAAAAACCATCATTTAAAAACTGCATTTTGTGTTTACTTGTGTTATATTTGACTAATGGTTACATGTGTTTGATGATCAGAAACATTTTGTGTGACAAACATGCAAAAGAATTAGAAATCAGGAAGGGGGCAAATAGTTTTTCACACCACTGTAGATAGATACTTAATTAATCCCAAGGGGAAATTCACATACTCCAGCAGCAACATACTGATAAAAAACAATATTAATTAAAGAGTGATAAAAATGCAGGTATGACAGACAATAACTTTGTATAATGTTAACGTTTACCTCCCGCCACCCCCCACCGGGTGGAACTGAAGAGTCGCATAGTGTGGGGGAGGAACGATCTCCTCAGTCTGTCGCTGAAGCTTCTCCTCTGTCTGGAGATGATACTGTTCAGTGGATGCAGTGGATTCTCCATGATTGACAGGAGCCTGCTCAGCGCCCATCACTCTGCCACAGATGTCAAACTGTCCAGCTCCTGCCTTCCTCACCAGTTTGTCCAGGCGCTCACCACAACCGTCTGATAGAACATCTGCAGCATCTTATTGCAGATGTTGAAGGACGCCAGTCTTCTAAGGAAGTATAGTCGGCTCTGTCCTCTCTTGCACAGACCATCAGTATTGGCAGTCCAGTCCAATTTATCATCCAGCTGCACTCCCAGGTATTTATAGGTCTGCACCCTCTGCACACAGTCACCTCTGATGACCACGGGGTCCTTGAGGGACCTGGGCCTCCTAAAATTCACCACCAGCTCCTTGGTTTTGCTGGTGTTCAGTTGTAGGTGGTTTGAGTCGCACCATTTAACAAAGTCCTTGATTAGCTTCCTATACTCCTCCTCCTGCCCACTCCTGATGCAGCCCACGATAGCAGTGTCGTCAGCGAACTTTTGCACGTGGCAGGATGTGAGCAACAATATGAAAAGTAAGCAATACTTCAAAAAGGAGAAGTTAAAACAATTTATATAAGAGGTAGCAAAATAAAAATAAGACGTTTTGTCTTCCAAGGCTCATGGAAGCCTTCAAGAACTTGTGCAGTCGCCGTAATCACATCTTCCTCATGCCCAGCGTGCACTCTAGAACAGTGTGTTTGATCTGGTGTGTGGTGTTCTACCTCTTCTCAGCCACGGTTTGTGGATTCAACCCTGGAGTTAGTAGGTGTTTGCAAAGAGGACACCCACTGTCCCCCAGTAACCAGCCAGCAGCAAATACACCATCCATTGCCATCTGACACACTTGAGAGTTGAAACAGTTATAAGCATCATGTATACTCCTAGGCTGCTTGGCCAAAATGTCTAAAAAAACCCTGAAGGGTGGTTACATATCACCTGGACATTTAGCACCGAGATTCCTGTACTGGTGTAGATGGAATTCAAAAGGCTGGGAGCATCAAGAGGGATGAATGTTCTCTCCACTGCACCTACTATGCCAGGTATGCCTGCAATGGCATTAAATCTAAATTAGTGTCATGCAAGCCATTGTATTATTATTATTATTATTTACTTATTTGGCTGACACCTTTATGAAAGATGACTTATAATATTTGAGATACATTTGCTTGCATTTCTTTTGTTTTTCCAATTGGAGCAGAGGCAGGTGAAGTGACTTGCTCATGGTCATACTGTGTTAGTAGCGGAATATGATCCTACAACCTCAGGGTTTATTTCATGCATTGCGCATTATTAATGTAGACACTCCATGAACAGATTTAGACACAGCAGACTTGATGAGGCCTTGTGCATCACCGACAGAAAGCAGGACATCCAGTGGTGGCGTAGAAATGGAGAGCTGTCAGCAGCTGCACAGTGAGACCGTTTGCCAAATTCCAGTGTGTTCTTCTTTCTTGTTCTTCCTGCACCAGACCATGAAGGGTTATTATTTCACCCCTGAGCAGCCATTAGTTCCCTGTTCGTTGATGAATACTGAGGTGTTCCTAGGAATTCAATTTCCCCCCTGAAAAAAAACATTCATACCAGTGACTTGACTTCTTCGACAGCACTGTCTCAAATGGTGTCTCAGGGTCAGTTGCAAAATTCATTGGATGGCTGCCATTGTCATGACTTATACTAAGCTATAGGCTATACTTATAGCTCATGCTTTGGCATCACCTTTTTCTTCTATTTGCACCAATATTTTGTGTCTTGTTTTCCTTTGGCACCTCAAAATTGGTTTATGGCAACAGTGCCCATTGCTTACCCAAGTCATAGAAGTCACATGTAACCTGCAACTATAAAGCATGCCAGCTCCCGCATGGAAGAATCTAAACTTTGACTAATCTTCAAAGGAAATCCTAGCACTGGTTTGCTAAAAGAGTTTCGAGGCACTGATTTATCAAGTAGGATTTGGATTTGACTTGCTTTGTTCCTTTGTTTGTATTTTATAATTTTTTTGGCTTAATGTTTCTGACCCTTGTTACTGACCCTTATTTGTTTGTCTTTTCAAAACCATTTCTCTTATCAACTTTTTAGAATCCCTGCTGCTCAAGATAAAAATTCTGTTCTTGACACCTAGCTTTAGTATCCTACAGTACATGACTTGTTCCAGTCGTACACCGGATAATTAGAGACAGGTTGGATAAGCAGATTCAGGGAAAAGATGAACATTTGTTTCCAGCTGTTGTGTTTTCTGCATCTCTCCTTATAGTTTTGCCTTAGACTTTTAAAAGTATTATTTTTTTTTTTGGAAGCCTTCCTTTTTCATCTTGTAAAGGAAATATTTTAGCTTCAGTTTAGTTCTGGTTGATTTCAATGTGTATAATCAGTTTTCCCAGAATGTTTAATAAACAATATATATTAGTGGTAGCGCTAGTAATAGTGGTAGTAGTATGGTAACAAGTGCAAAGTACAGTGAAATTCTTACTTGCTTGTCTGACCAGAATGCAACATGCTGCCACTATCTGACAGTATGATAAAACAGAATTCATTAAAATACAGATCTTCATTTAAAATAGCAGAAAGTACAAATTAACTTACCTGATAGACTCCTTACTAGCGATGCACCAAAAGGAAAATTCTTAACTGAAGTAAGGCTTCTTCTCCTAGGTTGGGTTCAGTCATTGGCACAGTGGATCTTAGGGCTTTGTGACCCCCTAGGCCACTCAGAAGGATTCCAGAGTATGTCCTGCTCAAAGGCTTTTGGAGTGTGACATACAGGTCTAGTGAGGGTGGAAAAAGAAAAGGGGAGAGACAGGGGAGTTCATTTTTACTTTAAAATTCACTTCCAGGTATAGTATTGGTCAAAGCCTGTTCACAAGTGCCTGAATGTACATATCAGAGAAACTTATTAAGGGTACATTTCACACAAACATTAAGAAGTTTTTCTTCACACAAAGAACACGGGGACTCAGTTGGAAACTTGTTAAGGGTAAATTTCTTACAAAAATAGGACATTTTTCCTTCCACAGACAATCATAGACACATTAAATAAGCTACCAAGTAGTGTGGTAGACAGTAAGACTTTAGGGACTTTCAAAACTCGACTTGATGTTTTTTTGGAAGAAATAAGGGGATAGGACTGGCGAGCTTTAATGGGCTGAATGGCCTGTTCTCATCTAGATTGTGCTAATGTTCTGAGTAGTCAGGAGTTTATTTTTTCGATTACAAAGATTAAGATTAAAGTCCATCTTGGCACTACTTGTTATGTCAGATTTTGCAGAGCTGTCACCTGGTTAATTCAGTTCAACTCAGATGTTAGTTCAACTCAGCAACTCCAGTGCTGTAACTGTCCTGCTAAAATGAAAAAGGAGGACTGGTTTTCTGCTACAACAGGACCAGCATTTCCATCTTTCTTAACTCTGTCTTAGCGGAGAAGGGTTAGAAGGCCACTGAAGAATTTGCAAAAAATGTCTTTATCTTAAAATGAATATGTGCATCACTGCACACAAGTGTAGTGTGCGAATATCAGCTTGTTGAAGTAGCAGAGCACTTCATTGATGTGGGAACTTGTGTGACTACCAAAAGCAAAGATGAAAGGCTCCTCCTCAAATATTGAGTGATACACCATGGAGAATACTTTGGAAGGAATAACATTCTGCAAAAACAAATATCTGGTACCTGTCTGTTACAACTGTGGAACATCAAGACACCTTGACTTCATTACCTTCTTTGTATACCCGTCTACCTGTCAGTGGACTGAGCAAATGATGGATAGGTTTGGCTTCCCTATAATATTGTCCACACTTTTGGAATGCAGAATCGACATGTGTTTGTCTGGCTGTTGTCACTGCCATAATTAGAAAGTTAGTTTTATTTAAACCCATTTTGACTACACAATAGAAGTGCTTTATAATCGCCTAGAGAGCATACCGGTTTCAACTTTCAGTGCTCTGCTCCATTACATTTGACATGCTTACATATAAAAGTTTTTCTGTAATGTAGTAAAGCTGCACATAATTCAATACCAGTGGCTGTTCTGATAGGGCAAGTACCTGCGTAGCAACTGGTCAAATGAACCGCACTGAACCCCTCGTCTGTTTGTTTGTTTATGGTACTTTTAAGTGGCTTATCTGTAGGCCAATGTCCTCTTCATGTTTTAGGCTTGTCAAAGAGATCTACAATTTAATGGTTTCTTTTTTTTTAAAGTAGGCAAATTAAAGAGTGCGGTGATGGCCTGTTTGGGTACAATAGAATATACAGTGTATGCTACGCACAGTGAGTCAGTTGATCTATCTTTAGGTTCACTCCCCCCATCGCTTTTTGGTAGAGATCAGCTGTGGAGCAAGCAATTTGCCTGGTTGTACTTAAGGAGATTTTTTTAGCCTTGTGCAGCTAGCAAGGGTGGCACAGTGGCGCAGTGGTAGCGCTGCTGCCTCGCAGTTAGGAGACCCGGGTTCGCTTGTTTGCTTGTTTGCATGTTCTCCCTGTGTCTGCGTGGGTTTCCTCCCACAGTCCAAAGACATGCAGGTTAGGTGGATTGGCGATTCTAAATTGTCCCTAGTGTGTGCTTGGTGTATGGGTGTGGCTGTGTGTGTCCTGTGGTGGGTTGGCGCCCTGCCCAGGATTGGTTCCTGCCTTGCGCCCTGTGTTGGCTGGGATTGGCTCCAGCAGACCCCCGTGACCCTGTGTTTGGATTCAACGGTTTGGAAAATGGATGGATGTGCAGCTAGCATAGCAGTTGTCTGCAGGGATGGTTTGCCTGTTGAACAGAGCTTGGTGGTAGCAGAGGAACACAGAATTAAAACTATCTTGGGACAGCCATGTGTCCAGCTTAAACTGGGTATAATGCACACGATCATCAAAACTTTCATCACACACATTTGTCTATCTATCTATCCATCCATGTTTCTCACCACTGCTGCATTGTGGCATGCCTCTGAAATGCCAATTTGACAAGAAAATACTGTAAATAAATTGGCATATACTGAGTTTGTGTGGTCTCCTGTGATGGGCTTGTTCCCCATCTGGAGTTGATTGCTGACTTGCGCTCAGCCTAGAAGAGGTGGGTATTTTCTCCCCCAAACACGTTATTGAACTAAGTAGGTCCAATTCTGTGTTATAAATAATGACAATGCCATTGTATTTTATGATTTAAATTGTGTTGTGTATTGTTATGGAGTGTACAATCATCATTTTGGGACTGCAAGCACAAGATTTCAAAGCAAACTGCAATCTGCCTTATCTGCGGGGTGCTTAGACATGCTGTGTATATAAACTTGCATTTTTACTTTGCCATTCTTACATGCAGAATATTTTACTCATTAAGTACTGCTCAGCATACTTCTTGATTTATACATTGGCATGCAAGTATATCAGAGGATCACCTTCTGGGTACACAATGCCACACCAGGACAACAGGGGGCACTGTCACTAACAGTCCAGTCTCCTTTTGTTTACCTCACAGTGCTCAATGAAGTTAATTGTAACAGAGAAGCTCCACCCCTTGTGGCCCAGACTGTAGGGCCACGACCTATAAGGAGCTCCCCCAAAGCCTGACTAAACATTTAAAGAGCTGTTTCCGGGTCAATTACCTATATTTCAGTTTTGAACCCAGTTTTGGCTCTGGAAACTATTTTTTGTATTGTGCACTAAACAGGGCAGCCTGGTTGGCACCCCAACTTTTCTTTGGGATTCAGTCAGATCTGTCCGACAGCCCACAATATGCATCAAACTGACCAGTTTAGTCTATAATCATGAGCCAGAGAAGATGCAGGTATGCCTCAAAAGAATTTGAAGTGTAAGAACAAGGCGGCGCCAGAGAGCTCAAAACCCCAGACGCAGCAGTACACCCCATATTAACAGAATAAAATAAAGGATTTTTATTCTTCTCCCAGGCACTTTCCACAATCCTCTCCAAAAAACAAGCCACAATTACACAATGATATATATATTTCTCTTGTGGTTCGTCCTGCTTCCTCTTCAAAACCGGTCCCGCCCACACGCAGCCCACATGGCATTTCTCGATTCCTATTCGTCCTTTTCCAAACCCTTCCCCACGCTGCCTACAGCCTCACATACACCCCCATGCCGCTTTTGCCTTTGTTATAAAATGAACGACAGTATCTTCTCTGTCGACAGGTTTTTGTACACGTCATCTGTATTTTCCGGGATCCGGCAACTGCCTGTTCCTATCAGTGGGTTATTTCTTGACACAAATGGTTGACAAAGGCAATGCACTCTCACTACGACATAGGGCAGTAGATTTCGTTGCATCAAATCGGGACAGATTTGGAGACGTTCTTTCTGTTGTTCTTTCCAATGCAAGTTGAGTTATCACAACAAGTCAGGAGTACTATCAATACATGCCAACATCTGAAGTTTATGATGGTGAAGCTGAAATTCAAGTTCTTTCCGAGATTCTCCATGCTACCATTGTCATGTACATCAAACACAACCCAAACATCCCGCCTTGCATTACGTTTGCAAAGATTTGCGTTAATCTACAACAACCAGTCTTCAGCCATGATCAGTTGTATGTTGCTTTTTCTATGGTTAGATCTTTCGACTCATTATCTGTCATCTCCAGCAAAGCACCTATTCACAACTGCGTCTTTGAAGAAGTATTTCTTTCTTTTTGATTTCTGAATTCCTTTCTTACCGTTTCCCGTTCCTATTCTTACACCGCCATATGCTGCGGTGGGCGTCGGCTAGTTACACAATAAATGATTAATAACCAACAATTCTCCTCCTTCTCCACTGCCGCTGAGTTTTACCTACTGCCTCCCGACTTTGACTTTCCATGTCTGGCAGCAGGCTTCCTTTTAGACTGGACCCGTGAATGCTTCAGGGATCATGCCATGTCTTCCGGGATGCACTTCTGGGCAATAAAGAAAGTAGGTAGATCCCCCCTGACAGCCCCGACAGGGCTGCACTTTCAGACTCCAATTGCCATGTACCCCTGCGGGTGTCCCAAATGGGTTGCCATATGTTGACCACTGCCACCTGGAGTATGGGGAATGGAACCTCTCCCTGATCTTAGCTGCTCATAAAGTTATTCCCTCGTCCAGCTGGCCATCCCATTTGTCCTTCCATTTTGGCCTCCCGTCCGGGTAATAACACATCCTCATTCTGTTCTTCTCCTACAGAGGACATAAACAGATTTTGTGACAGACAAGAATAAGACACATTATGCAAAATCATTTTTTTAGCAAAGTTATTAGTCATTATAAAGATTAGCCAAATATCACTGAGTAACAGAGCAACATCACGGGTCTGAAACCTCCTGTGGGCATATTGGCATAAAGGACAGATGTTGATGGGTGATATTTTGTAAGTGTTATGAAGACCACAAGAAGCCTTTGTTGAGGTCTTGTTACATAAGAGTAAATGAGTAATAGATGCAATTTTGCAGTACCTACACCAAAGTGTTACAAATAAGATAACAGAATGAACAGCTAACACACTTTGCTCACTGGCAATCTGTTCATAACATCTGATTGATGGGTTGCTGGAATTTGTGAAGCTGTCTGTCCTTTGGGTCTTTTCTTCTGACTTAGTCAAGTAAACTGAGAAGACAAGAAAGCAGCCTGCATTTTCATTATTACTGTTGTAGCAGATGATGTGCTCTCTTTTTGTGTTTTAGCAGCTGTTTGATTGAAAAATGTAAGCAGAATTAAAAGCCAATCTCCGTGCTTTTTTCTCAGATATTTGGGTATTTTGCTCTTCTCTGTCAATGCCAAGCTTGCCATACTGAGTCTGGACTTCTGCTTGTGCTAGAGAAAATTGCTTTTTTATGTTTTAACAAAAACTATAGGAGAACGAAAGAAAAATAGTTATTGTGCTTGATGTGATTTTGTATGTTGGCTTTAGGCCTTTTGTAGGGATAGGCCCCCTCATACAAGGAATGCTGATTGTTTGGCGTGCGCTTCAAAATGAGGCCTTTTATACTGTAGTTTGTGCATTTGTCTACGGCCTTGAGCCTGGCTCTCCTTTTGTTTTCATATCATGCTGTTTGTTTGTCTTTCTGGCCATGAAATTTGTTTTTGGAATCAAAGTATAACGTTTTCCAGCTTATACGGTACTTAATCTCTGCTCTCAAGAGAAAAATAAAATAAGCAGTTTATAAAAAATAAACAAATTGTTTTGTTATAAATTAAGTCTGCTAAATTTTTTAACAAATAATAAAAAATTAAACTAATTTTCAGGAGTACCAGTGAAGTAGTTTTCAAAAACTATCTGATCAGCTAAAATTAAGGTTAAAAATGTATTAATCTTGGCATATGAACTGGGCAAACACACCCTTGTACAGTGTAGGGAGAAGCTGAGTGACGTTGTCCACAGTTTGACAGTATAACCACGGTAACTGCACACATTAGAATCTTTCTGTGAAAAAAGATAAAGAGAGCACTTCTTCTTTGTGGTGACTGGCACGTAGGCTATGGCTATCAGAGGTTTTAACATAAGCAGATGTCACTACACCAAAAGATGAAAGAGCAACACCAAAACAAAAGGACAAATCGAACTCAGAGTCAGTAGGCAAGCAGAGAAACAAATCTTCTCCCCCGATGAGTCTTTCCTTTTATTAAGATGCCCACCAAGGCCACATTACATCTTACCATGCACACAGGCCTTTTGATGAGGAGCATCATAGCAACTAAGCGTCCAATCAATGATACTTGATGACATTGTAACTGTGGAACTCTACAAAAAGAAAAACAACAACAACAACAATAACAAAATAATAGTAATTTTCCTTTTAATTCCAGAAAAGAGGTGTAATCAGAAAATGACATGAGAGTGTGCAGAAACTGTTTCATTCAAACAACTACAATGGATGATTTTACATGGCTAATATTCACAAAACTTCAGTTAGGAATATGAGGAACATAATGACGGCTGCATGGTGACTGACAGGCACTTCATTAAATCTTTAGGTCATTAAATAGATTTGACCTGGGACAAAATTCTTGCAGACCAGATAAGTTTTGTTCCAGACACAACTATGAACACACACATGCTGTACACACACATATACACGTCAAACACTTTAACAGACAAAATTCTTCATCCTCTGCTGGCCACTGTACTCCATGTCCCTTCTCATTCTCATCACATACATGTTATGCAAATTAATATCTATGTGAGATCGGGAATCTTCAAGTGTTTGTTGCACTGAAATTGGTCTCGATGTTATTGTTGCATTCATTTAAATTATTATTGTGTATGAAAATCCACAGTCCAATGGTAACTTTTTTGGAGCGGCTAGTAAGTGATATTCAGAATTCACATTGCAAGTTAACTAACTTTAGCTAGCAAAAATGTCTTTGTCAGAAATTCTTAAGAGGATTATGAATACCAGAAATCATCATTTCAGTGATGAATGGACAGAAAAGTTTATCTTTCTATTGTCATCACTTGGAAATGCTCACCTGACCTGTCTCATCCGCAATGAAACAAACACCAGCATAAAAGAGCACAACGTGAGGTGCCGCTATCCTCAGAAGCATGGCACTTTCAATAAAACTTATACACAACATTGTGGGCCGACACAGGGCTAAACTTCATTTTTGTGTGCGTTGGGGCTGTTTTACCCAATGTAACAACAAATGGAGGTATTGTATTGGTAAGAACATTAGAACAATCTAGCAGTGAACAGGCCATTCAGCCCAAAAAAAGCTTGCCAGTCCTATCTACTTAATTCTTCTAAAAAACATCAAGTCTAGTTTTGAAAGTCCCCAAAGTCCTACTGTCTACCACAATACTTGGTAGCTTATTTCATGTGCCTAAAATTGTGTGTGTAAAGAAAAAGTCCTATTTTGTGAGAAATTTACCCTTAACAAGTTTCCAACTGTGTCCCCATGTTCTTGATGAACTAATTTTAAAATACAAGTCTCGATCCACTGTACTAATTCCCTTCATAATTTTAAACACTTCAATCATGTCACCTCTTAATCTTCTTTTGCTTAAACTGTAAAGGCTCAGCTCTTTTAATCTTTCCTAATAATTCAACCCCTGTAGTCCTGGAATCAGCCTAGTCGCTCTTCTCTGGACCTTTTCTAGCGCTGCTATGTCCTTTTTGTAGCCTGGAGACCAAAACTGCACACAGTACTCAAGATAAGGCCTCATCAGTGCATTAAAAAGGTTGAGCATAACCTCCTTGGACTTGTACTCCACACATCAGGGTGCTTTATAACCTAACATTCTGTTAGCCTTCTTAATGACTTCTGAACACTGTCTGAGATTGATAGTGATGAGTCCACTAAGACTCCTAAATACTTCTTATAAGGTGTACTTTCGATTTTCAGACCTCCCATTGTGTATTCAAACCTGACATTTTTACTTCCTTTGTGTAATACTTTACATTTACTGACATTAAATTCCATCTGCCACAATACTGTCCAAGCATGTATGCTGCCCAAGTCCCTCTGTGATAACTCAATGGATTCCAGATTATCTGCTAATCCACCTAGCTTGGTATCATCTAATTCTTGTTATTTGTATTCTTATCCAAATCATTCATATTTATTAAAAATAATGGTGGCCTCAGGACTGACCTCTGGTGGACACCACTCTTAACGTTAGCTAATTCTGATCACGTTCCTTGCACCTTAACCCTCTGCTTCTTGTGTCTAAGCCAGTTTTGCACCAATTTACACACCACACCGTGAACTCAAACTTCTTTTAGTGAGAGGTTCCCACCTCTCATGTGGGAACCTGTCAAATGCTTTCTGAAAGTCAGGGGGATATCTAGGGTGGATCTAGTCAGGAGGAAACTTAGGGGGATATCTCCATAGCATTTAATAAATGATACAATTATCATAGACCACATTACCTTACCATGTGCAGGTACTAAATTTATTCACTAGTATTTTCTGTTAAGTAACCAAAAAAAATTAAAATATTTATAACATAAATTCACGAAAACAAATTTATTAAATATTTCATATACTTTCAATTGCACAGACTCTTTAAAGGTGCTTTTGCAACCAATCAATTTTGTCAGACAGTCACGTTATCATATTTGTGACATTTCCTCAAGTGAGATTTATGATTGTTTCACTATATGGAAGAGAGTTTACTTGCTCAAAAATTCCCACTAATGTTATCCCACTAAAGGATAACTTTGGTATTTTTCAGGTTGAAGTTATTTCTTCACAAATGTGCTATGTATGTATTTACCATGAGAAACTGTGTTCTAAAATTAATTGCTTTCTACAAATTTTAAAAAATATTTTGCCTGCACTGGCGCTTTACATTGTAGTCTATGGGGCAACGATGAAAAGCTTAAAAACTTACCAAATACGTCCATTTCACAAACTAAAGCAGTTGTGAAGTATTGATCTGCATCTTGTCATTACACTCACATTGTAAAATAGTTTATACATGTCATTTTCAAACAAAAACCCCAAAATATCTCAAGATCCATCCATTTTAACTGAAGACCAACCATGCGTGTCAGCTCAGCACTCAGTCTCAGTGCACAACAACCTTTCATCCCCCCTTTATCCTCCTGACAGACCAAATCACAGTAAACATTTCCTGCCACATGGTTGGTTTTTTTCTGAAAATTCACATAAGTGAATAAAAAGCGTATCCTTACCCTGAGAAAGACAGTACTTGGAATATGCGATAAAATAATTATTTCCAGATTTGTTATCATAAACGTCCATCCTGAATACAGAAGGTGTGGATCTATTCTCGACAGCTGTCTTGGCTTGAAAAATTGACATATTTGGTAAGTTTTTAAGCTTTTCCTCCAAGCCCGATACCCTCCATTGTAAAGCACCAGAGAGAGCAAGATGTTTTTTTAGAACTATAAATTTATATGGAACACAATTATGAATGGCAAATACATATGAGGTGAGACACAAAAATAACCGGATTGGAAAAAAAAATATTTATTGACGAATTGCAGCTTTCTAAACATTGTCACCTTCTATACACTCCCCCTCCCGATCTCTACACTGCTCCATATATATCTTCCATTGATTGAAACAGTACTGGAAGTCTTCTTGCTTGAGGATCTTCAACAGGCTTGACACTTCTGTCTTCATTTTATTTAAAATGTGTTCCCTTCAGGTCACTTTTGATTTTCGGGAACAGGTAAAAATCACAGGGAGCTAAATCGGGTGAATAGGGAAGATGATCGAGGACAGGAATGTTTTTGTCAGTCAAAAACTGCTTTACAGAAAAAGCATTGCGTGCTGGAGCGTTGTACTGTCTTGTCTCGCTGTTTGATTTTTTCACCTGACATTGTCACGACAACTCGTGTAGTGATTGTTGTGCAAATACTGACTGGGTTCTTCACAGGATATACCTAGATGGTCGGAGTTTTGAGAGGGCATGTAGGAGGGAACAGAGTTCTATGATTCATGAACGGCCGACCTCCAGATGGTTTTCCAGGAAAGCCCCAAGCTCAGTGTCTCACCTTATATACACAATATTTGTGAAGAAACAATTTCAACATGACAAATATCAAACATATCCATTGATATTTAATGGACAAGTTAAATTATTTCATTTTTTAAATGCCACAGACTCCTGATGTTTTTATATTGCAAATCTCCCCTTTACATTTGTTCCAAACTCAAGGCTATTTCTGTGAATTTGGACTTCTCAGTTAAAACAGAATATGTTATTTCTAAATGCCTTTTCTGTACTGCTTTCAAGGTTCTACACATAAGCGATCACACTTTGTTATTGCTTTGCCATTGAACTGGACTGATAATACCTCTGTTTATTACTCATAGCTGGAGATAATATCCCATCTCTCACATACTTATATAAATATGTGTTTTGCCATCATGTGCTTTCACTACATTTGTCACATTTTAATTGTTATACTAATGAACATGCATTTTTCTTCAAAAACCCAACAAACAATACAAATTTAGTGTTTGCTGATTGATGTATACTATTTTAACAACACTGCAAATTTCACGTGCCAGCAATTATGTGTTTCGTTTGACATTGAAGATCACATCATCAGAGTGGTCTGCCTTGTGCTTTAAAGCTTTCTAAGCTGAGCCACGTGAATGTCTGCCCAGTATGTGTGATGTTTAGAAACAATAAATTAATATATTTATTTTGGAATGAGCATATGCAGCCTATCATTTCATCTCTTTTACCATAGTCACAGAGAAGTCAGTTAGAAAATGGGTGGATACTGGAATGGTCAAGTGTAGCATGTCCATTAAATTGAGATGAATGCAAAGCCACCATTCCTACATTTGGCTGTGCATAATTCAAAACCAATTCATTAAGCTGTCATTTGTAACTCATTCATTCAAATGTGTTACACAAGTTAAAGTGATTACAATTCACAACTAATCGCTTACAAACTCCCCTCATCGTGCAGTCAAAGCAAACGCAAATTATGTAATTTTAGTTACAAACTAATTTATAATGCAATAAATGTGGCCAAAACAAAAATATATTTACTTTGAAACAGCAGTATGATTTTAACTTTATTAAGTTAAACCTAAGTGGTGTTTTGGTTTTGCATTCACTGAACTCAAGTTGCTTTCCCAGGAGACCACCACATAGAAAAACACACTGGCAACAACAACTGGCAAAACACTTCCAGCAGTTTACTGCACACATCAAAAGACCTGAGTCTCCGCAGGAAGTACAGTCTATTCAGACCCTTCTTGTACAGCACTTATTGTGTTTTCAGACAAGTCCAGTTTGCTGTTCATATGGACCCCCTACATACTTGTAGCTTAACACCACCTCCACTTCCTCAAACTGGATGGTAAATATTTTTAAGTGCCCTATAACACACCATAAATTTACTTCCAACTCTTTTGTCTTGTTGATTTAGTTCTGCAGGGGGTTTTCCCAGGACCACAAAACAAAGTCCTCCCTCAGCATTTTGTACGCTGACTCATCAACATTATCAGTACAACATATGATGGAGGAGTCATCTAAGAACTTCTGTAGACGGCAACAGCTAGCTTTATACAGGAAGTCCATTGTGTAGAGGGTAAACAGGAAGGGAGACAGGAGAGTTCCTTAAGATGCCTTAGTATTATACACCACCATCTCTGACACACAGCCCTTAAATCTGACAAACTGTCATCTGTTCAGCTAACATTACATTATAATGTGACCTTGATGCTCTGGACACAGTAGCCCCCCTTAAAACAAAAGTGATCAAAGCACATAGAAACTCTCCCTGGTTTAATGAAAACACTCGAGCGCTTAAATTAGAGTGTCGAAAACTGGAGCGCAGATGGAGAACAACAAAGCTACATGTTTTTCAAATTGCATGGCCAGAGAGTGTTAATAAATATTAAAAAAGCCCTCTTTAAAGCTCGCTCAGAATACTATTCTACATTAATAGATAGCAATAATAAAAATCCTCGGGTACTGTTTAGAAGAGTGGCTAAATTAATAAATGGAAATTCATATCAACAGTGCAAAATACCAACAGATATTAACAGTACAGACTTTATGAACTTCTTCAATGAGAAAATTAAAAATATAAGATCCCAGATCTCTGCATCACAGTACAAACCAAATACTAGCTTAGCAGACCCCGTCTCACATTGCATTCAGCACTTTAATAATTTTAATCCTGTAACTGAGCAGGAAGTCTTAACTTTAATTTCTAAAATGAAGCCCATTACTTGTTCCCTAGATCCAGTGCCAACAAAACTAGTAAAAAGTGCAATGGATGTTCTTGCAGCGCCTATTCTAAACATTATCAATAGTTCATTATTGCATGGCACAGTACCTGAAGCATTAAAAGTGTCAGTCATTAAACCATTACTTAAAAACTCAGACCTAGACCCACACATACTAAATAATTATAGGCCTATTTCAAACTTACCGCTTCTCTCTAAAATACTAGGAAAAGTAGTCGCCAGCCAGCTTCAGTCACACCTTACGCATTACAATTTATTTGAGAAATTCCAGTCTGGTTTTCGCACTGGTCATAGTACAGAAACGGCACTAACACGGGTTGTAAATGACATTCTGATATCCTCTGATGAAGGAAACGCCACTGTAATTATGTTGTTGGACTTAAGTGCAGCATTTGACACCATTGACCATTCTATTTTACTGCACAGGCTAGAAAATGATGTTGGGCTTACAGGCCCCGTGCTCGCTTGGTTTAGTTCTTATTTATCAAATCGATTCCAATATGTACAGAAATGTGCTGACAGTACTCCATCATTATACACAGAAGTTTAATATGGTGTCCCGCAGGGCTCAGTACTGGGACCTTTACTGTTTTCACTTTACATGCTTTCACTGGGATCTCTCATTAGGAAACATAATGTTAATTTTCACTCGTATGCAGATGACACCCAGTTATACATTTCATTTAAATCAAATGAAGTTTCTCTGATGTTGTCTTTAATTAGTTGTGTTAGCGAATTAAAGGAGTGGATGAATGAGAACTACTTGTCTTTAAATACAGATAAAACAGAGATGTTAATTGTTGGAGGGAATGACGCTGATCACAACAATATTCTGTCATCATTTAACTCATTTGGAATCCCAATTAATTTTACTGAATCAGCCTGCAATCTAGGAGTTCTCTTTGATTCTACCATGTCATTTAAAGCGCATATTACAAAGTTGTCCAAAACATGTTTCTTCCATCTTAAAAATGTTAGGACATTAAGGCGCTTTCTAAATAAACAGGATTGTGAGAAATTAATTCATGCATTTATTTCTAGTAGGATTGACTACTGCAATGTGGTGTTCACTGGCTGTTCAAACTATTCTCTATACAGCCTCCAGTTAATCCAAAATGTGGCTGCAAGAATTATTACAAGAACAAGAAAATACGAACACATAACTCCAGTTCTTAAATCCTTACACTGGCTCCCAGTTAAGTTTAGGGCAGATTTCAAAATCCTCCTTTTAACATATAAAGCATTAAATGGCCAAGGTCTGGCTTACTTGTCCGAACTTATCATGACTTACAAACCTAAGCACACATTAAGATCTCAAGATGCTGGTCTGCTTATGATTCCAAGGATTAATAAAATAACAGTGGGAGGTCAAGCTTTTAGTCACAGGGCCCCTAAACTGTGAAATGGTCTGCCTGCTTCTATAAGAGATGCCCCTTCGGTCTCACCTTTTAAATCCTGGCTGAAGACTCACTATTTCAGTTTAGCATATCCTGACTAGAGCTGCTGATTAACTGTACAGACTGCATCTCTGTTGTCAGTCATTAGCACTAAAACACAAGTAACATGATAGTTATAATTGGATACTAACCTTCACCTATTCTGTTTCTCTTCTCGGTACTCAAATGTGGCACTTGGTGCCACGGCCCACCTGCCAAGTTGTTTTGCCTGCCTATGGTAAAGTCATCCCTGATGGAGGATCGCAGGAATCATGGGAAAGAGGGGTCCTTTCATCAGATTGGCTGGCCCAGCACTGTTTCATCAGTGGAATGGCCAAATGGGGGAGGCAGCTTGATGGATGAGGTCTCCAGGACTCTAAAAATATCCAAATCTTATTATGTGATATCATCTACTGTTAAATTCTGCTCCGTACTTCCAAAATTTTTATTTTTATACTGTATTGAGGATTTGTTCTGTTCTGTGTATTGTATTGTATTGTATTGTATTGTATTGTATTGACCCCCTTCTTTTGACACCCACTGCACGCCCAACCTACCTGGAAAGGGGTCTCTCTTTGAACTGCCTTTCCTCAGGTTTCTTCGATTTTTCCCTACAAGGTTTTTTTGGGAGTTTTTACTTGTCTTCTTAGGGAGTCAAGGCTGGGGGGCTGTCAAGAGGCAGGGCCTGTTAAAGCCCAGTGCGGCACTCCCTGTGTAATTTTGGGCTATACAAAAATAAACTGTATTGTATTGTTGGTCAAAGAGTCCATGAACCAAGAGACTGTGGAGTTATCAAGATTCATAGCTCTTAGTGTGTTCCTTAGTCTGTGAAGAAAGAAGGTGTCAAAGATGCTGGAGTTATCAAAGAACATGATCCTGGCTGTGGTGCTAGCTTGTCCATGTTGAGCGTATAAATCAGAGCTGCAGAGGATCAAGATGGTACAACCAGGGCTTGGAGCTGCTTCAGGACCAGTCTCTCAAAGGTTTTCATAATGTATGAAGTGAGAGCAACTGGGGGCTGTCTGCAGTGTCCCTTCGTTGGTACTGGGAACACATAAGTAGGGGAATCTTCTGCAAACTCAGGGAACAGGTACTGAAAAACCCCACAGAGAGTCTGGCACCCTGGGGGTGATTTCATCCCAAAACAAAATATTATTTTTGGCTTTTGTAAAGTAGAATTTTTAATGATTAATTGAACAATATGAAAACACTGGACATAATTATATTAATGAACTAGTATGTGTAAAAAGTGTAAATTAGCCACATTACATAGAGGTGTGTGTTGAGCTCTAAATAGTCCCAGTGCAGGCGTGTGAGTATACACTGTGAGGTACTGGTGCTCTGTCTAAGGTTGGGATTAAGAATAGGCATTTTCATCTGCCACCCTAAGCTGGAAAAGCCAGGCACAATATGAGAGAATGAATTTAAGTCCTCATCATCTCTTATTTGTGTTTCTCACTTACTTCTTCTGGCCTTGTTAGGTTCTTTAGCTTTTTTCCTATGAGCTTTTACAGATAGAAGTGAAGAAAAGAATGAAAACTAAATTGAGTACACATCCTCTATCTGACAATCAAGCATTTAGGACTTTCAGCCAATTAATTATTCAGCAGAAGTGTGTCAAGAAATACCAACGGGGCTCCTTCATACCTACGGCAGTACGGGTGCATGATGTCTCAGTGCAATTGTAACTGCCAAGTTCAAGATTTTCTTCATTTTTCTTTATATTTAGTTATCCTGGTGTATATTTGAGAGGGGTTTGTTGTTTGCCATAATGTAATAGCATTATTTATTTGTTGAGCTTCTGTAAAAGGACAGACTTCACCCAAGTCCTTCCTATCTATCTATCTATCTATCTATCTATCTATCTATCTATCTATCTATCTATCTATCTATCTATCTAT
>JANRMT010062852.1:36045512-36063728 GCA_026402145.1 Polypterus bichir lapradei | reverse complement strand
TATCTATCTATCTATCTATCTATCTATCTATCTATCTATCTATCTATAAAACCTGCATCTTATCTAAATAATCCTAAACTCCTATATTAACATATCACACAGATTAATTATAAGTCTTACTACTGCATAATGTATAAAGCATTATTTTAACCCCAATAGAGCTTGTTAGTGTTTACACTCTGCTTTGAATGGTAATTTCTTATATTGTACACTTTTATTTTCTGAAAACAACATTCAAAATTGCATTTTGGTTCAAATTAGCAATTCTCAATTCTTCACATTTTCTCTTCCATTTCCCTCCAGATATTTTACTAACACACATTCTTCATGACAAACACACATACTGCTGTAATAAGGATAAAGTGAAATAGTGAGCTCTTGTATAATGCTGTGCATAAAATTCACACTAAAACATGGCATACAGACAAAAGCATAAATGTGCGTATGCAGAAAAAAGTCAGATGCATAAAACTGCGTAAGCATAGTTCCGCATACTTCCCTTTTATAAATCTCAATCAACGTGAATTTTAATGCACACGCCTACAGCCCCACCTCGACTCCACCCAGAATTTTTCATATTTGAATATGCAAATTAATATAAATAACCCCTTCCGTTCGATGTTTAATTAAAAAACAATAGGAACAACTGTGAAGAAAAAAAGGTGTTTGTCGAGAATAAAGTTGAAATGTCAAATTTAATCTAGAAATTTTCTGTTTAATCTGATATTTTATTTTGCCATTAAAGTAGAACGTCATAAACTTCATCTTAAAATTGATGCTTAATTTACTAGAGTTTCTCAAACCCCATTGTAAATAAAGTAGCACATTACATGCTTTGTATTCTAAAAGTTCCCTAACCCAGTCATTAATTGTTACATGCTTCTTAAACAGGCTTTCTCTTACACTGACAGGAACGGCAGATAGTGATCACCACACAGAATACATTACATTCATGATATTACAGCTTTCTGAAAATTTTAAAAGACTAAGATACATACTTGATTTCTATCATTTTCGTGAAGAAATGCATTAAAACATGTATTAAACATGTGGGGGCACAGTAGCACAGAGCTGGATGAGCTGGAGCCCCATTCCTGCCCCCTATACATTATTTAGATGAAGTTAACAATTTATTTGTAAAATGTAATACACATACTTTGCATTTCATCATAAAAATGATATCAAGTATACATCCTAGTATTCTAACAGCACACAGCTCCAAGAGGACAAAAAATCTAAACCGACTAAGAAGCCAGTCATCATCATCTGTAAATATTTGCTCTCTTCTATTGAATTGAATTGATTTCCTTTATTGTCATTGTATGGTACAATGAGATTCAATATGCAACTTCTCCATACACTTATTTTTCTATAAAATGCTAAAATATTATTATTACTATTATCCATCCATCCATTATCCAACCCGCTAAATCCTAACTACAGGGTCACGGGGGTCTGCTGGAACCAATCCCAGCCAACACAGGGCGCAAGGCAGGAAACAAACCCCAAGCAGGGCGCCAGCACACCGCAGGGCACACACGCACACAATTTAGGATCACCATTGCACCTAACCTGCATGTCTTTGGACTGTGGGAGGAAACCGGAGTACCCCCACGCAGACATAGGGAGCACATGCAAACTCCACGCAGGGAGGACCTGGGAAGCGAACCCAGGTCTCCTAACTGAGAGGCAGCAGCGCTACCCACTGCACCACCATGCCGCCCTATTATTATTATTATTATTAATAATGCAAAATGAAAGCATAAGTACAATAAACATGTAAATACAGTGTGGATAGTGCAAATGGTTCATAAAGTGGCTGAAGTTGTGCAGTATTATAGTTGTACTGCATGTTTACAGTGAAGTAATTGTAATTCTAGGTACAATCAGTTCTACCATGAGCACTTGATAGGACGGAGTGAGGCGTTTATAGCTCCTGGGAGGAAGCCCTTTCTGAGCCTCGACGTCCATGCAGGAAAAGCTCAGAAGCGTTTGCCAGATGGGAGATGTTCAAATAGTCTGGCATGGCTGAGTGGAATCCATGCAGATGCTGGTGGCTTTCCTGAGGCAGTGTATTCCATAAATGTCCTACAGGGCTGAAAGCTGTATCCTCTGCTGTAAACTGTAATCCTCAGTGCTCTCGACACAACCTGTGCAGCTGTGATACCACACACAGATACAATAAACAGCTTTAAATACTCTCCGACAACTACGGCTATGGTATTTGGAATAGTTTGGCCATTCTGTGCACCATCATATTGTTACAGAATGATTACAATCAAGTGCCTTAAATTTGTACATGACATGCAATTCATTTTGGTGTATTTGATAACAGCCTACATTATGGATGTCAGTCTTAAAAAGAAAGGGAGACCACAGAAGCAGTACACTGAGTGCTGCCAGTTTGTAAAACCAAGCAGAAATGTGCGTACACATGGTGTGAGGCTGCCATGGAAATGTGGGTGACTTTATGCCAAGTTTAGTTTTTACACATCTTGAAGTGAACATGAAAACGGGCGTACACAACATTTTTGTGCATCTGCACTGTTAATACATGATGTCCCTAGTGTCGTTGTTATCTGTACCTCATTTTTAATTGACATTCGGTTAGTACTGATGTCACATTATACAACTTTTTGTCTTGGGGTATGTCAGATTTGCTAACTACAGTCATTAATATCATCATCGCTTTATTTCAAATAACACAAATGAAAGTCACAGTTCATGACACATTTATCAAATGTGAGCTGAACTTACAGCAGTGTCATATTCCCCCCTTTATCAAATGGCTAATGACATACTAGCTGGTGAGTGCGAGCCGCTGCAAATTCAGCTGTAAACTCTCTCAAAAGACACATTAATTTAGCAGTTTGCTCAGTTTTGGTCTTATAGCTCCAGAAAGGTGAAGTGAGACCTTATGGGTTCGTCCATAAAGCTTAGATGTGTTCTCCATTGCCCTTTTCTTGAACAAAATATTCAGCCTGGGATAAAAGGAAAAAAAAAATTAATTAGTCCTAAAAGAGTTAAAGATAGATCTGCAAAATAATAAAGTGTACAGAAAGTGAAGATGCCTGAATGATTTCTAGTGCTGTGAAGGTTGTCATGCATGTACATTTGAGGACCTCCTTGCAGGATTAGTTGAGGTATGTAATAACCCACCGAGACAAAAGGGGGGCACTGCTGCTAACCATGTCATCTCTCTTTTTCCCCACAGTGCTGAGACGCTGCCCAGTGAAAGCATTTAGCCCAGCCCATTCCAGTCTCGTCACCATAAAACCCTGGGTGTCCTGGACAAGATGCGGCACTTTTGGCCTGAGCAACCTGTAAAACTGAACTCCATTAAAGACAGACGGAACCATTTTATGATCCTTTCTTTAAATTTCCACACAAGGGACACATGCAAACAAGTTGTTTTCAGTTCTTTTTTCTTTATTTCTTTGTCTTCAGACAAATAAAAGGGACGACCCAGTTGGCTCCCCAATATTTCTTGCTGCTGTCCTAAGCTTTCATTACCACACCCGGCCACAAGGTGTAGAACTAACCATTGCATCACTGTATGCCCAGGCTTTTCAAATCCATTATTATGTTTTCAGCTGAACCCTGGCACTGCCAGGTTGGGACCAAACACAGAGAAACAGCTCAAAAAAAGAGTTTAAAAGTTAACAGGCATCTTAAGCATTCCCTCATGATGACCATAAGTGAAAAGAAGCCAAGCAGTGTCCAGGTCGGAATAAAGACTGAGCTGTTTTGGGTTTAAGTTTAAAAAGAAATACTCCTTTTTTCTGATTTAAGGTGTTGCTTTTAAAATATGTGAATTTAATGCCAGTCTCTAGTCTTCACAATTTTTCTTTGTTCCTAAACTCAGTAACACTATCATTATTACAGAAGATCACAGCCCCAGCGCCTGTGAAAACTCACAGACTGAGTCTGTCACGTCACTCAGAGCTGAGCTGTCAGAGAGAAGGATTTAACAAAATAGTGGATGTGTAATGGTGCGAGCTGCATCATTAGGAATAATTCTCACTTTGAGCTGTGGTCTATTTTACAATTACACCCTGGCAAAAGATAATCTCAATCCCTGCAGCATGCCTGTTAAGAGTGGATCGAGGTGAGCAAAAACAAGGGCCAAACAAATATGGAGCCAGCAGGCAGGAATCGATGAACAGCAAGAAAGACTAAATGGGGATCCAAAAATCAAAGTAAGGAAGGAATGCTATAAAGTTAAAAATACATTTTAGCAAAAACACACACATAGTCACGAAAATGAGCTGGGAACATAGGCTCAAATTAAAGCAAGTCAAGTCAAGACAGAGTTTTTTATAAAGCACACTTATAACAGCTGAAACTGATCCAAAGTACTGTACAAGAAAGGGTTAAAGAGGCAGTAAAAAACAAAAATATATATGTAATGGAGAGCACAAGCACAGGGCATGATTTCCTCCAGAAACGTAGATGGCAGCCCCCCTGGGTTACAGTGGTGCCTCAGACTCGCACAGGGCAACATGAGAGTTGAAGTTCTACACATCCCTGTTGGGTTCTGTGGGCACTGCCAGGGGGTGCAGCAGAGACTGTGGAGTTGTACTTCGTTGGGCTTCTGCCTCACCTGGAAGTGCTTCCGGACCACACTAACAGGCCATTGGAGGTACTCCCTGGTGCAGGATAAAAGAAGCCCACTGCCACTACTCCAGGAGCCAGAGTCAGGAGAAGGTGGAGGTGGATGAAGAAGAGAGAGAGAAGAAAAGGACATTGATTGTGAATATTGGACTGTGCACTGTGCTGAGCAGGTGGGAAACAACGGAAAAGGGCTTTCCACAAGAAAAATAAAAATGTGTGCTGCTGAACTTGAGTCCTGCATCTGCTTGTGTTGGGTTTGGGGAGCTGAGTACCCCCTGCTGGTCACAATATACAGTATGAATATATGTATTGTGAAAGACCAGCCCGGACACAGACAGACACTGAGACCGCCAGAAGTTCAAAGACACACGTTTATTTTTACAGCACAACACAGCCACAATAAACTCACACGGCTCAGTCATTTTCCTTCTCTTCTCTTCTGCTGTCTCCACTCCTCTCCTCTCCTCTCTTCTCTTCTCCTCTCCTCTCCTGCAAGCTTTGTCCACTACCACCCGACTCCGTGTCCCTGAATGGAGTGAGGCGGCCCCTTTTGTAATGCACCCGGATGTGCTCCAGGTGCTCCCTGATGATCTCACTGCAGCACTTCTTGGTGTGGCAGAAGTGCTGCATGGGCACCCAGAAGCACTCTGGATGTACCTGCTTCCTGGTTCAGCAGCACTTCAGCAGCACAAACAGACGTTGAAAAATAGTTGGTGCCCTGTTCAAACCAAAAGTAAGGACCCTGTATTGCCAATGTCCACTGGGTGTACTAAAAGTGTTTTTTTCTTTAGCGGAATCCGTTAAGGGAATTTGCCAATACCCTTTTGTCATGTCAAGAGTAGTTAGGAATTAAGCGTTCCTCAGCCGATCGAGTAAATCATCCACTCGAGGCATGGGATACGCATCAAATTTAGAGACCTGATTAAGTCGACAAAAGTCATTACAGAACCTCCATGACCCATCAGGTTTAGAAACTAAGACAATTGGACTAGACCAAGGGCTATAACTTTCTTCAATAATCCCTAATTCTAGCATTCGTCTAATCTCTAACTTTACTTCTGCTTTCTTTGCTTCTGGGAGCCTATAGGGTCTCTCTCTGACAATCACCCCAGGGTCAGTAATGATATCATGAACAATCAGCGCAGTTCGTCCTGGTACTTCATCCACAACTTTGGATACAGACAAGATAGCCATTTTGAGATCTTGCCGTTGTTCATATGTCAAATTAGGACCAAAATTAAGATGGGCACATGATATAAAAAGCGAACTAGGCTGTCCGGAGGAGGGATCAAGATCTCTTCTCTTCCACGGTTTCAGCAAATTAATATGATAAACTCAATTACTCGGTCGACGATTAGGTTGTTTAACCAAATAGTCAATGTGTCCTTTCCTTTCCTTAATTTCATAAGGGCCTTGTCAATGTGCTAACAACTTTGAATGAGAAGTTGGGACTAATACCATAACACGATCACCCGGGACAAATTCCCGAATGGTGGTATTTCTATTGTAATAATGTGACTGTGCTGCTTGTGCTTTCTCCAAATTCTCTTTTAGAATGGGTCTAATTTTCTCCAATCTATCACGTAATTGCGCGATATATTCAAGAATGTTTGAAGTAGGGAGGACCTCCTCTTCCCATCCTTCTTTTAGCATATCCAAAAGCCCTCTGGGTTGTCTTCCATACAACAATTCAAAAGGAGAAAACCCCATTAAGGTCTGAGGAACTTTCCGATAAGCAAACAAAACGAGAGGAAGCAACTGATCCCAGTTTCTTCCATCCTTGTTAACTACTTTGCGTAACTCTGTTTTAACGTTTGATTAAAACGTTCTACCAGCCCATCAGTTTGAGGATGGTAGACAGACATTTTCAGATGTTTTATTCTGAGTAATTCGGCGATTTCCCTGAACGTTTCCGAAGTGAAGGGAGTCCCTTGGTCCGTTAAAACCTCTTTGGGGATCCCAACATGAGCGAATATCCCTACTAACTCCTGTGTGATATTTTAGCTGAGTTAGTATTAGCTGAGTGCAAAGGTACAGAAATGTGCCAATTCACACACTTTTCGCTGAAAAGTGCATGGAATCAGCAGTAACACTTACACTTCACCCCCGTGATCTGCCACTCTATATAATAATTCATTTTTAATTACAAAGAATGGCATCGGTGGCATGGGATCTAGGTTTATATAACCCTCGGTAGATACTACTGCATTCCTAGCGAATTTTAAGGAATCATCGTTCCATTGCTTTCTTTTAAAAGATGATAGTGTTAATAGGAATTGGGCAGTTAAATCTTGAATAGGGTCTCATTCAACCTCAATGGGAGGGGCTTCTGCCACCACGTCCTCCACGTTAACTGTACTAGCTCCTGCAGAGGACAATGGAACATAGATTTCTTTGCATTGGGTACCCGTATTGGTCCATGCTACTGTGGTACACGGCGTGGAGTCAGTCGGATCAGTATTCTCCATTACTAAGCCCAAATACTTCTTAGGTACAGTTACGTTGATACCGCTTGTAATTTTATTCCAATCTCTTCCTAAAATGACTGGAAAAAGGGGATCCGGTAATACAGCTATAGCCATACTTGTTAAATTCTGATTCACCGTCACCACACATCTCGCTGTTTTATAATACCAGATATCCCCATGAATACATTTTAGACTAGTTTTAATTTTAGTCCACTGTTGCGGTAAAACGAAACGGGCAGCAAAAATAGAAATGTTACTCCCGGAATCAAACATTGCCCTTACCTTCCTGCCATTTTTAGTAACTTGCACCTGTATATGGAAGAGACAAAGGGTTAGTCACTGTGGCACAATACCTTTTTTCCCTTACTAATGAACAATCCATGGGTTCGTAGGTACAGCTGGGAGACAGATGTCCGATCTCCCCACACTTGAAACAGCAGGGAAGACTGGCTGGTCTGTCTCTTTTACAGACAGCAGGTTCGAGAGTTTGCCAGATGGGCTCAGGGGCTGCCCCACGTGCCTGTTGGATTTGATGAGAAAACCTTTCAGACCACCCCGATTTACAGGCTGCCCAATGATGCTCTGCGATTTTTATCAAGGAATCCATGTCCTCAAAGTTATGCTTCCGGACTTGCTGGCCGATATGGTCAGGGAGGGCATGCACAAATGTCTCACATGCTAAGAGCTCAGCCATCTTATGTGAGGAATTAATGTCTGGCCTTAGCCAGTGACAGACTTTTCCCCAGGCTTCAAAGCCCTGGGTTCGTAATGGCCTCTCCGGATAAAATTGCCACTCCCTCCATTCTCTCGCCTGCTGTTCCGGAGATATGCCGTAGCATTTGAAGACCTCCAGTTTTAAAGCATCGTAATCAGCAGCCTGCTCCTCTGCGCTGTCCCCTTCAGATAAGGAGCCTATTGGTACGCCCATTCCGACCTCGGCCATGCGTTCCTCTTAGCAGTATGCTCAAAAATCAAAAAATAACTTTCAATATCATCCGATTCAGTCAGGGTCGTCAACTCAATAGGCTGTGACCGAGCAACCTCCACCCGTACTCCAGTGGTGGAACTAACCTCGGCTTCCGCTAGTTGGGTCTGCGTTTAGCCCATCTGTATTTTCAAGGTGCGGTGATCGCCCATAATGGTATTCAAGACTGTGTTGAGGTCCTGTTCTTCTGACATCTTTTATACGTTGAAAAAACAATCCTGCTGACTACGCCAATTGTGAGAAATCAGTCTGGAAGAAAATAACTCCAAACAAAACAGATAAAGATTTGGGAATCGTCTCCGTATATGATCATCCAGACAATAATAAAGAAACAGATTCTAAAGATCTTTTCAGTACATAGAATGTTTTACTGAAGACAAAATAGCGTTTTTATAGTACAAGGAATGATGGGACAGGAAATGGTTGGCAGGAAGTGACGATTGGAGACAGGAGGCGGAGTCAACATCATCAGAAGTTGACAGAAGTGAAGGATTGTGGAATCGGAAGTGACGTCATCATAATTGACCGGAAGTGACATCATTGCGGCCATTTTGAACCCGGAAATGGAGATCTTTACTTTTCTTCTGATTTTCTGTAGAGGTAAAAAGATTCAGGTAAGTACCACTTGATGATCCTCTGTCTCGCAATAATTCACTCACCTTTAGGCTCTTTGACTGCCTCCATCTCTGTATATATATATATATATATATATATATATATATAGTATACAGTATGTATATAAATGCATCACAGAACTGCAAACATAACCAACCACTCCATAAAAGATAAACTCAAAATACCTACACCAAAACCAACATATTTATAGTCATGAATGTACATGAGCCAACATATACAAACATAATGTCAGCCTCTTGCAGGGCCAAATGTCAGCGAAAACAGATAAGACTTTAATGATGACATAACAATGACCAATGTTGGTGCAGATCTAATATAAGAAGGGAAGCCATTCCAAAGAAAAGGAGCAGCCACCACAAAAGCCCAATCTCCCCCCAGTGCTTCGGCCTCAGCCTCGGCACAATTAAGAGCATCTGGCTAGGAGACTGCAGTGCTCTTGTTGGCACACACAAGTGATGAAGTTCTGAGAGGTTGGACAGAACTGTTCCATTCAAACATTTAAAATCAAGTAACAGAATTTTAAAATCAGTTTTGAAGCAGACTTAAGCCAAAGGAGCGAGGTCAGTATTGGTGAAATATGATTACAGTTAATAAGTTAGCAGCAGCATTCTGGATTAATTGTAGGTGTCATAATAAGGCCTGATCGACACCTACATACAAAGAATAGCAAAAAAAGGTGCTATAAAAGTATGGATGGCATTTTCAAGATCAATAAAAGAAAGAAAAGCCTTTCTGTTAGCTAAAAGTCTTTGTTGGAAGAAGCTGCATGTATTTGTTGAGTTTGAATGAACTGCCAGAATCACGCCTAAGTTCCTAACTGAAGCAAAATACGGCAAGGGTCCAAGAGCAGTATTAGGGACACTCAAGGTTTCTGAGCTTTTGAACAATATAATTTCAGTTTTATTACCATTTAGTTTAAGAAAATTCATTGCCATCCAGGTTTTAATATAATTCAAGGATGCATGGACGGTCTGTATTGTCACGCTCTGCTTTGATTTTAGTGGCAAATAGATTGGAGTGTCATCAGTATAGCAGTGAAAGGAGAAGCCATACTTCTTGACAATCAAGCCTAAAGGTAACATGTATAACAAATAGAGAACTGGTCCAAGGATAGAACCCTGCAGAACCTCATAAGTAAGAGGGGCTACAGAGGATGAGAAAAACTCCTATTACTTATATAAGATTTAAACAATTTAAGGCCATTTAAAGCAACACCTTGGTTTGGTGCACTTCCTTTTTTCCCATTGGTATCATCAGAAATGATCAGGACCTAACATTGGTAGCAGTACAGAAACAGCAGGTCAATTCTGATGGTACCTGAGAAGAAGTTTGGTCTTCCACTTTTATATTTTACAATATTAATAAAAAAGCAGCATATTTTTTTTACTTACAGTCATTTGATAAAATAAGTACATCTCATGACATGTTTTTTTGTGCTTTAACATATGTGGACATATCAAGATTTGATCTTTATTTAAACAGTCTCCTTAAATAAAGGTGACGAAACATAACAAGCATCATGCCACATTTACTTTTTCTAGTCCATTGTTTAACTTAAACAAACAAAAATGCAACATGTGGAAAAAGTAAGTCCACCCTAATATTTATCACTAAATCAAACATTTAAGATTACAATTGGGTGTACCAGATCAGATGCAAATAATAAGACCATTAGAGAGCATTTGGTCTGATCCTATCTCATTTAAGCCTCACACATTTAGTTTGGTTTGCTCTTTGTTGCTACTAAAAATACTAAAAATATCACACGGGAATTACAACAAAGGTCCTCAGAAAGGAGATCTCCAAACAATTGGAATTCAATCATTCCACTGTCCAGGTGACCACTTAAAATCATAACTTGTCCATGCCAGGCAACCCCAGAAAATTCAGCCTGAAAGAAGAACGCTAGATGCTAAAAAAAGTCTCCAAGAACCCTAGGATTTCATCGCATGACCTACAGGTAGCCTTTTGGTAATGTTGATGTAAAAGTACAGCAGTTTACCTTTTGAAAGACTCTGCACATTGTCAATGCCAGACAAATAAAGGAGTCAAGAAAAAAAAGGTTTGGGGCAGCCACCCGTATAATATTCCTGGCTGCAAATGGATAAATTAGTTGTACAGATGTGTACAGCTTCGAGTCCAACACAGAACTGATTTGAGATTGTCAAGATGGAGGTTTTAAAGACAAGTAGAGGAAGCAATGTCATCAGTGGGGACAGAAAAAAATGGAAGTGCCAGGTGGAATTTCCCATAACTAGTCTGCAGAGAAGTGAGATAAAGAGTCAGTGTACGCTGCCATTCTCTGGTCTGGAGTGTAATTACTCTCATTCAGGCCCTTTAACTGCCTCCCATGCTCACGTGTGTGACAACATCTTAGACCTACATGAGTGAAGTGTCATGAGGAAACCTTTTCCTTCTAGAATGAACATTAGGGCAAGTCTAATTTGCCCATGAACAAATAGCAAAATCTAGGGTTGCTCTGATGCATCCTGCCCTTGGTCGCTCACCATCATAGAATTCCACTATGAATGCTTCATTGCAGCAGAGGGTGCTTGAGGAAAATGTGAGACCATCTGTCATCTGACCAAAGCTCAGCCAAAAACAGACTTTACAGGATGACAATGACCCTACACATACTAGTAAATCCACAAAGGAATTGCTAAAATGAAAGAAATGGAAGGTTTTGGAATGTCCAAGTCAAAGCCCAGATCTGAATCCCATCGAGAAGTTGTGAGGGGATTTGGAACGAGCTGCACACACAAGTCACCACTCAAAACACCACAATTCAGTATGTAGGTGTGGAAAAACAGTTGCTCGATAGTTATAGGAAACACCTACTTGAGGTTGTTTCTACCAAAGGGTGCAATACCAGCTATTAGTATTGCCAGGGGTGGACTTACTTTATCTGACACCTGTTTATCTCTCTTTGAATAAATTATTACAAAATTGAAATCTTCATTTCTTTTAATTACATCACCTTTACCTAAAAATACAGTTTAAATGGAGATCAAGCAAGAAAGAAACATTTCCTGGGGTGCACTTTTTCACATGACTGTATTTGTTTTCGCACTTCGCTTCTTCATTTATCTGTACAACATTTACACTTTCCAGTCTGTGTTTTGAACTTAGCTTGTTTGATATGCTTGTGTCTTTACTATCATCAAGGGACCAAGCAGACTGACAAAATTATTGAATTCAATTAATTTAATGAATTTTGGCTCCTGTGGAAGATAATTAGTGCCCCTTTCCAACAAAGACAGTAAACCAACAGTATAGTTTTATTACAGAAAAACAATAACAGGGTGAGATGAATGCATGGAGTAAGCACATTACAAAAAAAGAACAGACAACACTTTGGACCTTTCTGAGACTAACTAACCAATGAACCCTGCTGTCTACTAGCTGCCCCTTTACCCACATCAGTATTATACCAAACACTCCCACCAGTACCTATGAACCTTTCCTCCTCTAAATCCAGTCTTCCTCTACCTCCCACCAGTCAAGGCTTTGCCCTGACTAACCTCCAGACTCCACTCTCCCTAGAGGTCTAGTTGGAAAGAGCTTTTTAAGCCCTAGCCAGAGATTGATTTCTGGGCTGAATTTCCAACTTACTTCCTGGGTCAGACCACGCTCATGAAACCCTGCTAACCCAGTTATCATTTAAAGGGGCACAAAACCAAATTATTCAGCAAATATAATATGAAAAGCCCTCTTGTTACCCTCTAGCCATAACTAGACGGCTGATCCCTGTAACTATTGCATCCTTTACTCTGGTATGGCAATAAGCACTAATGTTGTCAGTGTCTAATTTTTACCTATTATCAGGCTCTCTTGTGGCGGTCTCTTTATCCTACATTTCCAGTCAATAGTTTCCCATGCATCATTGACTATTGTAATGAAATGTGCCAGTCTCTAAAATAGCTGCATTAATGGTTTGAATGATTAATATCCAGTTTGGTAGAATGCTCATTCATTCATTCATTCATTTTCCACCTCTTATTCCGAGACCAACAGCAAGGCCCACATGTCCCTTTACCCAACCACATTTGCCAACTCATACTGTGGGATCCCAAGCCTTTCCCAGCCATCTAAGAGATATAATCTTCCCAGTGTACCCTGGGTGTTCCCTGGGGTCTCCTCCCAGCTAGTTAAACCTTCTCAGGGAGCCATCTGGGAGGCATGCCCTCAGTTGGCTCCATCAATGTGGAGGGTCAACAACTTTATTCCGATCCTCTCAGAGATGTCTGTGTTTTTCTATCCTGTCTCTAAGGGAGAGCCCAGCCACCATGTTGCTGCTTGCACCCACAATCTCATTTTTTCATTCATTACACAAAATTCACGACCATAGGTGAGGGTAAGGACATACTGTAGATCAACTAGTAAATTGAGAGCTTCACCTTCTGACTCTGTAGCTTCTTCACCACTACATACCAGTACAGCACATTACTGCGCTCGCCATTCCTATCCATCAGTTGATCTCACCATTCCTTTTCCACTCACTCATGAACAAAACCGTAAACTCCAACACCTCAGGCAGTAACTCACCTTCCACTGAAAAAGGACAGTCCAACTTTTTCCTACAAAGGACCATGTCCTCCGATTTGGAGTTGCTGATTCTCATCCCTGCTGTTTTATACTTGGTTGAACACTGTTTGCAATGCATGCTGGAGTTCTCAGCCCAATGAAGCCAACAGGACCGTATCATCTTATCTTATTAACAATGTTAATAGCAAGGTGGAAAATGTTTATGATAAGGTAAGAGCTGCAGCTGACATAGTTGCCCCGGAAAAGGCAGTTAAGAAATCCTCTAGTATTATTATAACCTGGAAAACCCAGAGTGTCTGATTTATGGAGAATATGTCGGAGAGCTAAGTGTAAATGGAGAAAAACTAAATTGATAGTCCATTATGAAATATTGAAAGTTGAAATAACTGAATATAACAACACAATCCACCTATTTCTCTAAAATTATAAATGAGAATACTGGTAATCCAAGAGTTTTAGTCTCAACTATTAATCATCTTTTAAACTCAGCTCACTCAATGGAATGCCTCCTAAAAACTACTAGCGAGTTAAATTATTTCACCAGAATAGATCACCCTGAACTACGTTGAATAATTTCTCAACTGAATCCCTCCACCCGTGTCCTTGACCGAATACAAGTAGGTTTTTTCAAAGAAGTCTCTGATGTCCTTACTTGTTGTGTACTTGATACCGTGAACTTAACATTAGATATGGGGGTCTTCTCTGACTGTCTTAAGACTGTAGTTGTCAAACCCCTTCTTAAGAAAAATAATCTCAAATCCTAAATCTATTTTTGCATGCTTCCATTAGGTCAGATTATCTGAAAGCACAAGGTGAGCTACCACAGTTATGCAGGTGACACACAGTCATATTTATGGATAGCACCTCATGATCCTGATTCTCTTGGCTCCCTGATGCTGTGTCTTTCTTGTATTGCCAAATGGATGAGCAGTAAGTGTCTCAAACTAAATAAGGAGAAAACAGAAATCTTAGTTGGCAAGATTTTGGCAAAAATGGATATAATGAGCATTACGCACATCTGAATCTGTTCCTCGGAGAGTCGCAGTCAGGGCAACTGATTGAACGGTGCTTACGGATGACACCGTAGTTGTGACCCACTGAGCTGGCTACTTTGAGCAGCTGTTCAAAGCAGATCCTCCGGCTAGGACGTTGGATATCCCTGGGTCCACGGTTCTTGAGGCTGATCCTCCAATTAGCTGTGAAGCCCCCACTCTCACTGAGATTGCACAGCTGGTGAACCAGCTGAGGGCGGAAAGGCTGCAGGGATCTGTGGTATCCGGGGTGAACTTCTCCAGGCTGGTGGTAAGGCTGTCCTCCTGGCATTGCAAGCAATCTTAAACTCCATATGGGAGACTGGCATAATCCCAACTGACTGGAAAATGGGACTTGTCGTCCCTATCTGGAAAGGGAAGGGTGCTCACCTGGATTGCAGCAACTACAGGGGGATAACACTGCTCTCGATGCCGGGTAAGGTCCTTGCTAGGGTCGTTCTCAATAGGATCCATGATCACTTGCTCACCTGCCAGCGACCGGAAGAGTCGGTTTTACGCGTAACAAGTCTACCATCGACCACATCATGGCACTGAGGGATCTCATGGAGCGCAAACGCGAATATCGGTAGTTTCTTTGCAGCCTTTGTCAATTTTCACATTTACACAAGCGTTTGACTCAGTTGATCGAGATGCCCTGTGGGACATCCTGAGGGTTTGCAGGATCCCCTCGAGTTTGCTGGATATTATGGCTGGCCTGTACACTGGTACTGTGAATGCTGTGCAGAGTGGAGGCAGAATCTCTGCGTTTTTCCCAGTTGATTCTGGGGTTCGTCAGGGGTGTGTTCTTGCCTTCCTACTCTGTTCAATGCTTGTGTGGACTGGGTGTTGGGCAAGGTCGTGGGGTTCAGCGGCTATGGGACATCTGTTGGTGAAGAAAGATTCACGGATCTTGACTTTGCTGACGATGCTGTGATCTTCACGGAGTCAATGGAGGCTCTGATCGGGGCGCTCGAGAGACTGAGTGAGGAGTCTGAGTGTCTGGGCTTGCAAGTGTCCTGGATAAAACCCAAGATCCAGGCCTTTAATGACCTCTTGGGCACAGCCATCAGCAGTGTGTCTGTTTGTGGAGAGATTGTCGACCTCATCGAGAGATTTACTTACCTTGGCAGTGACCTTCGTGTCTCTGGTGACTCTTCCTGTGAAGTCAGTAGATGGATTGCGAGAGCATGGTGGGTCATGAGGTCACTGGAAAGGGGTGTGTGGCGCTCCCGATATCTATGCAAAAGGACGAAGGTCCAAGTCTTTAGAGTCCTGGTGCTTCCTGTCTTGCTATATGGTTGTGAGACATGGATGCTATTCAGTAACCTCAGATGAAGACTGGACTCCTCTGGAACTATTTCTCTCCGGAAAAATCCTTGGGTACTGTTGGTTTGACTTTGCGTCGAATGAGCGGTTGCTCATGGAGTCCCGAATGAGGCACATTACCTGCATTGTGAGGGAGCGTCAGTTACGGCACTACGGCCATGTGGTGCATTTCCCCGAGGGTGATCCAGCTCATAAGATCCTCATTGTTGGGGACCTGAGTGGCTGGACCAGGCCAAGGGGTCACCCACATTAACACCTGGCTGTGGCAGATAGAGGGTCATTTCCGGAGGGTAGGATTGGACTGTCTGGGGGGTTGCCAACCGAGATCCCGAGTTGTTTCGCCATGTGGTGGGTGTGGCAGCGCACTGTACCAGTGCATGCTCCCCAACTTGACTTGATTAGAAATAAATTTGATTCATTAGGATTAAAAGTCAAATCAGTAAAGAATTTATGAATAACTATTGACTTTGACCTAAATTTTAAATCACATATTAATCAGATTACTAGGACTGCATTTTTTCACTTAAGGAATATAGCAAAAGTTAGACCTGTCATAACTTTACAAGACGCTGAAAAATTAATTCACGCTTTTGTTTTCAGTTAACTAGATTACTGTAATGCACTCCTTACAGGAATACCTAAGAAAGACGTCAATCACTTACAGCTAGTGCGGAATGCAACAGCAAGAATCTTAACAAGGAAAAGAAAATCCCAGCACATCTCACCAGTTCTGATGTCATTACATTGGTTACCTGTGTCATTCAGAATTTACTTTAAAATACTGCTAATGGTTTACAAAGCCTTAAATAATCTCGCCCCATCCTCTGTTTTGGAATGTCTGCCCCCTTACACTCCAGATCATAACCTCAGATCTTCAAATGAAGGTCTGTTTATAATTTTAAGAGCCAACCTGAAAAGAAGTGGTGAGGCAACCTTTTGCCATTATGCACCTAAAATTTGGAATAGCTTCACATTAGAAATTCACCAGGCCTAATACTCTAGAACAGGGATTCCCAACCTTGGTCCTGGGGACCCCCTGTGACTTGTGGGCTTTTATTCCAGCCAGCTTCAGTTTTTAATTGGACTCCTGGGCTAATTAAGTGAACTGTTATTTACCAGATTCTGTGTTTTGGGAACAATATAGAAATTAGAAAACTAAATTTGGTAAAAAAAAAATATATATTAAAATGTAGGCTCTTGTTCAGAAAGCAGATGCCACTTCGCCAAAAGTGGACGCCACTTGTTTTTAAGATTAGGAACCTTACACTATTTTAAGATTAGGCACCTACTCTAAATGTTTAAGATTAGGGACCCTGGTGTACCTGGCCTTACCCCTACAAACCTTAAGTTCAGGGTTTGTAGTAGTGGTAGGCCGGTCTAAAACAAATAACAAGAAGGAGATGGTGTTCGCTTTCTGAACAAGACCCAAAATGTACTATGGAGTTATATGGGAATAATGTAATTTTCTTCTTTTTAACAATATCTTGATTTTCATTCTATTTATTTAATTAATCCATTATTTTCTAATTAGTGGGTCTAACACTAAAGTAATTGCAGCCTTCCATGATTCAGTGTTGTTTGCCAGCATGTCTGCTCTTCTCGTTTTAAAGTGGAAATATTTCTAAATGTCTTATAAATGTAAAAAAAATGTCTCTGTGCTTTCTTAATATAGAATAAGAGAAGAGAAAAAAACATCTAATTAAATGAGATCAGTGTTATCAGTTGTCACTGATTATGAATCTGCGTGGAGCAAAAACTTGAAGGCACAGTGGGCCCCCAGGACCGACAGTGAGAACCCCTGGATTAGTACATTTTTAATATATATATATATACTAGCAAAATACCCGCGCTTCGCAGCGGCGAAGTACTGCATTAAAATTTTTATTAAGAAGAAAATTTAACCTTTTTAAACTGAGGGAAAATATGCCAATAATTATTTGTTAAGGATCTCTTTGTATACCACATTGTGAGTTCGGCCATCCGGTTGTAACATGACCAAGCTGTGCGCTGAGCTTACTCTTGAGCATGCAACTTACAGTTGGCCATGTGAACAGTAATCTTGTCTCAAATCTCACAGCTTGGATTGCTGCTGTCATAATCAGTTTGAGGTTCATGGTTTGTTTCAATAAGACAGTATTTGCAGGAGTTGTGTTGAAGTGACATTCGGCATCTGTCAAGCGTTGTAAGCTTACAACCGGTTTCATCGATAACTTCACATCCAGCTTTTGAGAGTTTAAACATTCATAAACATCAAAGTGTCCACTACTGAAATCGTCATCTGTGAATGTAAGATGTTTAAGAGGCATTGGCGGTTGTCGAAAGGTGTAATATATTTGACCATTTCGGTACACTTGAAAGCACCAACCGAACAATTCAGCGGCAGCCATCAACTCACATGCAGAACCATAGGTGAAGGGCTTAAGCATTTCACTCTTCTAGTGCTCCTGTGTAGTATAATTATCTCCTGTACCGTCATCAGTCCACACCTTGAACCTGTCCCAGTCATTCAATACATAAGACACAATGTTCTTCCGGATATCAAGAGTGAGCCTGATATGGCCGTGCAATATGTAACACAGAGAATGGAAAAGGTAGGTGCCATCTCCGGGCA
>JANRMT010062852.1:36017787-36041318 GCA_026402145.1 Polypterus bichir lapradei | reverse complement strand
GCACCGGAAGTGATGTCTTCTGGTCCGGAAGTGATGTCAGCAAAGGGGCCGGCACCGGGAGTGATGTCTTCCGGTCCTGAAATGATGTCAGTAAAGGAGCTGGCACCGGGAGTGATGTCTTCCGGTCCATAAGTGATGTCAGTAAAGGAGCCGGCACCGGAAGTGATGTCTTCTGGTCAAGAAGTGATGTCAGCAAAGGGGCCGGCACCGGGAGTGATGTCTTCTGGTCAGAAAGTGACATCAGCAAAGGGGCCGGCACCGGAAGTGATGTCTTCTGAGGCACCGGAACTTTGCAGGATTTCCTGGAAAAGGTCTGTAGGGAACTGAGAAAGACAGTCAGTGCACTCCGCCGCCCCCTGGTCGGATGTTTTATTACAATTACTCAGGCCCTTTAACTGCCTCCTACTCACACGTGTGTGACAAGGCCCCCCCTCACCGAGAGGTCGTGGGCACGAGAGAGGGCATCAAAGTTGGCATGGAGAGAACCCTTACGATGAATAAGCGAAAACTTGTATGGTTGGAGGTCAAGAAACTACCTAGCGACCCAAGGATTCGAGTCTTTGTGAAGGGCCATCCACTAAAGGGGAGCATGATCCATCACCAGAGTGAACTCCCGGCCCAAGAGGTAGTACCTCAACTGCGTAATCGCCCATTTAATCGCAAGGACTTCCCTTTACACCGCTGCATACCTGGTCTCTGGATCCAACAGTTTCCGGCTCAGGTACATGACGGGGTGTTCAACATCATCGACGCTTTGGCTCAGCATGGCCCCCAGGCCTGTATCCGAAGCGTCCGTCTGGAGAATAAAAGGGAGAGAAAAATTAGGAGCTTTTAATATTGATGCTGAAGTAAGAGCCTGTTTTAAGTCACAGAATGCAACGTCAGTCATATCATTCCATACCACATGATTAGGGGCCCTCTTCTTTGTCAGATCAGTCAAGGGTGCCGCTCTCTCTGAAAACCGTGGTACGAACAGGCAGTAGTACCCGGCCAATCCGAGAAATGCCTGGACCTGCCGCTTAGTTCGCAGATGGGGCCATTTTAAAATGCCATCTATTTTTGAACACTGCGGTTTCACGGTACCCCGACCCACTAGGTAGCCCAAATATTTAGCCTCTTTTAGTCCAAAGAAACATTTCTTTGGATTGATACGAAGCCCAGCTTCTTCTAGTGCCTGCAATACTACTGTGACCTGCTGTATGTGTTCCTTCCATGTGCTGGAATAGATGACGATGTCATCCAGATAGGCAGCACTATACGCATTATGGGGTCAAAGCACTTTGTCCACCAGATGCTGGAAGGTCGTAGGAGCCCCGTGTAACCTGAATGGAAGGACACGATACTGCCAGTGTCTGCTAGGGATGCTAAATGCCGTCTTGACCTTCGCAGAGTCCGTTAAAGAAATCTGTCAGTACCCCTTTGTCATGTCAAGTGTGGTCAAAAATTCTGCTTGGCCAAGCCTCTCGAGGAGGTCATCCACGAGGCATGGGATAAGCATCAAATAGGGAGACCTGGTTAAGCCGACGGAAGTCATTGCAAAACCTCCAACTGCCATCAGGCTTACTAACCAATATGATTGGGCTGGACCAGGGACTATAACTTTCCTCTATCACTCCTAGTTCCAGCATTCACTTGATTTCCAGCTCCACTTCTGCTTTCTGTGCCTCAGGAAGTCTGTTGGGGCAGTCTCGGATGATAACCCCTGGTTCAGTCACTATGTCGTGCGCAATCAGAAAGGTCCTTCCGGGTTTTTCACTCACCACCTTAGAGACAAACAGGATAGCTGATTCCAGCTCCTGTCTTTGTCTATAAGTTAATTCCTCGCCGAAATTAAGGGTGTCTAGGTGAGCAAAGAATGAGCAGGGCAGAGCGGAGGAAGGATCTGACTCCCTCTCCTTCCACGGCTTCAGAAAGTTCACATGATAAACCCATCCGATTGGGTTGTTTCACCAAATAGTCGACTAATCCTTTTCTCTCTCCTTAATTTCATAAGGGCCTTGCCAATGGGCGAGTAATTTAGAATGGGAGGTGGGAACTAATACCATGACACGATCCCCAGGATGGAATTCTCGGACTGTCGTGCCACGGTCATAAGGGGCCTGTGCTGCTTGTGCCTCTTCCATTTGACTTTTTAGAATAGGTCGGATTTTGCCAAATCTATCGCGTAATTGCGCGATATATTCCAAAATATTTGTAGAAGGAAGAGCCTTTCCTTCCCAGCCTTCTTTAAAAATATCCAATATATTTGTCCGTATAATAATTCAAAAGGTGAGAACCCTGTAGAGGCTTGTAGGACTTCCTGATAGGCAAAGAGAACAAGGGGGAGGAGTTGAGTCCAATTCCTCCCATCCCCACTGACCACCTTGTGAAGCATCTGCTAGAGAGTCTAATTAAACCTCTCCATTAGACCGTCGGTTTGAGGATGATACACTGCGGTCTTTAACTGCTTTATTTTCAGTAACTTTCCCTGAACATCTCTGAGGTAAAAGGCGTCCCTTGGTCCGTTAGGACTTCTTTAGGAATACAAATACGCACAAAGACCCCTACTAGTTTCCGTGCGATTGCTTTAGATGTAGCTGAGCACAAGGGAACAGCTTCTGGATATCGGGTCACATAATCCACGAGGACTAGTATATATTTATCTCCTCAGGCTGAGGGCTCTAAGGGTCCTACAATATCAACCCTGATTCTTTGAAAGGGGACATCAACTAAGGTAAGGGGAAAGAGAGAAGCACGGTCCCTCCTAGGAATCTGCCGTAACTGACATTCCGGACAAGACATACAAAAATGGCGAACCTTCTCGTTAATTCCCAGCCAATAAAATCTGAGCTTGATCCGCTCTAAAGTTTTTTCGGAGCCTAAATGGCCTCCAAGGAGGTGGTCGTGTGCTAATTCACAAACCTGCCGTTGGTAGGTTTGTGGGATTAACAACAGTTTCTAGACCTCTGCCCCATGTTCCGCGACCTGATATAATAGATAATTTTCTATTACAAAGTGAGGTCCTTTTTGGCATGGGCTGGTGTGTGCGTTGGCTGTTGACAAGGACTACTGCATTTTTTGCAAATTTAGGGGGTCATCATTCCACTGCTCCCTTTTAAAAGAAGCCGGTGTTTTTCTAAATTGAAAGTGTATGTCGGAGAGAGGGTCCGGTCTGACCTTAAGGGGTGGGGATTCCTCCCGACTTGTCGAGGCGTGGGTGGATGATGTATTTGCCTGTGAAGATCCAGGAATCTCCCTGTCCTCCTAGTGGGCTTCCGTATGTCTCTCCGCCAGCTGTGTACATGGCGTGGAGACAGCTTGAGACAAGTTATCCCCATCTATAACAAGGTCTAGGTTTTTATCGGGAGTAGTCAATAGTTTACTGCATTTATTTTCAGATCAGTCCTGCCCCAGAATCGCTGGAAAACGTGGATTAGGGTGGACCGCCATGGGGAATTTTTTAAGCAATCCTTTCTGACTCACGAAACATAGGGCAGTATTGTACATATGGATGTCTCTGTGAATACATTTAATACTGGTCTTTTTGTTAAATTCTTTGGTAAGACATATCGGCAATCAACAATGGAAATGTTGCTGCCAGAATCAAATAAGGCATCAAGTTTGTAACCATTAATGACTATGGGTCCTGTATTCGATAATGTCAGGGGGTTGGCAAGAGCGCACCAACCGTCTCCTCCCCTCCACCTACATCGTGTGTCGTTCCCAGGTAGGTCGGATGCCCGGCAGCCCGGGAACTCAGAAACAGGCTCCAATTTATGTGGAAGAGAGTTATTTTGTAGGACGTAACCTCTAGGAAATCCACTAGAGGACTGTTCTGCTCTCCCAGATTTCAAGACCAGCATGGGTGATTTTATGAGCTTTATAAGCTCTTCCATAGAATGGAAATCTCCCCAGTCCGGCTGGGCAAAGTTTTTGGGAAGGCTCTTTAGAAAAATAAAGCAGGCTACCTGCTGCACTATTTGGCAGGTGGTCAGTTCAAATGGCCTTAGCCATGCCATGAGGCCACCTGCTCCCAGAGGGTCATAGCCTGACCCTGGATTGAAATCTCTGGATCAAATTCCCAGTTTTTTATAATTCTTGCCTGCTGGACTGGGGATAGCCCATATTTAACTGGGACCTCAGCCTCAATGGGCAGCTCAGCTCTCTTCTCCGAGAGAGCATAATAAGCCCTATTTGTTTCATCCCCGGAAACCAGCCTATGTCTGTGTGTCCCTTTCACACTCTCCATTTGGTAAGTTACAAAATGTGGGTACCCTTGTAATTTTGCTGATTTGAATGCATGTCACTGCTCAATACTGATTACTTGCAACACCAAATTGGTTGGATTAGCTCGTTAAGCCTTGAACTTCATAGACAGGTGTGTCCAATCATGAGAAAAGGTATTTAAGGTGGTCAATTGCAAGTTGCGCTTCCCTTTGACTCTCCTCTGAAGAGTGACAGCATGGGATCTTCAAAGCAATGCTCAAAAGATTTGAAAACAAAGATTGTTCAGTATCATGGTTTAGGGGAAGGCTACAAAAAGCTCTCTCAGAGTTTTAAACTGTTAGTTTCAACTGTAAGGAATGTAATCAGGAAAAGCCACAGGCACAGTTGGCTGTTAAACCCAGCAGGTCTGGCAGGCCAAGAAAAATACAGGAGCGGCATATGCGCAGGATTGTGAGAATGGTTACAGACACCCCACAGATCACCTCTAAAGACCTGCAAGAACATCTGGCTGCAGATGGTTCTACAATTCAGCACAATTTGCACAAACATCTGTATGGCAGGGTGATGAGAAAGAAGCCCTTTCAGCACTCACGCCACAAACAGAGTTGCTTGTTGTATGCAAATGCTCATTTAGACAAGCCAGATTAATTTTGGAACAAAGTGCTTTGGACTGATGAGACAAAAATTGAGTTATTTGGTCATAACAAAAAGCGCTTTGCATGGCGGAAGAAGAACACCGCATTACAAGAAAAACACCTGCTACCTACTATCAAATTTGATGGAAGTTCCATCATACTGTGGGGCTGTGTGGCTCTGTGTTCAGGGACTGGGGCCCTTGTTAAAGTTGAGGGTCGGATGAATTCAACCCAATATGAACAAATTCTTCAGGATAATGTTCAAGCATCAGTCACATATATACCCTACCTGGACCATCACTTCTGGGTGCAACTCTTTCTGTCACATTTTCTGCATTTTTGTTTTTTATAATGGCTGGCCAGAGTTAATAAGAGCATTGTGGGGTTGGCAGTAAACAAGCATGGGGTCAAGCAAGGAAAAACTTTGAGAAAGGTGGTGACGGGGACAATGTGAGTTGTACTGTTAGCATAAGTTGAAGGGTATCTTTCAAGGGGCCGTATTACTTAAAACATGTACTAAGTGCCACAACATGGCACTAGCAGGAGAAGGAGAACACTGCAGAGCCATGTAATTCTCCCCCAGGATGCTAGTGGGCAGAAAGCCCGGCTGCTGGCAGGAAAGCCTGACTCTCTCCTTAAAGGAAAGCTAAGAAAGAAATGCCAAAAGATGACATTGACCTCTGGTTGCTAGAGCACACGGTTTTCGAAGAGAAGTCATCAGATAACTTAGGTAACTGGGGTGCAGCCCTGGAAACCTGGTCCTTTATGGTAGGCTCATGGATTCAAGGAGAATTAAATGGGGAATGCTTATTTAACTAAATCTGTATCCTGTCAAGTTAAAACAGTGGTACCATTAGTACAAATAGAAGCTGCCATGGGTCAAGTGTTCTTGAGATTTGGGTGAATTGACAGTGTCTGCTGTCTTTATCGCTGTACATTTTATTCCATCTGTTTTGCTGTTCTGACCGTTTTCTTCTGCCATAATGCTGAAAGAACCATTTGCATTAGTGACGATATGCTTGTCCAGCCACTTTGGACATGTCTAATTTCTCACACAGTTTATGACTTAACACTTTCAGCCTAGTATGAGACAAATATTGGGTTATATTAGAAAGCAGAATTAATTATGTTACAATCTGTTGTAGTCTGTATGTGCCTGTCTAAACAGTAATGTGATAGTAGCAACTTACTCAACCTTTACCTGTTAACAGAGGGGCAGCTTGGCTCACTTTCCTACCTTTCAGAGTCACCGTTCATCCTCCTCTATCTTTAGGTTGCTAAATTAGAAAATTAGAAATATGGGACACTCTTAAAATCTCTATCTATATTACTGTATATATAAATTTATACATGCCCCCTACACACCCAGATCAATATCTATATATATAAAAAATTTTTTGCATTTGAAACGGAAATTATGTATGACCACACGAAATGGATATTACGTATGACCACAGAACATATTATAATACAGGAACTAATCACTTCCTTTGTGGATGCCATTTTTATATCGTCTTTATGAATTGTTATTATTTGTGTGAGAGTTACTTTACAAATATTGAAAAGAAGTAAACACAAACACGCCGATCTATCCCATAGAAGTGCGCCCCGTGTCACCCTCTCCCAGCCCTCCTTTCTGGACTCCAGCGCTGAGCCGTCTGCCGCCATGTACATTCTGACAGAGAAGTTTTATTTTTTCGTCCACGTGACTGTCGCGGAAACTGCCACATTATAATTTGTTTTTAATTGGCAGTACTTGATAGTAGAAGAGATGAGGAAAACAGCTTTGCATCTTTGTCCTTTTTAACTGTGCCGAGCTGTAAACAATGTGAAGACGACACCGCCTTCAGCGGCGAGTGCTCGTGAGAACAAAGTGGACGCTGAGAGGCGCGAAATGTCGGGCTGCTCCGCCAGGTCAAGAGCTTCGCAGTTTCAGGCAGCGTCCTCTCTTCTCGCACTGTTTGTGACACTTCGAGTGTCCCGTCGGCTCCTGGGAGAGTGGAAATCATTGCGAATAAGTGTGATCGGCGCCATCGAAGCAAGACTCTCTTTGTAAACTGCGCTTCACGACTACTTACTGTCCCTTAAGGTGAGTTCAGGTCACTAAAACCCTGCAACATTCAAGGTTGCTTTTGTGATTAATTCTTTTAAGAAGATGGAGGGTTTACATCTAAGAAGATGTACCGACCTCTTCATGTTAAGTTTTGGACTTGGGAATTGTTTGGACCTTCAGCCCGTTAAGCACGGAAGGGCAGCGTCCACATTTCTCAGAATAAGTTTTCTCTTAAATCGCAGGCACGTAGTGCAAGGTTGTCAGGCAGAAATTTGCAGGATCGCATAGAAAATGTAATTTCTATACCACAGCGGTCGTGTAGCGCCTTTCACAAGGGATCTGCTACCGAGAGATGATCCAAATACATTTAAGCTGCTGTTAGTGCTACTTACCTGTTGTGTTATAGCGCCTTTAAAATGTACTTTACCCAAAAGAACTCCAGTACTGCTCAATGTATCTTTACTTCTTACATGTTAATGTTTTACTGTTTAATAATTTATGTACTACATTTTATTTTTTTCCTTTGCACTCAGTGAGAGAAGCCACTGGGTAATCAGCTAGTATTAAATAAAAGTAGAGACATATGTTAAAAACATAAAGCAAGGATTTTAATGGGTTATGAGGAAAACAAAAGTAAAATCATTTGAAAATTATTTAATACAAGCTAAAAAAAATTCTGTAAAAGTGAAATCATTTGAAAATATTTATTTAATACAGACAACAGAGAAATATTATTATTTGATACAGGCAGTTAGAAAAAAAGTGGGCCGTTTCAAGTAGTATGAGCACACTTTGTTGACAGTTACTGTATGGTGCAATGCTGACACAGAACTGCACAGCAGCGCAGCTGGAGAGCAAAACGGTAAGAGTGTCGCTGTCCTCAGCCAACCTTAGCAGCTGAACAAGTTGCAAACAGGCGGCAAACACTAGTTTCCTCGTTACATTTGGGTTATTTTCATCGAGAATCTGAGAAAAGAAAATATAATTACTTATAAAGTTACAACTAATTACCATAAGAAGGCAGTAAAAATATATTTTTATTACAAAATTAGAAAATGAACTAAATACGGGACATTTGGGAGTCCCAGAAAGGTCAGTACAGGACAGGGGACAAAATGATCAGATATGGGACATGTCCCATATATAAGGGATGTCTGGCAACCCTATCTGTTTCAATAATCCAATCTCTCTTTCTTTTTCTCTTTCTTCTGTCAAGTGTGCCCTGCCCTTTGTTCCTTCCAGAAAGTTCAGTGAACCTTTGGGATTGAGGAAACTTTAAACTCTATCTCATGGACCCTTCCAGCTAAGACCCATGTTCAGGTACAATTCATATTGTTGTTTTTTAGCCATTTCTGTGTAGGTTTAAGGGGTTGTTGTCTTCCTCCCAGTACTGGTGTCACAAACATCTCAGAAATCAGCCCTAAGACTTTCCAGTAAGCCCTAATCATGCAACTAAAACACAAGGGTAGAACTCCTACTAGCAGTTCCACCTGAAAGACTTCATTTTTTTTTTAAAAGGTAATCAGCGGGCAGCTTTCCTGGTCTTAAAAGAGAATTGTGGTGACCCCATTTGAGACCATGAACCTTAAGGTCTTCAAACCTCATGCTGTTCCTCTGTGGTCCCATCCTGTCTAACTGGAGGGTCAGGCATTCCTGCCATTGGGTTGGCTACCCTTCCATTACATTTCATTCTTCTCTGTAGCCTCTGGTGCCCTTGTTAAAAGCGCTTTCAAGGCATGCAGTGTGGTCACTGGACTTACTGGCCATGGGTGGAATCTGGCTTACCTCTCCAGCATGACTTCATACATTGTCACTGCTAGCAGCCTCTTAACTTGGTGCATTATGGACCCTTCATCTCTCCTGTATGATCCTTTCCTATATGTAATCCTCCTCTTCACTGTGCCACATATATTAATGGATGGTTGGATGGGATGTATACAGTGCCCATAAAAAGTATTCACCCACTTGAAAGTTTTAATGTTTTATTGTGATATAACATTGAATCAAAGTGGATTTAATTTGGCTTTTCTGACTATGACAAACAGAATAAGACTTCCTAATGTCAAAGTGAGAACAAGTCTCTGGAAAGTGATCAATGACTTATGATTCCATTAAGTATTCAAGTCACTCGATGAACCTTTGGCAGTAATTCCAGCCTGGAGTCTGTGTGTACAGATCTCAATTAGCTTAGTACATCTGGACACTGAAACTTTTTCCCCCATTCTTCTTTACTAAAATGCTCAGGATTTGTCAGGTTGCATGGAGAATTGTGAATGAACAACCTTTTGAAGTCCAGGAGCAAATTCTCCATTGAGATCTGGACTCCAGTTTGGCCAATCCAAGACATTCAAATTGTTATTTTTAAACCATTTGTGTGTAGCTCTGGTTTCAGGGGCGGTTGTCTTCCTCCCAGTACTGGTGTTGCAATCCAGATCTCAGAACTCACCCACAAAGCTTTCCATTAACTCCTCAGAAACGGCAAGCAAGTCCATTTTAGGTGTCTGTGGCACTCAATGCTTTTGCTAACTCGGACTGCCGAAGTTCTCCTCATCCCACCACTGACAGTGTTGATTGCCAATGGATTCTCACTCTTTATTTTACTCTTTTGGGTAGCTTGGTGTCCTTAAAAGGACGGCTTGCCATGGCCTCACTAGATGGAATTCTGATACGACTCTTCAGACTTGCTGTTTTGCTAGTCTTCCCTGCAGCCAGCTCTGAAGCTGCTCATTTACATGATGGAATGCCAGCTCATATCGGTGGGAAATTATACCCAGGCTAATGCAACCTGCTTGTGCCATAACAATATGTTAACTAAAAAGTCACTTATTTCATATCTTCTTAGAGGCACACATGCTGGTTATTTTATCTGAGCATAAAGCTTGTATTAACCTAATGTTCATGGTACTATATACTTTTAGGCCCATAAGCATTTGGGCAGTGATACACTTTTCATAATTTTGGCTCTGTGTGCCACCACAATGGATTTGAAAGGAAGTAATCAAGACGTGACTGAAGTGTATAATTGTAGTTTTAATTTAAAACATTTAACAAAAACATTGTATGAGCCATTTATGAAAGATAGCCATTTTTATACATGGTCCCTAATTTTCAGGGGATCAAAAGTATTTGGAGAAACTAACAATCAGAAATATAATGATAATTTTCAATAGTTGGTTGAAAATCCTTCACAGTCAATGACTGCCTGAAGTCTGAACTCATGGCCTTCTCCAAGTGCTGGGCTTGCACCCTAGTGATGCTTTGCCAGACCTTTACTCCAGCTGTCTTCTGTTGCCTCTTGTTTGCTGGACTTTCTGCCTTGGGCTTTGTCTTCAGCAAGTCAAATGCAAGTATAATTGGGTTGAAGTCAGTTGATTGACTTGGCCATTGAAGAATAGTCCACTTGTTTACGTTGAAAAGCACTTGGTTTCCTTTTGCAGTATGTTTTGGCTCATTGTTCATCTGTATTGTGAAGTGTTGTCCTATTAGTTTTGCAGCATTTGGCTGAATCTGAGCAGACAGTATAGCCCTGTACACTTCAGAAATCATTTACTAGCAGTCATATCATCAATAAACACCAGTGACCCATTTCCATTGGCAGTCATGCATGCCCATGCCATAATACTGCCTCCACCATCTTTCACAGATGATGTGGTATGCTGCAGATCATGGGCAGTGCCTTCTCTTCTCCATATTCTTCTCTGTCCATCATTTTGGCATATATTGATCTTAATTTTATTTGTCCAAAGAAAACTGTTCCAAAACTGGACTTTTATTTTCTTGCAAAGTGTGATCTGTCCTTCCTATGCAGTCTAATCTATCCTGCCTATGGTTTGCACTTTGTGGTAACCCCTCTGTCTTTACTTTCATGAAGTCTTTTCTTGATTGTAGACTTTGGCAATGACTGGCCTACCTCCCAGAGGGTGTTCTTGGTTTGGCTAAATGTCATGCATTGTTTTTTCTTTACCAAGGAAAGAATTCTGCGATCATCCAGCACACTTGTCTTCCATGGTTGTCCAGGCCTTCTGGTGTTGCTGAGCTTACCAGTGTGTTCCTTCTCTTTAAGGATTCACCAGATGGTTGATTTGATCACTGCAGGTGTTTCTGTGAGCTCTCTGATGGGTTTGTTTGGTTTTCTCTGCCTTATGGTGGCCTGTTTTTACTTCCATGGACAGCTCTTTGGACCTCATATTGAGAGTTCACAGCAACAGCTTCAAAATGCAAATTCCACACTTGGAATCAACTGCAGATTACTACCTGCTTAATAGATAATGAAATAATGAGGGACCTGCTCACACCTGGCTATTGAACAGCTTGTCAGTCAATTGTTCAATTACTTACAGAAAATGGGACACCATATATAAAAATGTCTGTCATTCCTAAACGGCTTACAGTATGTGATATTACTTCATTTCAAATCTATTGTTGTAGCATACAGAGAAAAAATATGAAAATTGTGTCACTGTCCAAATACTTATGGACCTAACTATATGTATTTACTTTTATTTTTGCATATACTGTATCTACTCACGTATAAGTCGGGTCCTGAAACCCGAAAAATCGATCATAAAATCAAACCTCGAAGTGTACACCCGTTCAAAAATACGACAGTTAAGTTTTTTTTTTTACATCTTCTTGCCTCCTCCAATCTCGCACCAGTTTCTCAGACACTTTTAATTTAAAACCAGCTTCATATTTTTTTCTGATCGAACGATCCATCGTAGATAAGGGATGCTCTTACGATACAGGTGTATGAGGGTATGAGATACAAAATAACAGTGCAAACGTTGCTTCGGAATAGTTCGGGTATTACCGTGTGGTCACGTAGACACAATACATAAAAAAAAGGCAGTGTGCTCTGTGGTTACTCTCACAGATGCGCATTAGCATATCATAATCTCTTGGACCAATAGCTTGAGTTTTCCGCATTTGACTTATATGACCAACATAATACAATACCGAAAATTGTACGGTAAAGTCAAGCCCCAACTTATCCTCGGGAGAATTTAAATTTGAGTATATACGGTATCCCATCAACCCTCTGTCTGTTCATTAATATACTAAATAAATATCCTACCTAAAAATGCTCTTGCCCAGTCCATTTCTGTCAAACTCCCGTTAAATACACAACAACAACAACAGCATTTATTTATATAGCACATATTCATACAAACAGTAGCTCAAAGTGCTTTACATAATAAAGAATAGAAAAAAAAAACACAATAAGAAAACAAAATAAATCAGCATTAATTAACATCGAATAAGAGTAAGGTCCAATGGCCAGGGGGGACAGAAAAAACAAAAAAACTCCAGACGGCTGGAGAAAAAAAAAATCTGTAGGGATTCCAGACCATGAGACCGCCCAGTCCCCTCTGGGCAAAGGCACAATTAATACAATATTTCCTTTTCTAATGAGTTCTACATTCTAGTCTATGTATGTTATGCAGTTAAAAAACTGAATCTTCTCTAAATGATCCTATATTCTTATATAAACACACCTCACAAATTTAAGTATTATCAGTCTCGCTTACCAAACTCCCCAGTTGTGAATGGCTTCTATCTTGCTTTTGATAGAACAGACGCAAACCTGAAATGAGACTGAAAATAGATGAGTGGATGGTATTGTGAGGAGATAGAGGACATTTGTCACAGTGACGTGTTAGTGATCAGGCCAAGAATATAACGAAATATGTAGGAGCCATCTTTAGCTGTTCCTGTGACTCTGACTCACCAACACAGTACAATAAAATAAAATTTATTTTTGTATAGCCCAAAATCACACAAGAAGTGCCGCAATGGGCTTTAACAGGCCCTGCCTCTTAACAGCCCCCCAGCCTTGACTCTCTAAGAAGACAAGAAAAATCTCCCAAAAAAACCCTTGTAGGGAAAAAATGGAAGAAACCTTGGGAAAGGCCTTTCAAAGAGAGACCCAGGTAGGCTGGGTGTGCAGTGTGTGTCAGAAAAAAGGGGGTGTGGAACTGGACCCGGACACAGACAGACGGGCAACGGTTTTGCACCCAACACACTCATTTATTTACAATATATATATACAATTGATTCAGTGCACAACCCAGTGCCTCCAGCACCGATCCCCCAAAGTCCAGGCCTCACAGTCTCTAAATGCCTTTCTTCTGGCCGCCTCCACTCCTCTCTATGAGCTCCGTCCTCTTCCACCCGACTCTTGCTGATGATGGAAGGGAGGCGGCCCCTTAAATAGCAACCCGGATGAGCTCCAGCTGCTTTACCGCAATCCCCTGCTGACACACCCCCGTGTGGCGTAAGTGCCGGCTGCGCACCCGGAAGCCCTCCGGGTGTCCCAAGTCTTCTTCCCAGGGTTCTTCAGGCACCGGGGCACCGCCTGGCGGTGGCCACGGGCCCCTACAGGGTTGGGCTTCCATGCCCTCTACCCATGGCCCCCAACACAACCAGGGCGGTCGCCCCCTCATGGTCTGGAGGAGGCACAAGCCCTCCTCTGGTCCTCCTGGGCGTCCCGACTGGGCTCCACCCCCAGCCGCATGCGACAGGGGTCAATACAATACAATACATAGAACAGAACAAATCCTCAATACAGTATAGAAAATAAAAATTTTAGAAGTACGGAGCAGAATTTAACAGTGGATGATATCACATAATATGATTTGGATTTGTTTAGAGTCCTGGAAACCTCATCCATCATGCTGCCTCTCCCATTTGGCCATTCCACAGCTGAAATAGCACTAATCTGATGAAAGGACCCCTCTTTTCCACGATTCCTGCGATCCTCCATCAGGGATGACTTTACCTTAGGCAGGTAAAACAACTTGGCAGGTGGGCCGTGGCACCAAGTGCTTCATTTGAGTATCGAGAAGAGAAACAGAATAGGTGAGGGTTAGTATCAAATTAGAACTATCATGTTACTTATGTTTTAGTGCTAATGACTAACAGCAGATATGCAGTCTGCACAGTTAATCAGCAGCTCTAGTCAGGATATGCTAAACTGAAGTAGTGAATCTTCAGCCAGGATTTAAAAGCTGAGACTGAAGGGGCATCTCTTATAGTAGCAGGAAGACCATTCCACAGTTTAGGGGCTCTGTAACTAAAAGCTTGACCTTCCACTGTTATTTTATTAATCCTTGGAATCATAAGCAGACCGGCATCTTGAGATCTTAATGTGCGCTCAGGTTTGTAAGTCATGATAATTTCAGACAAGTAAGCCGGACCTTGGCCATTTAATGCTTTATATGTTAAAAAGGTGGATTTTGAAATCTGCCCTAAACTTAACGGGGAGCCAGTGTAAGGATTTAAGAACTGGAGTTATGTGTTTGTATTTTCTTGTTCTTGTAATAATTCTTGCAGCCGCATTTTGGATTAACTGGAGGCTGTATAGAGAACAGTCTGAACATCCAGTGAACACCACATTGCAGTAATCAATCTTACTAGAAATAAATGCATGAATTAATTTCTCAGAATCCTGTTTATTTAGAAAGCGCCTTAATTTCCCAACATTTTTAAGTTGGAAGAAACATGATTTGAACATGATTTGTAATATATCCTTTAAATGACATGCTAGAGTCAAAGAGAACTCCTAGATTGCAGGCTGATTCAGTAAAATTATTGGGGATTCCAACTGAGTTAAATGATGACAGAATATCGTTGTGATCAGTGTCATTCCCGCCAACAATTAACATCTCTGTTTTATCTGTGTTTAAAGACAAGTAGTTCTCATCCATCCAGTCCTTTAATTCACTAACACAACTAATTAAAGACAACATTGGAGAAACTTCATTTGATCTAAATGAAAGGTGTAACTGGCTGTCATCTGCATACGAGTGAAAATTAACATTATGTTTCCTAATGATACATCCTAGTGGAAGCATGTAAAGTGAAAACAGTAAAGGTCCCAGTACTGAGCCCTGCGGGACACCATATTGAACTTCTGTGTATAATGATGGAGTACTGTCAGCACATTTCTGTACATATTGGAATCGATTTGATAAATAAGAACTAAACCAAGCGAGCACAGTGCCTGTAAAGCCAACATCATTTTCTAGCCTGTGCAGTAAAATCGAATGGTCAGTGGTGTCAAATGCTGCACTTAAGTCTAACAACATAATTACAGTGGAGTTTCCTTCATCAGAGGATATCAGAATGTCGTTTACAACCCGTGTTAGTGCTGTTTCTGTACTATGACCAGTGTGAAAACCAGACTGGAATTTCTCAAAGAAATTGTAATGCGTAAGGTGTGACTGAAGCTGACTGGCGACTACTTGTTCTAGTATTTTAGAGAGAAAGGGTAAATTTGAAACAGGCCTATAATTATTTAGTATGTATGGGTCTAGGTTTGACTTTTTAACACATGAATGAGCTGGGTGTTCAGAGCTCAGTTATCTCAGCTTACTGTAGTTGGAGTGGACATCAGGGCCACCTGTGGACCAGTCAAATGAATTATAAATTCCACTTCGGTAGGTAACAGTCCAATTATCCTCTTCAGCTCTACCTGGAAGGCTCTTCAGAATTATCTTCAGATGGTTCTCATTATTGTAGCCAAGGGGACTAAAAAGCTATCTGCAAGAGAAGCAGGTACTGTTTCTTTTGACCCAGTCAATTAAGAATATAAAATGACCAAGTGCTTTGTGTTCCATCGCCTTGCCTTTGCTGCGATAAGTTTTAATGATGGTTAAAGGGAACTGGGAATGTCTTTGCAAAATGCCTGAGTTATAATGTCATGTCAGAAACTGCACACTACTCCCCTAATGCTGTCTTTGATGAAAGCCCTGTGGATCACGCTGAACTGACACTCCCTTAACTAAAGCTAGCAGGCACCCAGCAGTGACCAACCCAGAACTGACTTTCGTAATTCTTGACCAGTTGCACTCATAGGAAATGAACACCGATCTGTTCATACCCTCCTTACAACTCCATACAGTGTGATTAGAATAAAACAAAGAGTAAAAGAGTTACAAAAAAGAGATACCTCCATGAACCACTGGGCTTTGAGCTGGGCTAGGTGGAAGACAAGCACACAAAGCTTAGGTGCTGTATGTTTGGCTATAGGCGCGAACTGGGAACACTGAATGCTAATGGTGTTGATAGGAGCAGTGAGATTACACAACCAGAGAGAAGAAAGTGAGTGTGTCCAGGCCATATAAGAGACATGGTGATCTTCTGTTGAAGTCCCCAAAGGTATCTGGAAGTCAGAGCTGTGAGCTCCAAAAAGCAGTTAGAAAAAGGCAAAATGTGCATGTGGAATTGTGCCATAGCAGCTCTCCTGCTCCTGAAAACTTGAAACAGAGGATTAGACCCACAAGAGAATGGCAGAGACCAGAAGGATGATCAGAATCTTTAGTGTATAAGCTGTGTACATAAATAATGAATGAATCAATAAATTTGATTGCATTGATAACAAGTAGGATACAGGTGTGCTGTACAAGAGCTGGGACAGAATTAGGCAGATCTTTAGGGAGAGAGTTATACAGTGGGCTCAGGACGAGTGACTGTTGTGGATTACTTTTATATAAATGTTATGAAGTCACTTTGCAAAAGGTTCAGTTTATACTTATTTAGTTATTTTAATTCAGCAGATCTATTGGAGAGCAGCAAGTGAACTCTTCATTTACTTTCATCAGTCTAACGAGACAAAGAGATTCCTAAGCTTAGATAAACATAGATAAGAAAGACAGCTAACAAGCAGTAAATCATCCAGCCGACTCTGAAGAGTTAGTTACGAAGAAAGTTAGAAAACTAAAGTACACAACTTATCACATGATTCAAGCTATGTCATGAGGCTAAAAGAAATCCTTCATTCTTTTAGAGCACAATCTATGAGTAATGGACTGGCACCATGTCCAGGGATTGTTCCTGCCCTTTTGGGATAGGATCCAACTCCCTCTGGCCCTGCTCAGGATTAAGTGGGCTTAGAAAAGAGTATGGTATGGTAAGAGTATACAGGTAGATAGATAGATAGGAAAGGCACTATATGATAGATAGATAGATAGATAGATAGATAGATAGATAGATAGATAGAGAAGGCACTATATGATAGATAGATAGATAGATAGATAGATAGATAGATAGATAGGAAAGGCACTATATGATAGATAGATAGATAGATAGATAGATAGATAGATAGATAGATAGATAGATAGATAGATAGATAGATAGGGAAGGCACTATATGATAGATAGATAGATAGATAGATAGATAGATAGATAGATAGATAGATAGATAGATAGATATGGAAGGCACTATATGATAGATAGATAGATAGGAAAGGCACTATATGATAGATAGATAGATAGATTGATAGATAGATAGATGTTTTCCCAACATTTCACATTTATTTGTGTCTGAGTGTTTTCTATTTTCATTCATGAGAACTTTTTCTGGAAGTTATAAATTATATTTTTCAGGACATTGCGAGCATACGATTAGATGGCTTGACTTGTGGATTATGTGACTTGAGATTTTAACAGGCAAATTTCTGATAAAGTTTGCTGTTGTCCAGTGTTGGTCACAATACAAGCCTATTATATCAGAAATGGTGTTTTAACATTTTGCACACAAAAATGAAATTAAAATTTTTCCTTTTTTAACATTTTTGAGTATTTCTTTAATTGTCTTGCCAACCTGTATTTGTTTCATTTTTCCTTGACAATAATGAGATACAAAGCAAGCCAAACTAACTCAGGGGTCTCATTCTCACTTCTTGGGGGGTCACCTTTTTCAATCCATGCACTTTCTTAATCAGAAGTTAATTCTTGCTGTTAACAAACAGATGATTGGATTTAGTGTCCTCATAGTGCTCTGATTCCGCCACACCAGACATTTCCGAAACTGTTAGCTCACTTTTTGTCTTTTTATTGTTCAGCATCTGGTTAAGAAAAAAGAAGCAATGCTTATGAATCTTAAAAAATCATTTCAAATAAAATGAAGGCAAAGAAATCAGCTCTGTTGACAGCAGAAACTGATAAAGATGATGTCTGGAATGAAACCCTTCAGCAAGCGTGGTCCTCCAAGATCTGAGTTTGACTCCTGGCTTCAGATAGAGAGAACTGTCCATGACAACCATTCCTTGTCTACTAATCAGAGGGTTTGCTTAAAGTAACATGGGCTGTGGCTGCAAAATCTCACTGTGTCTGTGATGTGAAAAGGGAAGAAATACGATTTTATTAACTCTGGCAAACATCAAGACTGTTTGCAGAAAAGCACGTAAACAGAAAGACATTTTGCCAGCTTTGCAAAATCAAAAGCCATGGCCAAAATAAGACCTTTAAAGGTCCTATGCCAGGGGTCCTCAATTATGGTGGCTGCAGGCGTTCCTTCCAGATAGTTTCCTAATTAGAATACAGTTCTTCCTGATAATGAAATTTGATGTTGAACAATGTGGCGTGTTAGTGCTTTCAATCATCTGAGACAAATTTGAATTGCACCTCATTACGTAAAGGAGTCGTCTACAATTGAACTGTTCAAAACAAGATTAAAGACTCATTTCTATTCATTTGCTTTCCGTGACCTTCAGTAATACTGATGGTTTCCTCATTGTGATTAAGTAATCTTCATCCATCCATTATGCAACCCGCTATATCCTAATGACAGGGTCACGGGGGGGGTCTGCTGGAGCCAGTCCCAGCCAACACAGGGTGCAAGGCAGGAAACAAACCCTGGGTAGGATGCCAGCCCACCGCAGGGCGCACACACACACCAAGCACACACTAGGGACAATTTAGGATCGCCAATGCACCTAACCTGCATGTCTTTGGACTGTGGGAGGAAACCCACGCAGACAACATGCAAACTCCATGCAGGGGGGACCCAGGAAGCGAACCCAGGTTCCCTAACTGCGAGGCAGCAGCGCTACCCACTGCACCACCGTGCCGCCCAATTAAATAATCTTACTTCTATTTATTATTTATTTTATTTATGTTCATTTATTTTATTTCTATTTATGTTAATTGTATGTTTTTCTTTAATTCTATTATTGTAAAGCACTTTGGCCAAAGCATTCCTATGTTGTTTTAAATGTGCTATATAAATAATTTGACATTGACATTGACATTGACATTGCACTGTAGAGTTTCCTTCTCTGAGGACATTATCCATGTGTTTTGTGGACCAGAACAGATTTAAATTTAACGGTCCTACCAATTCCCCTCTCATTTACTTCTAAATATTTCTTAACAAAGATACTTCATGGTGCATATGCACAGGTTTAAAAGGAAGCATGTTAGCTGGAGAGCTGCTGGCTTATTGATTATCTGCATTTCATTATTAACCAATGTCTGGTTAAGAAAACAGGCAGCAATGAAAACTTAAATGCAGCTGCTAAAAACTAAAGTAGGCAATTAAGGGTTCTGAATGGTAACAGGCAAGAGAACTAAAATTAGGCCCAGAAACAAATTGTTTTAGCAGTAAATAAATGGGTTCTAATTAAGAAATTGGTTGAAGTGAAAACCCGCAGCCACTGCGGCCCTCCAGGACTGGAGTTGGACACGCCTGGCATAGAGTTAAATAACAAGGACTGAGTCTTAATTAGGAAACTGGCTGGAATGAAAAGCTACAATATAGCCACTGAAGCCCTCCAGGACATTGACTGAGGACCCCTGCCCTAAGCTCTTAAAAGATTCTGGTGCCTCAAAATGTGTACAATAATTGTATGCAATGTAATATCGTACATGCTATAATATCGTACATGTACGGTGATTATTGTATGTGTGACAACACAGCACTTCACTCACTCTCAATGGACTACTGAACGGGACAGACGACATGACCAAGGCGAGAACGATCACGTGAGCCTCGCTGGACCATGTGGCCGTTACCAGATTGTAATTTTGTTGCATTTCCAAGTTTAATACATATCATTAACCTCTATTTTATTATTATTTTTATTACATATATATGTGTATCTAATTTTTTCATTTAATGTGGAACCTGGTTCAGCTGCACCACGTGGAGTTTTGCATCCCTTGATGCCTAAGCATATTATTTCACTTAATTATTTAAATTATTTATTATTATTATTTTATTAATTAATTATTTATTGTTTAATTATTTTAATTATTTTAATTAATTAATTACGAACTTATTAATTAAGCTTATTTCCCTTAATGGCTAATCCAGCCCTGCCAATGGGCACAATGGCAGCATTTCTAATATCAAATTCTGTAATGAAAATGATCTTTGATTGACTCCTTAGATCACTGCAATATTTAGGCTTTGTGTAAATTATACACAGTTATAAATTTACATATTTGCAGTAGAGTTGTTTTGGAAGAATTAGTGAATTTCTGCTCCTTAATTGGTAAACTGCGTGTTGATGGAGGTGCAGGCATGGCAGTGATAGCGAGGGTGGGAGGTTCACAGAGGAATTTTCGAGAGCTGCCTCCCTTTCTGACTTCTAAAGAAGCCTCTCTAGCAAATGAAGGGGAATATTTATGAAAGCTGTGTGGAGGAGTAATGTGCTGTAAGGGAGTGAGACTTGGCCCAGGAGAGTGGAACATGAAGCAAGGCTGGAAGAACAAAGATTAGAATGATCAAGTGAATCAGAGGAAAGTCACGGGGTGAGAGGAAGGTGAATACCAAGTTAAGAAAACATGTGTTCTGGTGTTGATAGGTGTTGGTGCTGAGGAGTGAAGGGCACGTGGAGAATCATTTTCATTTTATTTTATTTTCCATCCTGCTTAATCCAGACCAGGGTCACAGGGGGCCCAGCCAGCACCGGGCCCAAGGCAGGAACCAACCCTGGATATGGTGCCAATCCATTGCAGGGTGACACACACTAGGGGCAATTCACATAACATGCACATCTTTGGAAACTGGAGCACATGGAGGGAACTCACACGCAGAACATTTAAACGGCACGCAGGAAGGACCCGTGACAGGAATTCTGGTCTCCTTACTGCGAGGCTGCTGTGCCACCATGCTGCCCATGTGGAGAATCAAGTGGAGGATAATTGTTGAAGAGCTGCACCAAAATGGAGGTGTAGAGAATAAGGCCAAGTTGGGAGATCGAAGATGGTGTGGGGACATTTGAAGATGATAGGAAAAGAATGGATCTCACTCCAAAGGATGCCCAGAACCACAGAAAGTAAGTGAAAAAAACATTTGGGGGAAGCCAGCAAACCCTGGTAAACCAAAAAAAAAAATGTCAATTAAACTGGTAATGATGATGATGTTGATTTTGCTTCCTAATTTACATGTGTCCCCTATGACAAAAACTAGATGAAGCCAATGGCGGTGGACAAGCAGAAGGTGTCACTTGACTAAGAAACTGATACAGAATCAGACCAAGTGAATGATTCATTGGTCCAGAATAAGGCTACACGTGAAGGTCTTTGGTCCTTCCATGTTTAGAAGTAAAAGGTGGCACTGTGCCAGAGCTCACAGTTATTTAGTGGCAGCTGATGGCACATCCAGCCAAGCATTGTGTAACTGCCCCTCCCGGTAGGCGATGACTTCCACTGGGGCATGAAGTGGACAGATCTTGTCATCTGAGGCTTTCTCATTAGAGGCCTGTAGGCCATTAAGCCAAATAAGCACATGCTTAGAACTCCAAGGAATTTGGGGGGCACCACAGAGTTTTTTTTCAATACTTGTATAGAGTGTGATAACGATACAACTAAAATGTAGCTACAAAAAAGTCATTTTAAAATAATGGGATTTTAGCAGTTTTTTTTCAGTTGTTACAGTATTAGCCTGGCAAATTTCTATTGGTAAAGTATTCCAGATTTTAAGTGCTGTCACACATGTGCACACGGGAGAGAGCTACAGGGACCAATCCAAGGTAATTCCACGCCAGGCCAGAAGGTGGCGGGGTGCACTAATCTTTCCTCTGATATTCCTGCAGATCAAATACGGGAAATTCTGCCCAAGTCCGATGACATCACTTCCGGTTTCTGGCCCTGAAGACGTCACTTGTGGTTCCAGGCCCATGACATCAATTTCGGTTCCGGGCACAAGAACGTCACTTATGGTTCCGGCCCGAAGAACGTCACTTCCACTTCTGGCCCCCAGATAACATCACTTCTGCCGACCTACTTTAAAAGCAAGACAAGTCCCACTTGACTTTGGTTCTGTTTTGGACTCAACCTGCTCGTACCTTTGCATGTATTTGCCCTTTTGCAGCCAGGGATTAAGTATACGGGTGGCCATCCCAAACCTTTTTCTGTGTGTCAATGCTGATTATTTTCACAGTGCATAACAGAAAAAAGCTGACTCACTTCTTTTATGTTTAGCTCTTGGAATTATAAGCAGACACTCATTTAAAGATCTGAGGATATGACTAGGAGTGTAAGGGGACAGGCATTCAAAAATACAGGATGGGGTGAGATTGTTTAAGGCTTTGTAAACCATTAGTAGCATTTTAAAGTCAAGTCTAAATGACACGGGTAACCAATGTAACAACACTAAAACTGGGATATGTGCTCAGATTTTCTGCTGCATTCTGCACTAACTGAAACCAATCGATGTCTTTCTTAGGTAGTCCTATAAGGAGTGCATTACAGTAATTTAGTTGACTAAAAACAAAAGTGTGAATTCATTTTTCAGTGTCTTGCAAAGTTATGAGAGGTCTAACTTAGGTTTACTTAGGTGTAAAAATGCAGTCCCACTAATCTGATTAGCATACGATTTAAAGTTTAGGTCACAGTCAATAGTTACCCCTAAATTCCTTACATCCAACTTGACTTTTCGACCTAAGGAATCAAGTTTATTTCTAATGCCCTCTCTATATCCGTTTTCCCAATCACTAAGATTTATGTTTCCTCTTTATTTAGTTAGATCTCATCCATTTGGGCAGGAGGAGGAGTACAGGAAGCTAATCAAAGACTTTGTTAAATGGTGCGACTCAAACCACTTACACCTTTAACACCAGCAAGACCAAGGAGCTGGTGGTGGATTGTAGGAGGCCCAGGCCCCTCATGGACCCCGTGATCATCAGAGGTGACTGTGTGCAGAGGGTGCAGACCTATAAATATCTGGGAGTGCAGCTAGATGACAAATTGGACTGGACTGCCAATACTGATGCTCTGTGTAAGAAAGGTCAGAGCCGACTATACTTTCTTAGAAGATTGGCGTCCTTCAACATCTGCAATAAGATGCTGCAGATGTTCTACCAGACGGTTGTGGCGAGTGCCCTCTTCTATGCGGTGGTGTGCTGGGGAGGCAGCATAAAGATGAAAGACGCCTCACACCTGGACAAACTTGTTAAGAAGGCAGGCTCTATTATAGGAGTAAAGTTGGACAGTTTAACATCTGTGGCAGAGCGACGGGCATTAAGCAAACTCCTGTCAATCATGAAGAATCCACTGCATCCACTGAACAGTGTCATCTCCAGACAGAGAAGTAGCTTCAGCGACAGACTTTTGTCACTGTCCTGCTCCACTGACAGACTGAGGAGATCGTTCCTCCCCCACACTATGTGACTCTTCAATTCCACCCGGGGGAGTAAATGCTAACATTGCTCAAAGTTATTGTCTGCTTTATTACTCTGTTATAAAGCTATTGTCTGCTTTTACATGCATTTTTATTACTATTTAATTTAATATATATATATATATATTTTTTATCAGTATACTGCTGCTGGATTATGTGAATTTCCCCTTGGGATTAATAAAGTATCTATCTATCTATCTATCTATCTATCTATCTATCTATCTATCTAT
>JANRMT010062852.1:35987918-36006785 GCA_026402145.1 Polypterus bichir lapradei | reverse complement strand
GAAAAGTTCAGAGCCTCGTGAAAATCAAATGCCAGTGTGCTTCACGTGTATTCAAAGCTATCAGCACTCGTAACATTGTGATAGCACATTCACAGCATAGAAAAATAAAGCCATTTGCCCCCATGTCACGTTAATATGCTGATGGCAGTTGAAAGTAACAGTCTTCGGATTTGCATGATGGTGGTCATTTTGTCATTAAATAAAAACAAAACATGTTAAAGTGACACTTGAAAAAAGCTCTATATTCATTTGCAAAATGACTGATTATAAGTAGTTCACAGCAATAAGTGTACCTTTTACTAAACAAAATTTGCAAAACTAACTGAAATAATAAATAAATAAATAAATAAATAAATAAATACATACATACATACATACATACATACATACATACATACATACATACATAAATAAATAAATAAATCTATTGTATAAAAAAATCTTGGGACGAGATGAGACTTTTACAGAGAGATGAGACGATACTTTTTCAGAGAGATAATTTTACATCCCGTGAGACGAGACTTTGTGCCAAGAGATGAATTTGAAAACCTAACGGGTCCAAGTGGAGGGTGGAAATAAAAGACAAACAGCAGAAGAAAAGAAGAGAAAGAGTAGACGACAAAGTTGAACGTCGTAAAGAGGTTCACAAACGTTGGTGCAATACACATGCAGAGCAGGTTAGAGATTATGAAATTACTAAAATTCGAAACTCTCAAAAAACTGATAGTAAAGATTGCATTAGCACAAACAAATGGAAATGATTACTCTGTGAAATAATGGAACAGCGAAAAGAGATCGAATATATGGACATAGGTGATATGACAGAGCTACTACAACTTTAATTTCAAAGAAACCACAATTTGATCAGGTTTATATTTATGATCATGGAGAAACGATGCAACATAGAATCGAAAGAGTGAAACGATCAGACGGATTATAAATTCTACAGCCAATAATGGATACAAATCCATATGTCCAAAAGTATCGCAAAATTTATCTGAAAAACACAGACAAAAAAGCTTTCTTGGATTTTTATATGAATCCAAAAAATCGCGCTAGCATATATAATAAACCAACATGTGACGAATTGTCAGCAATAATAGTTTCAAAAGACGGAGATATCAAAGACAGAGTTGATATTCGTGTTTATCCAAAAGAACAGCACGATTTGTTGCAAGCGGCAGATCTGGGAAATGACTAGCGCATGGGGCTCAGGGGTTGGCGAGTGAAGCGAGCAGGTGGCAGAGCCACGTAGTAAATAAATAAATAAGTAAATAAATAAATAAATAAGTGCATTTATATAGTCACTTTACTGCATTGCACTCAGCTGCTTTCTACGCCCGTCCACTTCGTTAAGCGCCTTCTTCTTTCTGATTTTGCTGCGGACTGCGTTCCTCCTTGCTGGACAGGTTACATTTAGGTAATAAACTTTTACTACATGATGCCAACTGAGTTATTAATGGTTTGATTTTAATGGGGTTCTGCATTTTTCCCTACAATGGCCATGGTATTACAATACAATACAATACAATTTATTTTTGTATATCCCAAAATCACATAAGAAGTGCCGCAATGGGCTTTAACAGGCCCTGCCTCTTGACAGCCCTCCAGCTTTGACTCCCTAAGGAAAAACTCCCAAAGAAAAACTCTTGTAGGGAAAAAATGGAAGAAACCTTGGGAAAGGCAGTTCAAAAAGAGACCCCTTTCCAGGTAGGTTGGGCGTGCAGTGGGTGTCAAAAAGAAGGGGGTCAATACAATACAATACACAGAACAGAACAAATCCTCAATACAGTGTAAAAAATAAAACATTTTACACCTTAGTACTACAAGTATGGAGCAGAATTTAACAGTAGATGATATCACATAATATGATTGGATTTGTTCAAAGTCCTGGAGACCTTGGCCATCAAGCTGCCGCGCTGAAACAGCGCTGGACCAGCCAATCTGATGAAAGGACCCCTCTATCCTATGATTCCTGTGATCCTCCATCAGGGATGACTTTACCTTAGGCAGGCAAAACAACTTGGTAGGTGGGCCAAATGTGGCCAAATGCCACATTTGAGTACCGAGAAGAGAAACAGAATAGGTGAGGGTTAGCAACAAAAGTTAGTATTCATTGCAGTACTGTAGCGACCGGTAAAACATTTGCTTTTTATGCATGTGTACTCCATTCAGACTTGACAAAATGCAATTTAGACGCATACAGGAGAGCAGCACAACAAGCGCCATTCAAAGCAATGTTCGAAAATGTTTCTCTTCCCTGAAGGAGGCCCAGTCAGGGAATGAGCCATTGTAATGAGTATGATCCAATAGAGAAGGTTCACAAAATAAGCAGAAACCAATCAGAGAGCAATTAGAGATATCATTTTCAGAAAACTTTGTTTTTGCTCATTCACACCAAAACACTGATGGTACATTTTTAGAAGTATTTGGCCCTGGAGAGCATTTTAAAAGTTTTTCCGGGGTCGGCAACAACGGTGTAGTGTGGACAAAAAGCAAAATTGTAGACACGTCTCATTTTAAAGGAAAATGCATTAGTGTGGGCATTGCCCAAGAAGCTCTGCTCTAAAGCTTTGTTCCCATTTCCATGTTTATTTATGTTCTCTTTTACGGCTGTGTAAAGTACCTAATCCATACCACACTGATAAATCAGTTCTCTTTATGGCTCTCATTCACTCTTTTACTATGGCTCTCAGAGCAGCATAGTATGTTTTTTCAAATTTGTGAAAGGCTGCAGATTTCCCATACAAAGATACTCTAAAACACACCCTCATGTATGTTACGGTGTTTTTCCACAGAAAATCTCAATACAGAGAAAGTTGCTGCTGCCCAGTTGTACCCCCACTGTTAGCTAGCAATGGCCTTATCTTAGTTGATAATATGCAAACTTCTGGTGGTTATTTTTTCCCACTTGAGCTCTTTATTTAAATACTTAATGGGTGAAAACACTTCCAGATAAAAACTAAAAAGCTTCCTCCTTATACAACTGATGAGAATTTGACTGGAAACAAAATGCAACTTATTTTGTGAAACACTAGGCTTTGCTGCTAATTCAATTTCATGTAAAATGTTTCACTCCTCATTACGGTCTTTATAGAAAGTCAGGTTCAAATGACGCTGGGAGAGAATGTCTGTGCAGGCAGTAAGTCCTGAGAAGTGAGCCGAGTGCCCTCCAGGTTGAGGAGGCTCGTCCTGTCTGGGTCCTTCATTCCATGTGATGTTGAGCCAGCCATGAGCACCACTTGTCAGTGATGAACTGTGGAGTACTGGGGTGTGCATCCTCAGGACAATGACATATTATATTCTTGGTAGGCATCCCAGCAGACACTTGAGTAGTCTCCTTGCTTGCCCAACTTCTTTCATTTTTATTCCATTGTAATCAACAGGGGGCGCCACAGAGACCCAAACTCCAAACATGAAAACAAAAACTCAGCCTGGGTTAAAAATGTCCACTTTTATTGGACAAAATACCTCCGCACAGCAATATACTTCTCTCTTCTTCTTTCTTCTACTTAAACCTACCTGGGTACCAAAGCCTAGGGATGCTGCCATCTAGTCGGTCGGAGGAAAGTACAGCCTTGTTAAAGAGACTCCCCAATCTCTGCATTGTATTGATCTCCTGTACAGTTAAGGCAGTGAGGCCAGTACCAGAAGGGATGCCAGCCCAGGTTTGCCATTCATTACACCATGTTACTTGGCCCAAATATTCAACACAATGCCTTTATTAGGCTCTTCTATAAATGACAAATTTATAATGCATCTGTTTTCTTATTTCTACCGTTTGAGTTCTAGCAGATACAAAACTGCATTGAACTCACAGTCTTGTGGCTTCCAGTCTCTTGTCTTAGCCACTAGGCCAGCATGCCAATAACTGCATGAACTTTAATCCTATTCCTTGATAATGGGCACACAACATGATAATTTATGGCTGCTGATCACAGGGCACTGGTCACACCCCATTAGTCAAGTGTTCTCAAAAAGAAAGTGATAAGCGGAGTTACATTTAGCAGAATTACAAACATCACACTTCTTTATCATCTGATTGTTTGCCTTCTTTAAAGGAGTGCAGCTCTCCTATTTTCTCACAAAGTTATATTGTCACAATACAAACTATATTACAGTACAGAATTACTTTATATATGTAGTATAATACATTGTAATTTAAGAGCATAACAACCTAACATTTAACATGTCCGGAAAATGGGAAGAGACTGTTCAGTCTATCAGGCTTACTGTATGTAGTCAGCTAATAACTATCTGCTCCTAATATCCAAATCCATTTTTTTCTATTTAGATAACATATTGGGACAGCAATTGAGAAAATAAAAACATCCAGACATGAACTGGCCTGCTTAGGTCAAATGACTCGACTCTGCCTTCTCCAGTCTGATGCGCTGTAACAGCCTGTGCTGAGCGTCAGCTAATTGTTATATGTAAGTCAGGTTCCCACACAGCTTAAGTTTAAACTCTTTTTTTACACCTTTAGTTCTTTCATTATTGTTGATTATGTTATTATTGTTATTTATATGTATTCTTTAGATAATTATGCGTTTTCTGTCACTTTAGTTAATTAGTTTCTATGAGTGGATCGATTTTCTGCAATACCCTCTATGTTTAGTGGGCGGTTCCCAAGAAGCCGGGCCACCTGTCAATCTTAATTAAGGGTCTTCTCCCAGCCTTTTGAAGGATCATGGGAATTGCAGTCCCACTGCAGGCAAGAAGTAACAAGAAGGGGGGAAGTAGATATGCACATACCCTATGGTAACAGAGAAATGAAAAGCATTATAAAAACTGAAATTTGGAGGAGGCAATGGGGCAAAGAGAAAACAGAGAGTGGGATGGTTGAGAACTGCAGGGAAGAACAGAATGTTATCAAGATTAAGGTTTGGGCAATAAGGTTGAATAATAACTTGTATTTAATAAAGATGTATATTGATAGGAGGCATGCATATAGTTCTCAGCCAGAAACAGTCAAACAAGTACTGGAAGGGTGTTCAAAATGTATTCAAGAGAGAGAACAGTGGCCTTTAGAGATAGAAAAGAACAAATTACAATTTCATATTGGCAATATTCTTCATAAACGTTCTCAGGATCATGACTTTAAATATAATTTCTCAAGAATACAGGTCTTTTTTTTATAGAATATGATACAGATTAATTTTGGTGTTTCAGGAATTGCATGTGTGATATCCAGTTCAGGAGGTGGCGGTAATGCACTTGTCATGATCAGGGCTGACTTTTGGGGTCTTAAAGTGTTTTTCTATAGTAGATATCATTTTGTATAACTGTCGTTAGGGTTGCATCCTGTGTTTCTAGGGGTGTGGTCTCTGGGGTTGTGACCTCAAGTTCATTAGCACAATGGGATAAAAGGTCAGGAGTTGCACCAAGCTGCAGATAAATTAAACTTTAATAGAAATTCTCTCTTTGTTATTGATTTTTGTGTCGTGCCTGGTTTTCATCTTCTTGCCTTTTGTCTAGGTTTCGGTCTCTTTGTTTATTTTTCATTTGTTTGCTTTGCCTTCATGCATCTCCTGGTTTGACTCAAAAAAATGATCTGTTTCCTGCTGAGCCAGGACAGGACCTGATAGTTGCTTGCCAACCACCGTAAAAGCAAAGAAAAAGAAGAAGTCCCTCTGCATATGTATTTGACGGTTGGTGGGTTTGTCACCTTTTTGATGATTTTTTTTTTTGAATTTAATGATTTTTTTGATATTGTATTGTTTTTGTGTAATTTCAGGATCTCACATTGAAACTTTGTTTGCCTTTGATTTCTCAGGCAACTCCTTTTGCCTCTTGTACTCTTTATTTTGTTACAGAGCAATTTTTATCTATAGGGACATTCAAGTACTGTATGTATTTTTTGAACTTTGATTTGGAAGTACATTTTTGCCCTGATGTAGGCCAAAGCCAGTCAGTCTTTGTTGATTTCAGGCTGCCTTTGTGTGCTCCCCCTCTGGGCAGACCATTGGAGATTCTGGCCTGCTTTTCTGACCATTTTGGAGGCCTCTGACCCGATTTTATGTGCAATTTGTGTGTGGGACACAACAATAATAGTGCAAAACTAAAAATCGGGAGTGGTCTCCCTCAGACTTTCTTGTATACTCAGATATGGGGATGGATAATTGAGGAGTAAACTGCAAGACAGTGATTATATTTTTTTATTATGTGTATTAAAGAGCCATCAACAACAAATCAAATCAAATTAATAATATATTGAACAATTATTATGAAAGTAATGCTGAATAAATCAGACTCTGCAGCTGCATGAATAAAAAATTTGCCATGATGATTTTATTTTGGCAAACAATTCAGGTAAATCATCACTTTCAGTAAGCGGAAGTGTGTCAAAAGTTGCAAGAGACTTTAGTAATGTGTGTAATGCAATACTTGTACACAAAATTTAGTTTAGATAGATAGATAGATAGATAGATAGATAGATAGATAGATAGATAGATAGATACTTTATTAATCCCAAGGGGAAATTCACATTTACGTAAAGCAAAAACCTTCTCAAATATGTATGTATTACCATTTGAATGTCAAACAGAAAATTGCAATTATCTCGAAAACCGGATGTTTTTTGAAACAATGCAAATAGACAAAGAAGGCTTAGCATGTGATGCTTTACCATATTATCATGTGAAATGATCAAACTTTTAATATTTTTGGGAAAACATTTCAGGTAAAGTACCACTTCTGGTTAGTGGAAATAGCTGAAAAGTTGATGGAAATCTGCGTTTTGTACTTTATACTTGTATGCAAAATTTGGTTGACCTCCATGAAAGCGTACTCAAGTTACAGTACAGACACAGACATAATTCCAAAAACGGTATTTTCAGACTCAGGGAGGTCTATAAACATCAAGATTCATCGAAATCTCGAAATCAGATTTTTGTATGATTCCAATACTTTCTCCATACTTTGTATTTGAGAAAGTGAAAAGGAGCTCTTTGTAGAGTATATAAGCGAATTTAGGATGAAAAATCTCATTACTCCATATTTATCTTATTGTGATCACTGTTCGCTGTTTTATGCATATGATTTTTTTATTTATAATATTTCTCTAGGGGAAGCACGGTGGCGCAGTGGGTAGCGCTGCTGCCTCGCAGTGAGGAGACCTGGGTTCATTTCCCGGGTCCTCCCTGCGTGGAGTTTTCATGTTCTCCCCGTGCCTGCATGGGTTTCCTCCCCCAGTCCAAAGACATGCAGGTTAGGTGCATTGGCGATCCTAAATTGTCCCTAGTGTGTGCCCTGCGGTGGGCTGGCGCCCTGCCTGGGGTTTGTTTCCTGCCTTGCGCCCTGTGCTGGCTGGGATTGGCTCCAGCAGACCCCTGTGACCCTATAGTTAGGATATAGCGGCTTGGATAATGGATGGATATTTGTCTACCACCAGGATATATCATAATGTCAGTATAATGTAAATCAGTAAAATCTGCCAAAGTGTCTTCATGCTGCATTCTTTAGTCACCTTGTTTGCTGAACATTTTCCTGGAAATTTGTTGTACAGTCAACTTAGATGAACATTTGTTTCTGCCATAATACTTAGTGAGGCCAGCTGCACATCACAGAACTGTAAAGCCATTTGCAGAACTTTCACGCATGTGTACTGTAAGCATATTCTGCTCAATCTGTTTTGGACATACGAGGTCTCACTTCCTCCAGCTCCAGCTGGATTTGCACCTCACAGGTATTTAAAAAAAATCTAACAAAAAATGAAAAACGTATTTTCATTTAAGCTGACCATAATGAGAATATTATGAGTCAGTCACACATTTTCAAACCGGCTTAGTCCTCGACGGGGTCACGCGAGCCTATACCAGCTAGCATAGGGCACAAGGCAGGAACAAACCCTGGACAGGGCACCAGTCCATCGCAAGGTGAGGCCTTCCTGTCTATGGCTTCCATTTTTCCGGTTTTCCCTTAACCATCTTTTCCTGATTGCTGTTGTAAACACAGACTTTATCACTCAAACTCCCAGTTAGTCATGTATGCTAAATGGTTGTAAGTCGCCTCCTTTAACTACTGAGGCCCTTGTGCTGCGTGGTCTGAGTTCAGGCTCGCCTTTACCTACTCAAACACATCTTGGGGCCAAATCAAACAATTCAGACGAGATTAAAGTGCACACTGCAGACTTTCATTTAAGGGGATTTGCAGACATTTTTCTACACGGTCCCCCCATTTCAGGGCACCATAATGTTTGAGACCTAACAATGGCTGGTGTATTAACGCAGTCACATTTAGTTCATGGTTGTATATCCCTTGCATGCAATGGCTGCTTGAAGTCTGCAATTCAAAGACATCACCAGGTGCTGAGGATCTTCTCTGATGACGCTCTGCCAAGCCTCTGATGCAGCCATCTTCACTTCCTGCTTGTTTTCTCTTCAGCATATGGAAGACATGCTCAATTGGATTAAAATCATGTGACTGCCCTGGCCATTCCAGAATTGTCTATTTTTTAGCTTTAAAAAGCTCCTGTGTTGCCTTAGCAGTATGTTTGGGATCGTTATCTTGTTGTAGGGTGAAGTGCCATCCAATGAGTTTGGAGGAGTTTACTGAAAACTGAGCAGATCAGATATTTCCACACACCTCAGAATTCATTGTGTAATTCCTGCCAGCAGCCCCAACATCATTGAAGGTAAGTGTGCCAGTACCTCTCGCAGCCATAAATGCCCAAGCCATAACACCATGTTTAACAGATGAGGTGGGATGCTTTGGATCTTGGGAAGTTCCTTTTCGTCTCCACACTTTGCTCTTGCCATCACTCTGTTGCAGGTTCATCTTTGCCTTGTCTGTCCACAAGACCTTTTCCCAGAATTCTGCAGGCTCTTTTAAGTCCTTTTTCACAAACTGTAATTTGACCATCCTCTTTTTGTGGCTAACTAGTGGTTTGCACCTTGCAGTGTGGCCTCAGTATTCTACAGGCAGTTGTCTCTGACACATCCACACATCTGAATTGTGTGATTTGTAATTCTAAACTGTGCAGCAGAGGGGTAAATCAAGACAAAAATGTGTCTTTGTCCAAACATTATGGAGGACACTGTAAATATGTTTATTTTATGCATTTATATTTCTATGAATATGTTTATGTGGGCATAGTCAACACTATTTGTTCTTAATACTCGAGCATTTTGGGCACAAATCTTTGCATGCCTAATTCTTTATTCCTTGAGATACTGTTAACAGCATATAACATTTTAAGCGACTTTAAGCACAAAGAAGAATGCAGTCCTGCATCAAAATGGCATACTCACGGGTTACAATAAAATCAAACTTTAGCCCCACCTGAGTAGCATGAGGAGGATCTGAGAAGTAGCTGACATCAGGACTGGACACTAATGTACTGTGGATACAGAATTCAGATGAATCCTGAGATGCACTAAAGCAGAGGGGAGCTGATTTCACAGAGTTAGTACACGAGCATGAGAGTAAAGAAGTGGGGCTCAGTTTTATTTTAAATGTTTTCCTCTGCGGAATTTCATAAGCAGACAGGCAGAGAGAACCGGAGCCAAAAAAATCTAAATTAATGTTTTTTTCCAGAACTGTGTAGCAAGAATTTGGAGCAGCAAGAAGATATGATCTCATAAATCGGTCTCTATTTTGGAAGCATTTCTATGTCTTTGTCATCTTAATTTGAATGCCATAGAAAATATAAAATACAATTATAGTACACAAAATGATTGAGCTGTTGCTTTCTTCGGTAAAGAACTGAAATCTTAACAATCTGGCCAGTGTAAAAATGCATTATTTAACCACCAGAGGGTGCTATATCGCTAAGCAGTTAGCATTCCAAGAGTAAATCCACTGTCTGGGAGTCACACTTACTTTCTACACAGCGCTTAGCCATCAATGTAATGATCCTGTAAAAATGAACTCAGGAAAGATTTCAAATTTTGAGCTGTAAAATATTATAGAAAATAATTTATTTTTGTCATTTTTCTGTCATACTTTTCTAGTAGGCTTATTTCCTTCTTTCCTTTTTTCATAAACATGTCCAGGATTATACAACAGCATTTCCCTCAGTGAACTGCACAAACTGTCACTCATGCCCGTTTAGCCTTTTTTCACGCCTCCATGGTGTTACAGTGTTGTAAGCAAGCTACGCCCTTCTCTGAAATGTACATCTTATTACTTTTTATAATTAGTGCATGGATTAGTGCTTCCACTGCCTAAAGGATTGAGCATGTTGGGCTTGAACCTGAGGTTTGTATGTTCTTCTGTGTCTGTGGTGGCTTTTCTACAAGTACTGCAGGTGTCCACTAGCATCCCTAAAGCTAGTGTGTTATGTTCATTGATGTTTGAATTTGGCTTCCTGTCGGTGTGTGCAACAGGAGAACCTTTTCATCAAGAACATGAGGACACAGTTGGAAACTTGTTAAGGGTAAATTTCGCAGTAAGTTTTTTTTTACACAAAGAATGATAGACACTTGGAATAAGCAACCAAGTAGTATGGTAGACAGTAATTCTATAGGGACTTTCCAAACTCGAATTGATGTTTTTTTGGAATAATTCCAAAGCAGCAAGTCTGTCCCCGAGTTTTTTGCATTCGGAGTTGGCAGTTGTTGCTTTTTTTTTCAGCACTAGCAGCTAGATTTTCGGCTGTTTCAATCCGAGTCGTGAATGTCTCCTTGACATCCTCCAGTTGATCAGCAAGTGTGCTCAGTTTAGACGTGGTTTCCTGAATGTGCTCTTCAATTTTACCCAGCATATCTTTAAAGACTGTCTCAAAGCGAATATATATGCGTTTCTCCAAGTCTTTATTATCCTGCTGCAGCTCCTGTCGCAGCTTCTCATTTGCCTTTTCACTTGCTTTTTCACTTGCCTTCTCGCTTTTCCTTATACAGTATCTTTCTTTATCTCTTTTGCTTGAGCTCTGCTTGAGCTCAGCGATCATTACCTTCAGGTCAGTCAGATCATTTCTGCTTTAGTGCACCGTAGGTGAGGCGGTGGGCTTTATTACAGCCGGTGTTCCTGGCTCGCATGGAGTAGTTGAAAGCGCGGACTGCAAGGCCTTTTCCAGTTTCAGATGATCTTCTCTGATTGGCGTGCTATCGTGACCTGCGTCACTCGCACTTGTACATTCACTCCCCATTTCGCTCTCAGCCGGAGACGATGTAGCGGACCGTGGTCCAGAGGAGTCTGGGCTTTCGCCCATCCGATCCAGGTCAGTCTCTGAAAGGCTGAACCTTGAGCTTGAACTTGGACTTGTCGGTCTGAGCTTGGATGTAGCTTTAGTTTTCGCTTCTTTCTGAACCACTTTTTTGTTGTCCATGTTTATATATGTTTGCATATACTGTAGCAGTACCCTCAGGTTGGATAAATACAGGATATCTCAGGATAATAAGAAGATAATATGAAAAATAACACTGCTGCTAGCGGAGCTCCGCTTCAGACGTCCATCTCTCGCAACGGATGAGAATTTTTGGAATAATTAAGTGGCTAGGACTGGCAAGCTTTGTTGGGCTGAATGGCCTGTGCTCATCTAGATTGTTCTAATGTTCTGTCCATGTATAGTTCCTGCCTAGCACTCAGTCTGTTATGTTTAAGCCAGTGTTGGTACCCCAGCTTACGTACACGTAAACTCCTTTTTTATGACATTTCTGATTATTTGTGGCCCATTAGCTATTATCGTTTATGTTATATTTGTCAGTACAGCTCTCCCCTCAACACTGCTAGACAATTTGTGCAAGCTGAGGAGATTCTGGAATCCCAACTACCATCTGAACCCTGCACTGCCTTCCCCTACAATCACACCTGTGGTCTCCAGCCCCCCTCCACTCCCTGGACTGCGTTTTCTGCTGGGAAAACTCTATTTGAACAAGGCTTCAGGGCAGGATAGAACCATCCCCAGGGTGCTGAAAAACATGTGACAACCAGCTCTGCGGGGTCCTTCAGCACCTGTCTTCCCCTTCTCTGAATTTGCAACAGGTTCCCCAGCTATGTGGAAAATGTCCTGTGTGGTCCCAGTGCCAAAGTTAGGACATTCCAGTAATCCCAAGGACTTCAGACCAGTTGTTCTTACTTCATACATCATGAAGATCTTTGAGTGCCTAGTCCTAAAATAGCTAGAACCCTTGGTTTCAGAATATCTGAATCCTCTGCAGTTTGCCTATCAGACACTTACAGCCGTAGAGGATGCACTCATCTACATGAGCCACAGAGCCTGCTCCCACTTGGACAAACCCAGCACCCCAGTCAGGACAATTTGCTTTGATTTTCTAGTGCCTTTAACACCATTCTGCCTCATCGACTGGGGAAAAGCTCAAGGCTCTGAACTTTGCTGCTACCACAGTCTCCTCCATCCATCCATCCATCCATTATCCAACCCATTATATCCTAACTACAGGGTCATGGGGGTCTGCTGGAGCCAATCCCAGCCAACACAGGGCACGAGGCAGGAAACAAACCCCAGGCAGGGCACCAGCCCACCGCAGCCCACAGTCTCCTGTATCATGGAATACATGACCAACAGATAGCAGTTTGTGAGGCTGAGGGACTGTGTGTCAGAAATGGTGGTGTGTAATACTGGAACACCTGAGAGAACTGTTCTGTCTCCCTTCCTGTTAACCCTCTGTATAACGGACTTCCAGCACAATGCCAGCACTTGACACCTATAGAAATTTTCAGAAGAATCCTGTGTCATAGAAGGGCCAGAGCAGATTGTACTTGCTATGGAGATTCAGGCCTTTTTTTTTGATGTGTGCACTAAGATGCTGGAATTGTTCTATCAGTCCATAGTAGCCAGTGTGGTGTTCCACACTGCAGTCTCCTGGAGAAGCAACTCAGCACAAAAGAAATACAACATCTGAACAAACTTAACAGGAAAGGCGGCAACATCACAGGCGAACCCTGGACAATCCAGAAGCTGTTGTGGAAATGAGGATGATGGCAAAAGTGCATACCACCATGAACAATTCCCTCCGTCCAGCGTAGGAGACGCTCCCTTTGAGCACTTTTAACCACAGGCTCATTCCACCATGGTGTGCTAAGAAGCACCTCTGAGGGTCTTTTCCACCCCCTGCTATTAGGCAATTCAATTCTTCCTCCTGACGTACTTTTTCAATTAATTTTGAAATATCTACGCAATATGCATTTATTTATTTATTTATTGACTGATTGATTGATTGGCCGTATTATCTGTCCTGTGAGTCTATATCTTTAATTTTTATGTTTCTGCTACTGTATGCATTTGAATTTCCCCATTAAGATTAATAAAGTTTATCTAATCTAATCTTCTCTAATCTTTAAAGGGGTGAGTTTAGATTGAAAATTTAATTGCAGAATAACCCGTAATGGCTCGATAGAATGACACAAAAAACTGAAAATAAAAACTGAAAGTTTGTTTTATTTAGAGGAGTCTGCCACCTCCCTGTACTTATTTTTAACATGTTCAGCTACCTGGTGGGGTACCTTACAGTATGCCTGGTATTTTCGTGAACTCCTAAATAAATTGTGAGAACATTCTGTGAATAAATTGCTAAATGACATTACTAATGATATTGCCAAACTCTTTAGATGATGATATTTATGTTTTCAGCAAAATAAAATACAGGGGGTTTTGTACCTGGCTTGCCTTCAAAGCAATCGCACCTTCTAGGTGCAACACTCTTTAATGTTGGAGGAAATGGAAGAGAAAGGCATAGAGGGGCATTGACGACATGACACATAGTCAGTGGGCTTGAGATCTTCTGGGCTGGGGTTAGAACTAAATTCTAGGTTATCCAACTTTACATTTTTTATCTCATTCCCCCGAGTATTTACAATGTCAGACTCCAGAAGAAACACGTTTTGAACTCTTGTATAACATGTGGGAAAAAGCACTTGGTCTATTAGGGTTTAACTTAAAGAAAACACACTAGGGAAGTTGTTGAGAGTCATGCAACCACTTAACAGCCATTACTTCCTTCCTCAGCCCAGATGATTTTGACCAAGCTCCGTGAAGAGAACCAAGTCTTACAGCTTAGACCATCTGCCTGTCATAAAAATCTGTCACCAACAACTTCAAGATGTCTCACAAACAGGGACTGAAGAAGAGGAACATGATACTTATTTAAAATTTTGTAAGCTATTATTGTAACCCATGCTAAAATACAAATTAAATGGGGTGTTAACTGGTGCCCTAATCCTTTGAATAACACTTTTTAGTTCTTGTGTCTATCAGAAAGTTTTACTATATACACTCACTCAGCAAATCATCAATCACACTGCAATCATCCAATCATACGGCAGCAGTGCAATGAATTAAATCATGCAGATACAGATAGGGAGCTTCAGATATCAAACACCAGGAAGGGGAGAAAATGTGATCTGTTATTTCAAGTGTGGCATGATTGTTGGTACCAGACAGACTGCTCTGAGTATTTCTGTAACTGATCTCCTGGGATTGTCATGCACAACACTCTAGCGTTTACTCAAAATGGTCCAAAAAACAAAAAACATCTACTGAGTGTCAGTTCTGCAGGCCTGTGATGATGCCGGTTCTGCTCCATGCTCCCATCGCTGTTCAGGGGCCCTTGAACCCAACACCTTCACATTTGGTGGCAGCAGTGGGATGAGCTAGCAGTGAGGACAGAAGAGGAGACAGAGCAGCAAGCAGGATTGGTGACAGACTTGAAAAGAACCCATGTACCCAAGCCGGAGGAAGACATTTTATGGACAGAGCTTTTTATGGACATTTATTTATTGTTGGTTTTTATGTCTTTTAAAGTTCTTATTCTTTTAATGTCCTATTTTTATGAAGGGGGCTTGGGTTGGTTTTATGGTGGGATTGTTTAGTGCTTTTATTGTTTTAGTGCAGTTTAGAGTGGCCGAGCTGTGGACCTGAGCTCCAGTTGCATTGGGTTGGCAGTGGCGTGGAACCTTCCTGTGCAACTGGAGTCTTATGGGGGGTGGAATGTGGTGTTATGGGTCCACAGCTCGCTCAGCAAAGGCCATTTTTATTTAAATAAATAATTACAGCGCTTGCGGTGGCTTAGTGAGGGGGCGTGGTGGTCGTAGCAAGCCGCAGGGCGATCTGCGGTGTGGGCGTTTCTCACCTAGTGCACAGGTGAGGGACTGCCCACATCCGTGATTGTTCCTGTGGCTAATGTGCTGCAGCTGCTATGGCCCCACCTCAATATATAGAAGCGCGAGTCGGTTACAAAGGGTGAGGGAAAAAAAAAAAGAACAAGGAAGTGACAGAAAGACGGAGGTTGCTGGAGAAAGCAGGAGAGAGAGATGGTGCGTGTGTGAGGCGAGCGAGCGAACGAGCGCTTGCGGGCAGCTGCATGGAAGCCTGGGTGTTAAGCCGACACCCGGGAGTTGAAGTAGAAGTCGCTCCCGCTGAGCGATCATGTAGCGGGAGTGACCAACGAAGGAGAGACTGTCCGCATAAGGCCGGGGCGGCGGCAGGAGTCAGGAGGCTTGGAAGTAAAGTCCTTGGTGTGGGCGTCCTGGAAACCAAGGAGTCCAAGTCTCAGGCCTGGGATGAGTGCCAGACCGAAGCCAGGATCGGGAGGACTCCAGATCTGTGTGTGTGAGAGAAAGGGGCAGCTGCATAGAGAGCGTCTCGCCTGTTGCAAAGCCCAACCAGGAGAAGCAGGTGAGACACTAGTATAGAAGAGCACCGGGCTTATTGATTTGAGAATGCTTCCAGCAACGGTTTTAACCTCTGGTTTTTAAAGGACTGTTTGTTTTTGTATTTTTAAACCTCCACATTTCTTTTATGGATTATTTATTTAAAGAAGACATTTTGGGAATCACTGCACTATTTAATTGAACACTTTGTTTTGTTTGACTGTTTTTAATAAAAGCACTGTGCACTTTTTTATGATCCCTTGCTCTATTGCTATTGTTGCCTCACTGTCTAGCTCACCTCGGTTATATCTATCAACGATGTTGGGTTTAAGGGCTCCCGAACAGCGGATGGAAGCATGGAGCAGAACCCGCATCGTCACAAGACCTTGTTGCTAAGAAAGGTCAGAGGAGAATGGCCAGGCTGGTTCATGGTGATAGAAAGGCTACAGTAACTCAGATAACTCAATTTCCGGCGCCGTCGCGAGTGGCAGCCATTCCAGCAGCTCCGTGTATGACTTTATCTTTTCACCTTTTTTTCTCTATTTCTCTGTTTCACTGATCACTTCTACCACTTCCTTTTATGTGGAATCGCTCCCTGGACACTTTTTACTATTTTTACTATATCACATGGATTTTTACACTCTGGGATTCACCTATTCAAGTAGTCAGCTTAAAGCACTGAGAAGAAATGCTCATGCCGGTGTGGTTCCTTATTTGCCTGACGAGGTAAGAAGATGATATCGGGGCAGCCGAGCTGGCACAAAGATAAAAGATAAGATAAAAGCCAAGCAGCTTGCGAGGAAATGGCGTTATAAACCGTCAGTGCTTTCTGTGATCCTTGGAAATGTGAACTCACTACCAAATAAGATCGACGAACTGGCCGCGCTGGTGAAAAATGTCAGAACCTACAGAGAATGCAGCTTGCTGTGTTTTAGTGACACATGGCTAACAACTACCATCCCAGATGCTAACGTGGAGCTACCCAGGTTTAGCACAGTTAGAGCAGACAGAGATGCAAATACCAGTGGGAGGCGGAAAGGAGGAGGACTCGCTCTCTATGTGAATACAAGGTGGTGCAACTCTGGACATATAAACATTAAAATCTCCACTTGCTCCAGAGACATCGAACTGTTGGCCGTAAGTCTGCGTCCCTATTACTTGCCCAGAGAGTTTGGACACGTGATTGTTGTTGTTGTTTACATCCCCCCTCGAGCAAATGAGGAGATAGCGAGTGACGTCATCCATTCCGCAGTTGCTAAGTTACAAACGCAGCACCCTGAGGAACTTGTGCTAATCGCTGGAGACTTTAACCAAGTGATGCTGGACAAAACATTACCTGCCTTCTCCCAGTATATGGAATGTAACACCCGGGTAAATAGGACTATCGACCTACTGTATGCAAACGTTAAAGACACATACAGCGCCACCCCGCTGCCTGCGCTTGGGAAAGCAGATCATAACCAGGTTCTGCTTCAGCCTCACTACAAAACAAGAGTGAGGGAACTACCTACAACCACGCGCTCATTCAGGAAGTGGTCCCCTGAGGCAGAGCAGGCTCTGAGAGACTACTTTGGAACTACGGACTGGGATATCCTGCAAGGATCACATAGTGAGAACATTGAGGAGGTTGTTGACTGCACTACTGACTACATCAACTTCTGTATGGACATTGTAGTTCCAGTAAGAACAGTACGCTGCTATTCTAACAACAAGCCATGGATTACAAGTGACATCAAGGGCCTTTTGAACCAGAAGAAAAGGGCTTTTAAAGGCGGTGATCAGCATGAGCTCAAGCGCGTGCAGAAGGAACTCCGAGTCCAGCTCAGGGTAATGAAGGAGCAGTACAGGAGAAAGCTGGAGCAGAAGTTGCAGAATAACAGCATGAAGGAAGTGTGGGATGGGATGAAGATCATCACTGGCTGCAGCTCGAAGCGAGGTGCCACCATCGAGAGAGACGTGGAGAGAGCAGGTTTGACCACCCTAATCCACTCTCACCTCGGAGTACTGCACCCTCCACCCATCCTTCTGCTGATACCAGCATAGGTGAGACATCCCCACCCACAATTACAGCAGCACAGGTGAGCAGAGAGCTGAGGAGACTTCGTGCCAGCAAAGCAGCGGGTCCAGATGGTGTATCGCCACGACTGCTGAAGGCCTGTGCGTTGGAACTAGGGAGTCCTCTACAGCGCATTTTCAACCTGAGCCTGGAACAGGGGAGAGTCCCGAGGCTTTGGAAAACATCTTGTATCACCCCAGTCCCAAAGGTATCACGTCCTAGTGAGCTGAATGACTTCTGGCCTGTTGCTCTGACGTCACATGTGATGAAGACCATGGAGCGGCTGCTGCTTCACCACCTGAGGCCACAGGTCCACCACGCCCTTGACCCTCTGCAGTTCGCATACCAGGAGAAGGTGGGAGGGGACGGTGGGTGCCATCATCTATATGCTACACTGACCCCTCTCCCACCTGGACAGAGGCAGTGGTGCTGTTAGAATTATGTTTTTGGACTTCTCTAGCACCTTCAACACCATCCAACCTTTGCTCCTTAGGGACAAGCTGACTGAGATGGGAGTAGATTCACACCTGGTGGCATGGATCGTGGACTATCTTATAGACAGACCTCAATATGTGCGTCTCGGGAACTGCAGGTCTGACATTGTGGTCAGCAACACAGGAGTGCCGCAGGGGACTGTACTTTCCCCGGTCCTGTTCAGCCTATATACATCAGACTTCAAATATGACTCAGAGTCCTGCCACGTGCAAAAGTTCGCTGATGACACTGCTATTGTGGGCTGCATCAGGAGTGGGCAGGAGGAGAAGTATAGGAAGCTAATCAAAGACTTTGTTAAATGGTGTGACTCAAACCACTTACACCTGAACACCAGCAAAACCAAGGAACTGGTGGTGGATTTTAGGAGGCCCAGGCCCCTCATGGACTCCGTGATCATCAGAGGAGACTGTGTGCAGACAGTACAGACCTATAAATACCTGGGAGTGCAGCTGGATGACAAATTGGACTGGACTGCCAATACTGATGCTCTGTGTAAGAAAGGTCAGAGCCGACTATACTTCCTTAGAAGGTTGGCGTCCTTCAGCATCTACAATAAGATGCTGCAGATGTTCTACCAGACGGTTGTGGCGAGTGCCCTCTTCTACGCGGTGGTGTGCTGGGGAGGCAGCATAAAGAAGAAGGACGTCTCATGCTTGGACAAACTTGTTAAGAAGGCAGGCTCAATTATAGGAGTAAAGCTGGACAGTTTAACATCTGTGGCAGAGCGACGGGCATTAAGCAAACTCCTGTCAATCATGAAGAAT
>JANRMT010062852.1:35966369-35987518 GCA_026402145.1 Polypterus bichir lapradei | reverse complement strand
TATCTATCTATCTATCTATCTATCTATCTATCTATCTATCTATCTATCTATCTATCTATCTATCTATCTATCTATCTATCTATCTATCTATCTATCTATCTATCTATCTATCTATCTATCTATCTATCTATCTATCTATCTATCTATCTATCCGCTGTGTACAACTGTGGTGAGTAGAAATACATCACAGAATGCACAACACTGAAATGGATAAGCAACAACAGCAGCAGACCATGTCAGACCCCACTCCTGTCACCCAAGAATACAAAGCTGAGGCTGCAGTGGGCACAGACTCACCAAAACCGGACAGTTTAAGGCTAAAAAAACATAACCTGGTTTGATGAATTTCATTTTCTACTGAGGTACACAGAAAAGGGTCAGAATTTGGCTCAACATCATGAATTCATTCCCCATAATTGGGGGACCAGACTGGTGGTGGTGGTGATGTAATGGTGTGGAGAATGTTTTCTTGGCACACTTTGGGCCCATTAATAACAATCTGTAATCGCTTTTATGTCATGGCCTATCTGAGTTTTGTTGCCAACCATCTCTTCATGGTCACAATTTACCCCTCATGTTATGGCTACTTCCAGCATGATGATCTCACAAAGCAAAAGTCTTCTCAATCCGGTTTCATGAACATGTCAATGAGTCCAATGTTCGTCAATGGCCTTCGCAGTCACCAGATCTGATTCGAAGAGAACACCTTTGGGATATTCTGGAACAGGAGATTCACAGCATGAATGTGCAACTGACAAATCTACACAAATTGTGTGGTATAGGCATGTCCACATGGAGCAGAATCTCAAAAGAATGTTTTCAACATCTTGTGGAATCCATGCCAATGAAGAACTGAAGCTGTTTTGAGAGCAAAGTAGTATGGTGTGCCTAGTAATTTGCTCAGTGAATGTATATATTAGTCTTTACTATAACAAAGAGACTAGAAGTCACAAAAAGAGTTTGGGGTCCCAGTCAGGGAGAACCCCATTTCATAGCAAATGTGTTACATTTTGAAAAGAGCGGTGAAACTTTCACATTTCTGGTCATTTTAAGCTCAGCTCAGTATGGCTGACATTAGTCAAATGATGGCTTTGTTCCTTCTTGTATCAGCTGAGCTTAAAGAGGTGGATCTTGGGGTGGCTGGAAGTGACATCATTGATCTTTGGGTGGTACTTCCTTTGTCCTGTGAACAGGATCAGATATACATATTATACATAGTGAAACCCCCCGAGCCCCCATGTGCACTTTTAAATTGGCTCAAATAAGACATCACAATGGCTGCTGGTATGACAGTATATAACAGGAACAATTACACTCTATCTTCATCTTGTAAGTTGCCTTGGACAGATGCATCAGACAAATACATAAGCAACATAATGTTTAACCAAACAGAGATTAAGAGGTAACATGATTGATGTTTTTACAATTATGGAAGGAATCAGTATGATGGATCCTATTGATTACTTTAAATAAAGTTCAACAAGAACACAGAGACACAGGGGGTAGATGTCTCGTTAAGGGTAGATTTGACAAAAATATTAGTTTATCTTCACACAAAGAAGCACAGACACATTGAATAAGTTGCTAAGAAGTGTAGCAGAGAGTACGACTTCAGGGACTTTAAAAACTTAATTAAAAATTTTTAATTTGAAAATATTATGACTTGAATTTTGGCAGGCTTCATTGGGCTGAATGCCCTGTTCTCATCAAAATGTTTCAAATGTTCTAATGTGTAGTAATTAAAGCAATAAAAAAAACAATAAATAGACTCATTCAGGTTCATCGAGTGTGTCTTTAGTGGTGTCACATGCGTATGCTTGGGAGGCAGCTTAAGGTCTGTGATGATGGTGGTTACCTGTCGAACCAGGGGTTGGCGCTATGTTCTAGTGCTTTTTATCTTCATCCCTCTGCAGAACGGAAGATTGATGGCCGTTCCACTGCTGACCCGTCTCTTCCTGCCAGGAATCCATGTGACCTGACGTTCAGGCATTTTGTAATAAATTCTACATTCTACTCCCACCTGAAAAGATGTCATTTTCACTTTGGTAAAAAGGATAATTTTTCTATCATTCATTTCCATTGAGAGAGTTATGGATATGCCGCAAACCTTTTCCTGTATTTGCTTCTTTTCTTACAGTGGGAAAATAATTGACATCCTGGTGGTTTATTGTGCACAGCCACGGAGCTAGCCATATATATACAGTATATATAGTGTGGAGACTGGCCCGGACACAGACAGGCGAACACCGATGGTTCAAGCACTAACACACGTTTATTATACATAATTTACAATGTGCACACACACACAACCCGGCAACCCAGCACCAATCACCCGTCAAGTTCTGCCCTCTCAAAATGCCTGTACTGTCTTCTGACCTCCTCCATTCCACTCTTCAGAGCTCCGTCCACTTCCACCCGACTCCAGCCATCAAATGGATGGAGGCGGCCCCTTTTATATTCACCCGGATGTGCTCCAGGTGCCTCCCAATGAGCTCCCTGGTGTGGTGGGTGCCGGCTGTGCACCGGGAAGCGCTCCGGGTGTCTCTGGTCTTCGTCCCCCCAACACGTGGCAGGTATCTGGGTGCCCCCTGGCGGTGACCACGGGCCTCTATAGGGTTGAGCTTCCATGCTCCTTTCCCGTGGTCCCCATAGCCACCAGGGCGGTCGCCCCCTCATGGTCTGGAGGAGGCGTAATCCCTCCTTCGGTCCTTCCGGGTGTCCCGGCTGGGTACCGCCCCCAGCCGCTCGCCACAATAGTGATAATAGCAGATTTGAGCCCCAAAGGAATGTTAGGTAGTCACTGTTTAATCCAAGGGTAGTGAGGGAAAATCTGGCTAAATAATTAGCACATGAGGGTGCTAAAACAAGAAAAGAATGTAGTGCCTCTGAGCAATCCTTCTCAGTCATCCTGCCTTGGCCTCCTTCTATCTCAGTTCACGAACAGATGATCCTCCTCTTCTGGTTAGTCCAGTTGCTGTGGATCAGTGGCTGGGATCAGGTCATCCTGGAGGGGAGGAGACAGAAAAGAAAAAAAAAACAGGCCAGATCAGTGGCCAGAATAAAGTGCTCCCCACAGTAACCATCAAATGACGGATGCATTACTCAGTGAGGCTGTGAATTGTAGTTGCCTCGGTGGTGCAGTGAACCTGCTGTTGCCTCGCACGTGAACGAACAATCCTTGACAGACGCGTCACCCACGTTTCGGCACTGGGGGCGGATTTAGTGGGTCTTACAATATACTGTATATACTATATACAGTATAAATATACTGTACAAACATACTGTATAAATATATATATATAGACTGTATAAAACATTGTCAAAGTTGCACAGGAGACTGGCAAAGGGAACAGCTTTCCAAGAAGCAAAATTTTTTCTTGCTGAACTGGCAGGTACGAACACAAGACCTTATTCAGAAGGGGTTTGTCAACAGCAGAGAAGCACAGGTTGTATCTGTCAAACGTGGCGGTCCAGCTACTGTCTCCAGGTCAAAAGAGCACAAAGTCCTCCTCTTCAAACAGGTTCAACGGCTTGGAAGCAGTGAGTGAAGCAGACACAGTTTGAGGGAAAGAGGACAGGAAAGCGAGCCGTTAGGTTGGCAGGGGCTCGGTCTTGTAAATGTTCTAAACCTTGTGCGAGAAACGTTGTGCAGTAAACGTGCAAGCCTGCAGATGATCCCGCAAAGAATATGGGTAATAGTGTGTTTTGTTTCTCATTGAAATACTGTTTAAGAGGGAGTTACTAAAGGGCAACTGCATTTCTTTGCCATAGGTTTACTGTTACTAACAGTTCGCAGTTAAGAGCATAAAAGTGTACCACTGGCGGTGCTACACAGGAGGAAAAACAGTATATATGTATATATATCCATCCATCTATCCATTATCCAACCCACTATATCCTATCTACAGGGTCACGGGGGTCTGCTGGAGCCAAACCCAGCCAACACAGAGCACAAGGCAGGAACAAACCCCGGGCAGGGAGCCAGCCCACCGCAGGGCAAACACACACACACACCAGGGACAATTCAGAATCGCCAATGCACCTAACATGCATGTCTTTGGACCGTGGGAGGAAACCCACGCAGACACGGGGAGAACATGCAAACTCCACGCAGGGAGGACCTGGAAAGAAAACCCAGGTCTTCTAACTGCGAGGCAGCAGCGCTACCCACTGCGCCACCATGCTGCCCGTGTATCTCTATATATAATCTTCATTTGGATCTTGATCTTTGTTTGTCCGCGAATGAATTAGAAGAAGAAGCACTAGATGGCAGTAGAGAGACAGCTAAAACATAGGCATTGCATTAAGAATCTCCTCCAGGCTTATACTACTGAAGACTGTAGTACTCCAGTCACACCTCAAAACACAGACATTCAAACTAAACAAATTGTTGTGCTTTAAATTAACTAAAGAGATCTTCATTTAGATCTTGATCTTTGTTTGTCCGCGAATTCCACGCATGCGTAGACCACTTTCCAGTTTAGTACGTTGTTGTTACTTACGGATGTCAACAATGTGGTGGAATAACGAAAGGTATGGTGGACAGTGTTACGCTGGTTAGCTCCTAAGGCCTGGTTAGAGAATGAGATTGCCGAAGATAAAAGGTACGTTCCTATGTAACATATGAAAGAAAGAAAGACAGTGGGTAAAATGAATGACAACGTAACAGCACGTTCCGGAAATTATTATTGTTACGTTGTAGCCGGCGAGTGCTGCGCGTCTCACAGTTGTACTGTAGCTTGCTCACATGTCAGTGAAGTGATCCCTATTTATGCTTTAAAGAGCCTGGATACCTATGTGTCCCCCTTTTATAACCATTGCTCCGTGTATATTGCCTTACTCTTTGGATTGCCACAAAGCAACCTGCAAGATTGGAGAAAGGTTGAGAAGACATCGTGAGAGGAAACGACAGCGTCGTGAAAACAAGACGGACTGTGAATGGACAGAAGCAGAAATGTTCCTACACCACCACATAATTACTATTCGAACAGTGATTCTAAATAGGTGATTCCAATCGAATCAATGTCCAAGGGTTTTCTTTTGTAATTTTGTTTCCCTTATAAAAAATCATAATGCTGTGCGACGAAGGGTCCAGTTCACGACTGGCAGCCACGTTTAAACAGGGAGCCCTTCACAGACAACTTTAACACGCGCAACGTAGTTGGGTGCACATGGCTAGTATATATATATATATAATATAAGAGAGAGAGACAGATTCCTAAGCTTCTTCACTTTCTGCACACTTTATTGTGTTTTACACTTCATTTGAAATGGATATATAAAGGGTAATCAGCAAAAATTGGGACACTTGTAGGAATTGTTTGCATCTCCTGTCGATTCTTAATAACTTCCATTGCTGCAGATAAGTTAGCTATAAGTTGTTAAGAAAAAGTCTTTTTGTATAACTCTGAAAATGAGTTTTTTTTAAACTGTGGCAGCCTATCATGTACCGTTATACCACTTCACGTGATTCACTAGACTTAAAGCGTTTAAATTTCAATTAAAACTGGAAAAATGGAAGTATTCTAAAACTTTTGCATGCGTGTGTGTTTATATACACATTTGTCAGTCAAAAGATTAAAGCCACTACCAGGTAAAGAGAATAACATTGATAATTGTAAGGAAAAAGAAAATAAAGTACTTGAAACCTGCCTGCCTGTTAAATTACTGTGGGCCATCCAGACTGCAGACTAAGGTATGACCTTTGATATCAGACCTCTGTTCATTAACAATGATTACAGTTATACTTCTAGATGGTAACAGGCCTTGCTGATAACAGTAATTGGTGATCCTTGTTATAGTTGTCATTTATTTCAAGAAGATTGAACTATATTTAATGAAATCTGTTTTTGAACTAAGACTTAGGATATAGGTGGCACGGTGGTGCAGTGGGTCGCTGCTGCCTTGCAGTTAGGAGACCTGGGTTCGCTTCCCGGGTCATCCTTACGTGGAGTTTGCATGTTCTCCCCGTGTCTGCATGGGTTTCCTCTAACAGTCCAAAGACATGCTTGGTTAGGTGCATTGGCGATTCTAAATTGTCACTAGTATGTGCTTGGTGTGTGCTTGGTGTGTGTACGTGCCCTGCGGTGAGCTGGCGCCCTGCCCGGGGTTTGTTTCCTGCCTTGCGCCCTGTGTTGGCTGGGATTGGCTCCAGCAGACCGCCGTGACCCTGTAGTTAGGATATAGCGGGTTGGATAATGGATGGATGGACTTAGGATATATCTGCTGGATTTCATGATGATGTTAAAAACTTTGATTTGTTGTTCTGATAGAACAAAACTGAGGAATTATAAGGGAAAAGAAAAAAAAAGTGCTTGAAACTGGCTGCCTGTTAAACTAGGACATCCTGACTTCATTTGTGCCAGCACACTTTATATTAGAAAATGAGATCATATACAGTACAACCTTTAACTTTGTTCTTTGTTATGTGATAACTGTTTACTTATGAGAAGTCTTATTTCTTATAGTCTGGGACTTTACATAGTACTGAATTCAAAGGTGTGTTTTTGGACTATACCAGTTATCTAATGCTGACTGGTGAAAATAAAATATATTGAAATGTTACATAAAGTTACCTAACTGATAAAGGAAGCTTCTCTGAGAGGTCTTTAGTCTGCCTTGATGATCTGAAGAAGGCACATGGGAGCTCCACTTATAGGTGCAAATAAAGGAGGCCATGTTTGAATTCCACATACAACAATGGCTCAAGAGCCTTCTTTAGTTTATATTTCTCCACAGCAATGATATCATTTCAGTGGCACCTGTCAAGGTGTGGGATATATTAGGCATCAAGTGAATAGTTTTTTCTTGAAGTCAGTGTGTAGGAAGCAAGAAAAATGGGCAAGCATAAGGATCTAATCAACTTTCACAAGGGCCAGGCAACTGAGTCAGAGCATCTCCAAAATGGCAGGTCTTGTGGGGTGTTCCCAGTATGAAGTGGTTAGTACCTACTAAAAGTGGTGATGGGTGAGCCTTCCCTCCCTCTGCCTTTTCCTCCAGTTAGTATTCTTTCCTAATCTTTTGCCCGGGCCTTTACCACTCTTACGGATCTCTAGTCTTTCTCACTGCGTCTTCTTCACATGAGTGGCTAGCCCTGCATACTCTGAGGCATGCAAACCTGTACGGCTGCAAAACTCCTGACTTACTCAAGCCCCTTATCTCCACTCTTTCTGTTCTGCCTAAAGGGTCTTGTTATAACTATTTAAACCATGAAATGGTCATAAATAATTATCTTTATTCTCTTGTCACTATCTGTGACGTGACCCATCATAAACCTGTGCAGACAAAGAGAGCCGAGCCTCGATTTGAATTAAGTGAGTTAGAATGAGTAGGCAGCAGTGCGCACCACAGCTCTCTGAAATCAGTCAATGCCAATTTTATTGTGACCATTTTATTTATTTCAGAAGAAAAGCTGTAGAGGCCTTCACAAATTTGCAAAATGTTTTGGACCACCCCAACATACTAGCCCCTCAACTAACCACTAAGTCACTGGCAGCCAGTAGCTGCTCCTCTTATTGCAGAATCACTTGCTGTCACCTTTTCTTAAGAGCCGGCCTGCGGCTCAGCACAACTGTGGCTTTAACCATCATCTGTGATTTGGATGGTCAGTAGAAAAATGACGTACTTCAGGATTCAAGGATGTTATTCCCAAATCAGCTGGTCTCAAGAGAAAGAGAAACACAGCTCAACACTGACAGCCTTGACTAAACACATCCTCAGTGTGAATGTAAAAACCGAGAATTAATGACGTGAAGAGAAAAGATTAGAAACATTTATGGAGATGACAAATAATGGCTGCTGCTTGTCGGAAGCTGAAGGGAAAAAAAAAATAAAAGCTGGCGTATTGAATGGAGTTGTGAGCTGAGCTCTCAGAAAATAAGATATGACATGCTATAAAAAGAAACAGCACATTTGACCCTAAAATACAAAAGGAAGCAGGAAATGGCCTGCACGCCTATAAATAATTATACTTCATGTATTTTTTGAGTCGATCTGAAGAATATTTAAAAAAAAATGATTATTTTGTTATTTAATTTAGAATCTTTCAACATTCTGGCCAGGTATCTAAATGTTAAGGTCAAGCCAGAGTTCCTCTCCCGTTTATATTTAAAATGCTCTTCCTTTTTTTTACTTCTTCTTCAATTTTTATTATTGTTGATTGGTTTTTTAAAAATGTTTTTATAATAATATTCCATTTATTTACTTGTCTAATTGTATATTATCTGTTTATTTTAATTCTATTTTGTTAAAATCTGTGGATTTTGTGGTTTTCTTATGTTCCTGGTATTTTGTGGGTGGTTTTCCAAAGAGCAGGGGCCACTTATCCATAACTGTTAATAGACCACCTCCAGCACTATAAAAGCATGCTGGGAATGGAAGTCCAACTGGTTCATTTTGATTTGGAGTTATTCATGATCATTATATACACACTAGCTATGTATGCCCATGCTGTAAAAAGCCCGGGGTCCTAGAAACTATTGAAATCGTCAGAAAAAGTTGAAATGTAGAGATGTCAGGAAATTGAAAGGAACTACTCTGGGCATCACCTTGTAGGAGGTTTCATTTGCCAACGTGCTTGCATCACTTTTGTATTAGTGGCGGGAGGAAAAGTAAAAGGGATACTGTTTTGGCGATGTGCTTGCCTTGCTTCTGCATTGGTGGCTAAGCAACTTTGTCTTTCTTCAGAAGTTTCGTTTTGCCAACGTGCTGGCCTCACTTGTGTACTCTCATAGGTGGAGCCCTTACCCCGTCTCCAACTCTTACTTCCAGGTCAGACAGACAGACAGACACACTCACACTTCCACGCGTAGACATTTATATACAGTGGAACCTTGGTTCACGAACGTCTATGAACACATACAAATCGGGTTACGACCAAAAAGTTCAACAAACTTTTGTATCTGTTCACGACCACACACTCGGTTGACGAACAAGCCAGTTTCCCTTCCCTTTCGGTTTGTACGCAGTGATGATTTCTGCACATGTTCAGTCTCTCTCTGTGCATTCGCTGTGAACTCATTGTGCTCCATTTCGTTTCCCTTCTGGTTTGTACGCGCCGATGATTTCTGCACGTGTTCAGTCTCTCCCTATCTATACTAATAAAAGGCAAAGCCCTCACTGACTGTCTGACTGACTGACTGACTCACTCACTCACTCACTGACTCATCACTAATTCTCCAACTTCCCGTGTAGGTAGAAGGCTGAAATTTGGCAGGCTCATTCCTTACAGCTCACTTACAAAAGTTAAGCAGGCTTCATTTCGAAATTCTACACGTAACGGTCATAACGGTCGACAACATCCGCCATGTTGAACTTTCTTATTTATGGCCCCATCTTCACGAAATTTGGTAGGCGGCTCCCCTGCGCTAACCAAAACCAATGTACGTACTTATTTCGGTGGTATGATGCCACTGTCGGCCGCCATATTGAACTTTCCAACGTCATTAATTCTCCAACTTCCTGTGTAGGTAGAAGGCTGAAATTTGGCAGGCTAATTCCTTACAGCTTACTTACAAAAGTTAAGCAGGTTTCATTTCGAAATTCTACGCGTAACTGTCATAATGGTCGACAATGTCCGCCATGTTGAACTTTCTTATTTATGGCCCCATCTTCACGAAATTTGGTAGGCGGCTTCCCTGCACTAACCGAAGCCAATGTATGTACTTATTTCGGTGGTATAACGCCACTATTGGCCGCCATATTGAACTTTCCAATGGTCTTTTATATTTTCCCTCAGTTTAAAAAGGTTTAATTTTCTTCTTAATAAAAATTTTAAGGCAGTACTTCGCTGCTGCGAAGCGCCGGTATTTTGCTAGTACTGTATATTGTTCTCGGTGCATCACGCAGAAGGACTCTACCTCAAAACTGTAACCTCCTCTCAACCCAGCTTCCTCCTGTGGTATAGCGGGTCCACAGCTCCCATCAAAAAGGCCAGTTTTAATAAATAATCACAGCAGTTGTGGCTTAGCAAGGGGGTGTGGTGGTGTGTGGCCGAAGCGGTTCCTGAGGAGTTCGTGATGTGGGCGTTTCTCACCTAAGTGCACAGGTGAGAAGCGGTCAGCATCCGTAATTGTTCCCAGGAGCTGCTGATTGACACGACTACCACGCCTCTTCATAAATAGAAGTGTGAGTCGGCTAAAGGGAAAAAGAAGAGAACAGGAAAGAACGGGGGGTTGCAGGAGAAGGCAGAAAGCAGGAAGCAGGAGGAGAAAGCCGGTGCAGGAGAGAGAGAGAGAGAAAGCAAGCGAGCACAGGCTCGCGTGCATCTGAGAGTGAGCGAGCTGCTGAGCAGGGAGCCTGTGCGTTTGTCTCAGTGTTATTCAATGTTTTTACATTTAGTTTACTATTGCACTGTGCATTCTATGGTATAATTAACTATTATTGTGCTTAAAAATCTTTAAAGAAAATATATTTACATACAGTTCGTACGGTCTGGAACAGATTAATTGTATTTACATACAATCCTATGTTGGAAATTACTTCGGGTCATGACCAAATTGGGTTACGACCAGAGTTTTGGAAGGAATTATGGTTGTCACCCGAGGTTCCACTGTATAAGACATTGTCAGCCATTTTAGTGGAAGACTGGGTGCCTTCTGGTGCAGTTCCTTAGGGTGGGCTGGTGGGATTTAGACCTTCGTCCCTGGTTGTTTTTTAAGGCCTTGCATTGTGTAGGCCAGTTTGTGAGATGACTCATAACACTAAGACTCTGGTAATCACCACCAGGAGCTGTTAACCACTTTTCATGTATGACCAGCCAACTGTCTCAGAAGGAAACCTTTTGAACTGCAAAGAATTAAAGAATTGTGAACTGAAACGGGTATTTGAGCCAACTGTCTAGAAGACCACTTTCATCACTGCTCTCCTGTGTATTACCAAGATTTGGGTTATCTTGCATTGTCTTGTTGACCCCATTTAATTTCCAGAAAAAAAAAGAAAACTTTTGCAAAAATAAAGCTTGGTTAATAATGTCATATTGATGTAAAATACAGTGGCTCTTTGCCGATGTCTATTTTTCATAAGCGCCAGGTCACAAATGACTACTTCCTCTCAGGTCAGGTGGTTTATATGGGGGCAGGGGTGGAAGAGGTCGGATGATGATCGGAAATGACATCAGATAAGTCCTCCTCCACTGTAGGGCAAATGGAAATTGGGTTAAAGCAGGTGTTACATTCAAAGTGTTCCCCGTATTTTTCACCAATCTCATACCAGCAAGGCATGGGCTTGCGTGACTGACTATATATATAAATATAATACAGCAACAAAAATTAGAAAAGAGGAAGGAAACCACTTACTGCAACCTCTAGAATATAATACAAACATGAGGCAGAAGTGTTAAAGACAGCAACACTGACAACTGTGCATAAGTAAACAGAGCTTAAAACTGTTAGCACCAGCTGCTGGGCTGAGTGATGGCCATCTGAGGCTTTTTTTAGCTTCAGCCAGTCTGTTGTGGAGTAAATAAACAGCTAAAGAAACCTAAATAGACACATTGACATAGACACCAGCTTCATATTAATAGAACATCTAACTGATCATACAGTATATTGGGTCTGTTTTGAGATAAAGCTGATATGATTGGTGATGACTGGCTGAATGTTTGCATTATGGGCAGGAGGGGCACCTCACCAGATGGCACTATTGTGCAAAAATGTAAAAAGCAGACTTATTTCAATAATTGAACATATTGTTACAATGTTTATAGCAAACTCAATTCCATCATCACAATCAGATTTGTCCGATTATTCCAATTTCCTATTTAGAAAAAAATTCTTTTCTGTTCATAAGTAGGCATATCTTTGCTCTGGTGTGCTCATGTGCAGCCTGACCATTTCAGTTCCATCTTAGGTTTTGAAGGCTAAAGCCTTATTAAGTGACCTGTTTATTGACTTTTGGATTTGGATGAAGTTTAAATGATGTGTGAATTTGCACATGTTGCTATTTTGGAGTGTTATCAGGAACTACTTAAATCGCTAATTTACAATTTAATCATTTTACCAATTGAAAATTGACATTTACTTATTTGGCTGATACATTTACCCAAGGTGACTTACAACATTTACGATTAAACCGGTTTCTTTTCTTTTGAGTTTTCCAATTGGAGCACAGGCAGGTCAAGTAACTTGATCAGAGTCACACAGTGTCTGGGGCAAGGTTTGAACCCACAACCTCAGGGTTTGAAGTCCAAAGTCTTAACTACTACACCACACTGCCTGTTTCATGAATAGTCATTTGAATTTCTACTTTTAGTGTTGAGTGCTTGATGTTGCTGTCAAGATAACTTTTAATACATGGTGGTTGTACTGTATGCCAATATGTTGACAGAACTTCATTTTATATGATTTTTTATGGACTTATTCAACAAACATTTTAGTTACTGGTGATGGTATTCTAAAATGTTAAATTATAAAATGCATTTTCCTTCCCTCATTCTCTCATGCAAGGTTTACTGATGATCATCTCCTTTCTTGGCCGCACTCAAAACACTGCTGCTCCTCTAGTCTTCCACAACTCTTTCCATGTGGTTCAAATGATCTTTTCTCTGCCACATCACTACCTGCACATTCATGCTGCTGGGTCTGCTTCACAACACTTATTTGGAGTCAGAGACAACACCATTTGCATTTACTTTCCCAAACTATCTGAGAATTTGCTTGCCAGAATCCTTCTCCGAAAGTCATATGCCTGGGCCAGATGAACTGGCCCAGTAAATGCTGTTCTTTAAGTGCTTAGTCATCTTCTTCTCATTCTCTACCTCTCTTTCTCCCTCTCTGCCTCACACAGACAGATACTCTCTCTGAACAGGCTCGTTTTTTGGTCCACTTCTCAAGATGGTGCTGTCCCTCCTGACAGTTCACAGACACCTTTGCACCATCTCTGTCCCAGGTCCATGTGGCCCAGTAGAAATTTCATGGCAAAAATTCCATTGTTGGTGTTGTCATATACTGTATGTGCGATTGGGAGACCACCTCAGGGCTCATTTGATAGTAATTACCCTCCAAACCAGTGGTTGGCACTGTCATCTAATGCCTCTCTACTACCTCCCTCTGCAGAAAGAATGATTGATGGACTGGCCTCTGGTGACATCACTTCCAGTATCAGGTCTACCGAACCTTCCTCTTCCTATGAGTGTCCTACTTAAACTACCATCTTGGGAAAGTATAGAGAGACTTGCCTGAAGCAGACTTGATTTTTTTTTGTTTCAATTTAGTTTCCATCAGAATATAAGAGGATCACTTCGGTGCCCCAAACCTTCCTGATCTCTCTGTTTATTCTTTCACAGTGTTTATATTGTATTTACCATCTTCAATACTCTCAGTCAGCTGTGGAAATATCTTCATGAGGTGGAACAGTTGACCATTTTATCCATCAACATTGATAAGACTAAAGAGTTAATTGTTCATTTCAAGAAAAAAAAAACTGCCCTGATCACATCCCTCTCTGCATGAATGGCTCCACCACGCAGATTGTAAGGAATGTCAAGTTCCTTGGCATTTACATAACTGAGGAACTTCACATGGACTAACAATACCACTTTGTTAATTAAAAAGAACCAACAGAGACTACGGCGTTTTGAGCTGACTAAAATAAACGCGTTTGCTGTTACAGAGGCACCATCAAAAGTATTCTGACCAGCTTCATTATAATCTGGTACAGCAACTGCAGCATGTTTGACCACAAAAGATTGCAGAGCATAGTGAGGTCAGCAGAAAGTATTATTAGGGTGCCTCTCCTTTCTCTGGAATACACTTTCTCCAAATGCCATGTACAGTGCATCCGGAAAGTATTCACAGCGCATCACTTTTTCCACATTTTGTTATGTTACAGCCTTATTCCAAAATGGATTAAATTCATTTTTTCCTCAGAATTCTACACACAACACCCCATAATGACAACGTGAAAAGAGTTTACTTGAGATTTTTGCAAATGTATTAAAAATAAAAAAATTGAGAAAGCACATGTACATAAGTATTCACAGCCGTTGCCATGAAGCTCCAAATTGAGCTCAGGTGCATCCTGTTTCCCCTGATCATCCTTGAGATGTTTCTGCAGCTTAATTGGAGTCCACCTGTGGTAAATTCAGTTGATTGGACATGATTTGGAAAGACACACACCTGCCTATATAAAGGTCCCACAGTTGACAGTTCATGTCAGAGCACAAACCAAGCATGAAGTCAAAGGAATTGTCTCGAGGCACAAATCTAGGGAAGGTTACAGAAAAAATTCTGCTGCTTTGAAGGTCCCAATGAGCACAGTGGCCTCCATCATCCATAAGTGGAAGAAGTTCGAAACCACCAGGACTCTGCCTAGAGCTGGCCGGCCATCTAAACTGAGCGATCGGGGAAAAAAGGCCTTAGTCAGGGAGGTGACCAAGAACCCGATGGTCACTCTGTCAGAGCTCCAGAAGCACCTGGAGGACTCTCTGACCATGAGAAACAAAATTCTCTGGTCTGATGAGACAAAGATTGAACTCTTTGGTGTGAATGCCAGGCGTCACGTTTGGAGGGAACCAGGCACCGCTCATCACCAGGCCAATACCATCTCTACAGTGAAGCATGGTGGTGGCAGCATCATGCTGTGGGGATGTTTTTCAATGGCAGGAACTGGGAGACTAGTCAGGATAAAGGGAAAGATGACTGCAGCAATGTACAGAGACATCCTGGATGAAAACCTGCTCCAGGGCGCTCTTGACCTCAGACTGGGGCGACGGTTCATCTTTCAGTAGGACAACGACCCTAAGCACACAGCCAAGATATCAAAGGAGTGGCTTCAGGACAACTCTGTGAATGTCCTTGAGTGGCCCAGCCAGGGCCCAGACTTGAATCCGATTGAACATCTCTGGAGAGATCTTAAAATGGCTGTGCACCGACGCTTCCCATCCAACCTGATGGAGCTTGAGAGGTGCTGCAAAGAGGAATGGGTGAAACTGGCCAAGGATAGATGTGCCAAGCTTGTGGCATCATATTCAAAAAGACTTGAGGCTGTAATTGCTGCCAAAGGTGCATCGACAAAGTATTGAGCAAAAGCTGTGAATACTTATGTACATGTGATTTCTCAGTTTTTTTTATTTTTAATAAATTTGCAAAAACCTCAAGTAAACTTTTCACATTGTCATTATGGGGTGTTGTGTGTAGAATTCTGTGGAAAAAAATTAATTTAATTCATTTTGTAATAAGGCTGTAACATAACAAAATGTGGAAAAAGTGATGCGCTGTGAATACTTTCTGGATGCACTGTATACTAGGCCTGCTATATTGTGCAAGACCATTCTCATGAATTCTTCATTCTTTTGCCATCTGGAAAAAGATACAACAGCATCAGATGCAGATCTGTCAGGTCTTGTGATAGCTTTGTCCCACAAGCTATCAGACTCATCAGCACAATGCAAACCACCATTATCTTCCATCCTACCCAAACATGTTAGATTGTGATCTCTCCCTCCAGTTCATGCTCAAATCATTTCATCTATCTTGCCAAAAGATATTTTCCTACATTGATCTGTAGAACTTGCATTTAATGGGTCTCTGTGGAATTGTGGAGGTTAATTGGATTAGCATATTGCCTATTTCAATTGTATGTTCCATGGTTTTGCCTATTTGTGCACAATGTGGGCGGAGTGGTGGCTCTGAGGCTAAGGATCTATGCTGGTATCCCGAAGGTTGCCAGTTTGAATCCCCGTCACTGCCAAAAGAGATCCTACTCTGCTGGGCCCTTAACCTTCAATTGCTCCAGGGGTGCTGTACAATGGTTGACCCCAAGGGGTATATGAAAACTAACAAATTCCTTATATGAGAAATTGTATAAGGCAAAATAAAGAACCAAAAAAAAAAATGTCTTGTCTCATTTTCACTATGTGCACACTGTGAGCCCTGAACTTTGTCATTTAATTTCTCTGTATATAGTGGAGATGACAGCAAATTTTTCTTTGACTTTGAAACATATGGTAATTGTTCTGATGTAATCTGATTATTATATACTGCATATACAAATTAGAAAATACCATGCATTTAAAGCTGATTTATGTAAAATAACACCCAATTCATAATTCTATTGTAGCTGGTACAGCTGTTCATTTAAGGATTCATGGTGGATGATTAAGTATAATCCACTCATGCACTGCTAGCAAGACACTACTGTATGTGCAACAATATGCTCTGCCATTATAAGTTTCTTCTAAGAGGAGTCTGTCAGGTTTAAAGTACAGGATAAATAAAGTGGGATAAACAGAAGGACAAGTGGTGTCCCAAAGAAAGGTTGTGATGCCAGTTGGGCCACTCCGTTGACCAAAAATGAAATGGACCAAAAGACCTTCCAAACCATACAAAACCAACTGCAATACTATGAAGATATAATTTAAGAAACAGCTAAGTTGTATTATCTTTACTTAAATACAAAAACATAACATTATTACATGAGCACTACGGCTCCTAACATTTTAAATGATTAGAAGGGCAGGTAAATGACCATGAATGACATCTTATAAGAACAAAATCCAGAGGGACAAGATAACCAGAAATATCCAAGAATCAAAGTTCTGTTAGCGAATATTCACATCGTAGTCCATTGGGCCGAAGTGTTTTAGGATTCATCCCTTCATCAGGGCTGCACGACTAAAAACTAAAGACACATAATTTTCTGATCTCATTAAAACATATGAAAACATACTCTGAAGAAGGGATATACACAATAAAACCTTATCAAAAGTAAAAACTTTCAAAGCACTACTCAGGCCAAGCATCTATAAGTCTGGTTAACAGACACTGAATTGAAAATAGGTTCTAGTGTGCTCATAAATCCCACAACTTAATTAAATTAGGATCTCATTATTACCTCTAAGTCTGAGAAGTGTAATAGAAAGGAATAAATAAAAATACTCAAAAATCCCAAAAGAGTACATAAAACATATATTACAAGCTTACATATATGTGATCCTTCTATATTTGTAGTCAAACGTGATGGCAGCAGTCAAGAATTGAATAATCAATTAATCATAAGACCATCAAAGACATACAAAACCAGCTACAATGGTATGAAGATACAATTTAAGCAACAGGTAGATTATTTCTAAAAATTATTATCTCCATTTCACAAAAGTATTATCCTTACTTAAATATTACAAATTAACATTATTAAATGAGCACAAAGGCTTCCAACATTTTAAACAATTTTTAAACAATAAGAAGGGTCGGTAAATGACCATGAATAACAACTTATAAAAACAAAGTCCAGAGGGTCAAGATAACCAAAAATGTCCAAGATGTCTGGTCACTCTGTGCATGAGGCCTAGAAACAATGGCAGCCACCCTCACAATCTTGATGCATTCATAGAAAATGTGAAGGAACATTACAGGTTAACAGATTTCTAAAGTGGTGCTCCTGGAAAATCTGCCATGTCTGCTGCTCTGAGTGTTTTGGATCTAACATGCTTCAATTTTGTTTCATTTTTTATTTTGTCTGGTTATTGTAATATTTTCTGTGTCTATGTCTTCTGCTTCTCAACCATGTGTTTTATATGAAATACATTACATTTTCACTTGGCTCCATCATGACAGCAGTTTGTTTTTAATGCCCAACTTTGTTAATATTATTTTGGTTTTAGAAAGTTTTCTTGCATATATCAGGTACGATATTTTTGTTTTGTAATTAAAAGACTTTGAACATTAAATTAGTATTGCTATTTCCTATTGCTGTGATGATTATCATTTGTTTTGGAAATTGTCACATCACATCTTGTTTTCATTTATGGGCACTGCCATTTTGTGTTTCTGATGCCACAACGTGTTTTGGGAAGTGTGGTTTATAGGGTTGTGGTACGTAACGTCATTAACGTGTGTACTTCCCCAAAGGTAACTGGTAGAATTTTTTTTATGTAAGGACTGGGAGAAACACAATGTCCAAAAGCAAGCCAAGGTCAGAAATGAAAATCAATCCCATCCATCCGTTTTCCAACCTGCTGAATCCAGACACAGGGTCACGGGGGTCTGCTGGAGCCAATCCCAGGGCACAAGGCAGGAACCAATCCCAGGCAGGGTGCCAACCCACCGCAGGACACACACAAACACACCCACGCACCAAGCACACACTAGGGCCAATTTAGAATCACCAATCCACCTAACCTGCATGTCTTTGGACTGTGGGAGGAAACCCACGCAGACACGGGGAGAACATGCAAACTCTACGCAGGGAGGACCCCGGACTGCGAGGCAGCAGTGCTACCACTGTGCCACCGTGCCAAGTCAATCCCATCTTTTAAAAGTTTGAGAACGTACTGTATATATATAGGAAGATATATAAGGAAGCGATAAATACAATGAAGGAAGGAAATGAAAAGTGAGCAGTTTTTTTGGAAAAGGAGACTTACAGCAGAAAGGATTTTGAAGAAGAAGACAGCCTACCTTAAGACCACTAAGGGCTGGTTTATACTTCACGCTCAGAACGTGTAGGTGCACGCATCATGGCTGCCACGCGTTCCCAGCGTTCTTTTGATACATCCTCTGAGAACATCCTCAGAAATTAACAAGATGCATGCGCAGGTTATAGTACCAGTAAAAAGTCGGGGGGCACAGTGTGATAAAAGTCAGACTCTCTACATGTGACAGAAAGTTGCTCTGAGGATTCTACGGGATTGATGTGTGTGCTTCGATGTTTGATGAATGGTTCGATGTGGTGAAACAAAATGTCGACATACAAATGCATTTGTGGTGCTTTTATATTCAACCGTTGCATATTCCCCATCGTAATGACATGATACATTTTAAAGGTCTCACATACCATCTTCTGTATCGTCTTCTTTTGTTTTTTGCACCTTCACAACACCATCAGAATGTACGGCAGCGTATTTGAGCCACTCTATTTTGTGATTAAAATGGAAATTTCGGCTTTAATCTCGAATTGTCCACTTCAACCTCGTAGTTTATTTTATCATTAAAGCAGACCGTCATAAACGTCATCCCAGTTGTTAATCACTATGAGCTTCTGGGGCCTGACCTGACAGCAGTGGCAAGCAGCAGCTGATCACCACACAGAACACATTAAATGTATGATATTCCAACTCTCTGCACATTTAGAATCCTTAGATTTATACTTGTTATCCCTTTCATGATGAAATGCATTAAACTATGTATATTACATTTTACAGATAAATCATTAAATTCATTTAAATTGTGAATACTGTTCATAATTGCACATATGGGGGTGACACGGTGGCAGAGCGGTAGCACTGCTGTCTCGCAGGGAGTCTTGTCGCTGGTGTTCTCTGCCTGGAGTTTGCATGTGTTCCTGGTGGATTTCCACAGCGTGCTCCGGTTTCCTACCAAAGACATGAAGGTTTGGGGATTTGCTGATGCAAAAATGACGCTTGTGTGTGCGCTTGTGTTCAGCTGGTGATGAGCAGATGCCCTGTCCAGGTATGTTGTTTCTGCCTCGTGCCCAATACCAGCTGGAATGGGTGCATCTCTGGATTGACAGATGTAATCGTTAAACATCATTTAACGATTCTAAGGTGTCCTCAGAATTGAATGGATGTTTCAGGCAATTCCCAACACAGCGAAGCTGAATGTTTTCTCACCGTGATGATATCTCGCACTGTCACCTGGTGGAATCTTCCAGATTTACATGAAGTACGCACACAAGTAAAAACAGTACAACACTTACGTAGCAGTAGTTTCCGCTAGAGCACATGTCACATCACAAGAAGTATAAACCTGGCCTAAGCGCTTCAGGATTTTTAGGATCTCTTGGAAAGAAGCTCACCTATGTAATCCCTAGTGATAGGGTGAACTGTTTTCAATTCTTAATTATATAGAAGGATACCATCACACAGACTTCTCTGTTATTCGAGTTAAACACTTTTCAAATGCATTCACTTATCTGTGGACTTACCAGACTTTTTCCTATTTCATTTCCATTATAACACTTTGTTTATTTTTTGCGTTGTTGCGAGCAGGCCCCAGGGTGTGCACCCAAGTTGCCCAGATGGTACATCCAACCATGGATCAGATAGTTTGGATAACTGGGAGACTTCTATAGGAGGTGTACAAAGCTTGGCCCACTACAGAGATCATATATGCCATCTGGCATGGAGGACCTAAGGGCTGTTTTTAGGGTCAGACAAGTCTGGACTGGCCAATTCAGCCCATTAACACCAGTAACCTGAGCTGGAGAAGCAAGTAGAAAGTGAGTGAAAATTACACAAAGCAAGGACTACAAGGCTTTCTGGTGTGTTCTGTATATAAACGAAGTGAACTGGGAACAGAGCAGTAATCACATTCTGTTTGATCAAATATGCGACAGAATTAGTGACCTGTACAGAGGACAATATACACTTAAGCCGTGTAATGCACTTTGTTTGGCATAAACCACAAGTTTGATTTGAGCTGAGCTGAAACCCTGTTGACTTATTAACTTTGAATGTCCCTCGCCGTAAACCAAATTGATCTTGACTGAATTTTATATTGTGTTCTTTATTGAATTGGGTTATAAAGCCCAGGAAGAAGAAGGCTCTCTGTTGTTTTTTTTTTTTTCTTTTTCTTTTTTTTCACTTCAGTATAATATTACCTGATCTTTTTTTTCTTTTTTCTTATTACAAATCTTTTCATTCCCTTAGATTTTATTGTGGAAGGTAAAGCCTGTGGTATTTAACTAAATGTTCATTCATTTTCATGGCTGTTAATTATAATCATTGTGATTACTTCAAAGTGCAAATATGTGAATTACTTCCTTACCCTTTCTTACATAAAAGCTTTATCTTTTTGTTCTATTTAAGGCAGACCACACGAGGATTGCATGGCTTGATGTAGCTTTTTGTCGTGATGAATGAGTAATTACTAAGAAGGCAACAAAATATCTGTGACCCTTCAAATCAAGACAAAATGAAACTTTGCTACCAATCTGTTGGTGTTTGACCAAATGTCAACATAATTACATTGTGACCACAAAGGGGGCGTAGCGGTACCCCAAATCCTTGAAACAGCTACAGTCACAGGTTCAAATCGATTGTATTTTATCATATAAAAGTACTGTTAAATGTCTTTGTGATTCGTTTTCACAGCACAGCACACAAAATGATTTTAAACTCTTTCTCATCCTGGGTATGATAGATAGATAGATAGATAGATAGATAGATAGATAGATAGATAGATAGATAGATA
>JANRMT010062852.1:35901604-35950048 GCA_026402145.1 Polypterus bichir lapradei | reverse complement strand
ATCTATCTATCTATCTATCTATCTATCTATCTATCTATCTATCTATCTATCTATCTATCTATCTATCTATCTATCTATCTATGACACAACTGATTAGTATCCTATGGTGGGGAAATAATTATTTGATCCCCTGCTGAATTTGTAAGTTTGCTCACTTACAAAGAAATGAACAGTCTCTAATTTTTAATTTTTAAAAGGAGTTTGACAGAATATCAACCAAAAATCCAGAAAAAACACAGTACATAAAAGTAAAAAAATTTATTTGCATGTCATTGAGAGAAACAAGTATTTGATCCCCTACAATCCAGCCAAAATTCTAGGTCCCACAGACGGGCTGTGTGCCCAAAAGGCTCACAGATTACAATCAATCAATCAATCAATCAATCAATCGATCAATTACTCCTGATCTCAAATAGTTATGTGTATAAAGCACACCAGTCCATAGAATCAATTTCTTCCATTCCAACCTCTCCACCACCACGGGCAACAACAAAGAGCTGTCAAAGGACGTCAGGGACAAGACTGGAATGGGCTACAAGACCATCAGCAAGAAGCTCAGTGAGAAGGTGACAATTTAAAATGACCATCAATCGCCCATGGTCTGGAGCTTCATGCAAGATCTTACAAATTCAACAGGGGATCAAATAATTATTTCCTCCACCGTAGGCAACTACTAGAATACACTTGACAAATAATATGTATAAATAAAGTTTTAATAAGTTTTAATTGCAGTCATCTTTAATTTCTTTTTGACAGCAGCTTCTCAGGGAGAGTCCTTTCTTCTTCAGTGGAGAGATCAGTGGCATTTTTGGCATGAAAGTTCTGTTGGGGTCGCACAAGCCTTGCAGAGAGAGAGAAACACCGCAAAGATGTCCATGGACTGTCACAAGGTAAAGAGCCATCCTGAGAAGAACCATAAAAGGAGTCTGTACAGAAGGTGTGTGTTTCTGTGTGTGTGTGTGTGTGTCTGTTAGAGATAGAGAGACAGAAAGAAAGAGACAGATGAACAAATACTTCAAATAGTGCATCTACAAGACCTGCTTCTCTTCATAAATCCAATTCTGGGTATTTGGCCACCAGAGAGTCTTGGCTTGAACCAACTCATGGTGCTGAGGAAAGTGAGTGTAGATGGTGTTGCCTGAGACCTCAAGTGAAAAGGCCGGGGATGAGACAGGCAGGGAATGCAGCAGATGAAAGACTAGTGTGGAATATCAAGATGGTGGCAGCAACATTAGAAGATGGCTGAGGAAGGAGAAGACGTCCTGTATGCCTAGCATTAAGGGGTGAGGGAGATACACTGCGTTTCAGAATGTAATAGGCTACTGGCACCAGTGGTAATTAATATATCAGCCAAAGACCGATCAACAAATTACTTTATCAAGCAGTTCAACCACCAAAGGGCAGTACTAAAAATATCTCAGCATCAACATCAATTGCCCAACACCAAAATCAAGATCACAATTTTTCTTCAGTGGTCAAAATGCTAAATCATGCTGTACAAATGTAATCAACATGATTAATGATAACGATGACAACCAATCCAAAACGCCAAGATGTGCAAGTACATACTTTACAAAAAATCAATAAAGAGGTCACTTCAAAGGGCTCTGTCCTTTACGCCCCAAAGCAGAACTGTTAAGTGAAGGCTTCACATGAGTCCACCTGAGTAAAGGTGTGAATTGAACACTGCAGTGCCAAAGGGTCTGCCGCGGAAAACTGGAAACTGGCTAGCAATGCCAGGCATAAAGAAAGCTTCACCTACTCCAAAAAGAAACATTTTTAGGCAAGAAGTTGTATTGAGCTTTACATGGAAAACTGGCAAAATATGATTATGAGAACAAAGTTGAGTTTATCATAAACATTGAAACAATTAAAATACACTTTACAACAATTGTTTTTCGGTTTTCCTTTCTGGAAATGTTTCCTTGATTATGAAAGACAGCTTCAAGCTGAACACAAATATCATTTTAAATCGACCCGATTAAGTAGGGATTTTGAGAACTAAGAAACGGACTTTTATTGAATTTAGCGTATTAATTTGTTTAACGATTCTGACACACAATGCATTATTTCAATTGTTCTTTTGATAAATTCTGTTTTGTACTCAGCATTTTCTTGTCCAATGATAGTCGGCCAGCATTGATGGATTCCACTTGCCCTGACACCACTTTTCTATCATTGTGACGTACTTGTGAAACCTTTCACCATGTTCGTCACTGACTGCACCAAGATTAGCAGGGATGGAGTCCAAGTGTGAATGTAGAAAATGAATATTTAGCGACATGTTGCACTTCTTGGTTTTGCATACTTGAGGTTTGTTGTCAGCTAGCTGGATGCAATTTGCTGCTTTGTACCTGCCGGGAAAACTCTCAACAACATCCCTGAATGCCCTCCATGTGATTTCCACCGGCCCCACTAGTCATTGGTAACGCATCTGATTTATAGACCAACAAGAATGCCTTCCTTAAACTTCTGTTTCAGGTATTAAAACTCTTCACCTTCCTTGCTCATTGCTTTCATGAATTTTTTTATGAAGAGGAGGCAATTATATCTCTGTTGGGCCAGAAAGTGGTTTATGTGACGCATGTTTCTGCCCTGAAGTGACCAATTCTTTCTGATGTAATGAGACTCTTTACCATGGCTGTCCCAATGCAGCACTTCACACATCCTAGGTGCATTTCTAGTAGCAGTGCCACTACTTTTAGATCACTGGAGATGTTTCATTTGAAGTTGTTGTACTGTACATTGTAACCTCCAGGGGTGCCACTGAGCCACAAACCATAGATACAGTAATGCCTTCAGCATGGCCATCTTAATGTATGGGCACAATGGGCACTGGCCGGGGGTCCCAGGAGCATAGGGGCCCCATAATATTTCTGATGGCTATATATGTTTTTGTATTATAGTACTATCAAAACAAGGGTCCCAGTGCACTACATTGCCCGGGGGCCTATGATGCTGTTAAGACGGTCCTGTTCCTGACACAATCTTGGGATAACATAAAAGATGTTTACTTTTCCCAACACACCTTTAAACAATCACCCGTGTAAGGATCAATGAATTACCACAATAAAAAGCGAATTCTTCAATCCTCCGAGTTGAGTGTTGCCCGCTGCCTCCCGACTCGGACTCATCCAAGTGCACCAGCAGGCTCTCTTTTAAGGTTGACCCGGACACTGCTTTTGGCTTCCCGTTTCAGTCCTCTGGTGCGTTTTTGGGTCGTACACAAAACAGGGCAGTCCTCCCCTGACAGCACCCTCTGGTGACAATTGAGCTGCATCTCCTGACTTCAATTCCCAAGCCATCCTGCACGTGTCCTAAAGTGATCCATCCCTGAGGTACACTACCACTTATTGTATGGGGGAAAGAAATGTTCCAGGTGGCCTCGTATGTCTGCTGCTTCTTCCATTGGGGCCTCCTGGCCAGCTATGAATCCTTCATGTATCCCAACTATTCCACTTTGTGGTACCTACTGCATGTATACTTAAAATATAAAAGAAAATGACAATAAAACAATTTATGATAGCAAAATGTAAAGGTGATTTGTGACCGACAAGCCAAAATCCATTACTTATACCCAAAAGTGTTCAGATAGCAAAATCTTCGCTGCCCATTGTTACTGAGGTGAGCTTACTACTTATTTAATTTCTGCACAACAGCATCATCTTCTGAGGAAGAGGAGGAAGCTCACTACCTGCCTTTAATGTGGAGATGTCACAGGAAAACACGCTGAACTTGCACTCCTCTACTTCTGGTTTCTTATACAGTATGCCCATTTGGGGACATGTGACCAGAAGGAGCAGTCGGTTTGCCTGAATTGGTCAGGTTCCCTGACTGTCCTACTGGGGCATTTGGAAAATCAGGAGTTTTTTCTTTACATAGAGAACCATAGACACATGGAATACGTGACCAAGTAGCATGGTAGACAGTACGACTTTAGGGACTTTCAAAACTCGACTTGATGTTTTTTTCGAAGAATTAAGTGGATAGGACTGGTGAGCTTTGTTGGGCAGAATGGCCTGTTCCCGTTGTGATTGTTCTAGTATTTTAATGTCTCTTCTGAGCCCCAATAAAAAAGAGCGCAGAGCAGGCTCAGGGTTCTCAGTCCCCATTTTAATATTTCCCCTTACGCTCCCAGGAGGTGACATGGGTGAAACATCCAATCATGTATCATTTCCTGTGTGCCAGAGGCCCAATGGGAGAGCAGTTCAAAGGTCATGCTGTAACTGCACATCTTCACACTGTAGAAGGAGAACGGCATAAACACAAGGCATACATGCCACTAGCATACAGAAGTCAGAGTTCCTCTGTATCATTTCATCACACTAAATGAAGAAGAGCTGGCCATTTCAGGGTGAACTCTTAAACCTGAACGTTAGGAAGGTGCTGGAAATAGGAATTATGTTGCACAAAAGCTGACGTCCCCATTGTTACTAGCCAGCCCCTAATGCCTTTCTTTGCAGGATCTGATTGAATCACAGCATGCAATATTACTGTAGTGATATTTTCACTAGACATCCCCATTTCGAAAACTATTCATTAATAAAAAGAAAATGAATCCATCATAAAAGTTCACTTTGGCCGGTGAATTTTTATCACTCTATTCAGAAATTCCTGATCAGGTAAGCTTTCTCCATTAGGCTTTGTTTTAGTCTGCTTCTTTGCACATGAAAAGCTGTCAAGGACACCTCCGTTTTTCATTAACACAAAGCATCTTCTCTTTCACTGTGGCGCAAACACAGTTTGCCGTGACCTTTGCTTAATGTATTGAAAGATAGTTCAAAAGTATCCAGGCAACTCAGAAATAAAGAATGAGCCAAGCATCTGTAGCTTTACTTTGGGAGCAGATAACCTGGCAGAACAGTACAATAGATGCCTGGAATCAGTTTCTGTTTCTCTTTTCATGTTTGGTGTACATGAAACATGAAGATCACTTGTTTTATAAGCATTAAAGCAAAAAAAAAAGACTTTAGCAATGATTAAGTCTAGATGAACTCAAAGCCAGAGCTGGTCTGCCTTCAGAGCTGGACACTAAGGCTTAGTGACTCACTGAAAATGCAGAAATTCGAGGGCAGTCAACGGTAACAGGGTGGGAAATCTACTGTGGTGTTTCAGGAGCTTACTATTGACAATTTGGAAGGAGGATCAGGAAACTCACGGACCACCCAGATCCAAAAATAAGAGAAGCAAGGCCACGTGCCGAGCTTTCAACAGTTCAATTAAATTCACTTTTGTTTTCTGTAATGCTCTTCACAGAATGCAGGTTGATTTACAAACATTACAAAATATTAACTACACAAACCAGTGTGTTTCTTTGTGCCGCTCCCAAGTCTGGATAAATGGGGAAGGTTACGTCAGGAAGGGTATCCAATGTAAAATTTTGCCAGGTCAATAATGAGGACAATAATACAGATTTCCATACCTGACCGGTCGAGGCCCGGGTTAACATCGGCCGTCACCAGTACTGTTAGCCAACAGGGTGCTGGGGGAAATTGGGCTACTGTTGGCCGGAGAAGAAGACAGGAGGAGAGGAGTAAAGAGAGTGGAACTGAGGGTAGGAACTTTGAATGTTGTCAGAATAGTAAGGGGAGAGAGTTAGCTGATGTGCTGGAGAGAAGGAAGGTTGATATATTTTGTGTGACCAGATGGAAGGGGAGTAAGGCCACGTGGATCGGAGGTGGATCTAACTTTTTCTATCATGGTGTGGATGCGAGGAGAAATGGGGTAGGGATTATGTTAAAGGAACAGTATGTCAAGAGTGTTTTGGAGGTGAAAAGAGTGTCAGACAGAGTAATGATTATGAAGCTGGAAATTGGAGGTGTGATGATGAATGTTGTTAGTGCATATGCCCCGCAAGTTGGGTGTGTGATGGATGAGATAGAAGATTTCTGGAGTGAGTTGGATGATGTGATGGACAGTGTACCCAAAAGACAGAGATTGGTGATTGGGGCGGATTTCAATGGACATGTTGGTGAAGGGAACAGAGGAGAGGAGGAGGTGATAGGTAGGTATGGTGTCAAGGGGAGGAATGAAGAAGGTCAGATGATAGTGGATTTTGCCAAAAGGATGGACATGGCTGTGGTGAATGTGTATTTTAAGAAAAAGGAGGACATTAGGGTGACATACAAGAGTGGAAAAAGATGCACACAGGTAGATTATATCCTATGCAGAAGAGTCAATCTGAAGGAGATTGAAGACTGCAAAGTGGTGGCAGCAGGGGAAAGTGCAGTTAGGCAGCATAGGATGATGGTCTGTAGGATGATTTTGGAGATCAAGAAGAAGAGGAGGAGAGTGAGGGCAGAGCCAAGGATCAAATGGTGGAAATTGATAAAAGGGAGAGCTGCAAGGTTGAGTTCATGGAGGAGGTAAAACAGCCACTGGGTGGCAGTGAACAGTTACCATATAGTTGGCAACTACTGTAGAAGTGGTAAGGGAGACAGCAGAAGTAGTAAGGGTGACAGCAAGAAGGGTGCTTGGCGTGATATCAGGACAGAGGAAGGAAGAAAAAGAAACCTAGTGGTGGAATGGGGAAGTACAGGACAGTATACAGAGGAAGAGGATGGCGAAGAAGTGGGATAGTCAGAGATATGCAGAAAGTAGACAAGTACAAGAGTACAAGGAGATAACGCGCAAGGTGAAGAGAGAGGTGGCAGAGGCTAAAGAAAAGGCGTATGATGAGATGTATGTGAGATTTTACACTAAGGAGTGAGAAAAGAAACCGATTGGCTAGACAGAGGGACAGAGCTGGGAAAGATGTGGTGCATGTTAGGGTGATAAAAGATAAGGATTGAAACGTATTCACAAGTGAGGAGGGTGTGTTGAGAAGATGGAAAGAGTACTTTGAGAGGCTGATGAATTTAAGAGAATGAGAGAGAGAAGAGGTTGGATGATGTAGAGATAGAGAATCAGGAAGTGCAATGGATTAGCAAGGAGGAAGTAAGGACAGCTATGAAGAGGATGAAAAATGGAAAGGCTGTTGGTCCAGATGACATACCTGTGGAAGCATGGAGGTGTTTAGGAGAGATGGCAGTGGAGTTTTTAACTAGATTGTTTAATGGAATCTTAGAAAGTGAGAGGATGCCTGAGGAATGGAGAAAAAGTGTACTGGTACCAATTTTTAAGAATAAGGGGGATGTGCAGAGCTGTAGTAACTACAGGTGGATAAAATTGATGAGCCACAGCATGAAATTATGGAAAAGATTGTGATGATTATTGAGCAGCAGTATGGTTTCACGCCAAGAAAGAGCTTCACAGATGCAATGTTTGCTCTGAGGGTGTTGATGGAGAAGTTTAGAGAAGGCCAGAAGGAGTTGCATTGCGTCTTTGTGGACCTGGAAAAAGCATATGACAGGGTGCCTCGAGAGGAATTGTGGCATTATATGAGGAAGTCTAGAGTATCAGAGAAGTATGTAAGAGTTGTTCAGGATCTGTATGAGGGAAGTGTGACAGTGGAGAGTCTGTGGTAGGAGCAACGGATGGATTCAACATGGAGGTGGGATTACATCAGGGATCGGCTCTGAGCCCTTTATTATTTGAAATGGTGATGGATAGGTTGTCAGATGAGATTAGACAGGAGTCCCCGTGGACTATGATGTTTGCTGATGATATTGTGATCTGTAGTGATAGTAGAGAGCAGGTTGAGGAGACCCTGGAGAAGTGGAGATATGCTCTAGAGAGGATAGAATTGAAGGTCAGTAGGAACAAGACAGAATACATGTATGTGAATGAGAGGGAGGTCAGTGGAATGGTGAAAAGAGTTGGAAAAGATGGATACATTTAAATAATTGGGATCAACAGTACAGAGTAATGGGGATTTTGGAAGAGAGGTGAAAAAGAGAGTGCAGGCAGGGTGGAATTGGTGGAGACAGAGCTGGAGGTGGAAGAGTTAAGGATGCTAAAAGTTGCATTGAGTGAGACCAGGATGGACAGGATTAGAAATGAGTACATTACAGGGTTGGCTCAGGTTGGACGGTTTAGAGACAAAGTCAGAGAGACGAGATTGCGTTGCTTTGGACATGTGCAGAAGTGAGATGCGAGGTATATTGGTAAAAGGATGCTAAGGATAGAGCTGTCAGGCAAGAGGAAAATAGGAAGGCCTAAGAGAAGGTTTATGGATGTGGTGAGAGGGGACATGCAGTTGATGGGTGTAATAGAGCAAGATGTACAGGACAGGAAGAGAGGGAAAAAGATGATCTGCTTTGGCAACCCATAACGGGAGCAGCTGAAAGAAGGAGAAGATAAAATATTAACTATAAAATATATGCACATAAAGATACAAATTAATTTAAACATAAAGAAAGTCCAAAATGATTAATATAAATGGATCCTAATAAAATGCAATCACTGGGCAAATTCTTAGGACCACTATACTAACACTGGGTAGGGGCTCGTTTTGTTCTCTAAACAGCCTTAGTTCTTCATGGCATGCATTCCATGAGATGTTGGAAATATTCCTTTGAGATCCTGGTCCATATTGACATGATGACATCACACAGTTTCTGCAGATTTGTCAGCTGCACATTCATGCTGTGAATCTTCTGTTCTACCCCATACCAATAGTATTCTCTTAAATTCAAATCCAGGGACCAGGAAGGCCACTGAAAAACTCTGAACTCATTTTCATGTTCCTGAAACAATTTTTAAAAAGGCATTTGCTTTGTGACATGGTACATTATCATTCTGGAAGTAGCCATGAGAAGATGGGCAAATTGTGGCCATGAAGGGATGCACATGGTCAGCAAGAATACTCAAATAGGCTGTGGCATTCATAACTGATTGGCATTAATGTTTCCAAAGTGTGCCAAGAAAGCATTCTCCACATCATTACACCATTGCCACCACTAGCAGCCTAGACTGTTGACACAAGGCAGGTTGGCTACATGGATTCATGCTGTTTATGACCCTACCCTCAGTGTACCTCAGAAGAAATCAAGATTCATTAATCCAGGTTACGTTTCTCTGGTCTTCAGCTATCCAGGTTTGGTGCGTCTGTGCCTGCTGTAGCCTCAGCTTTCTATTCTCAGCTTTTATTCTTGGCCAGCAGAAGTGGAACTTGACTTGGTCTTCTGCTCTTATAGACCATCAGCCTCAAGTTTCAATGTGCTGGTGCATTCTGAGATGATTTTCTGTTCACCACAAATACATAGAGTGGTGACCTGAGTCACTGTAGCCTTTCAGTCAGCTCAGAACTTTGACTGCTCTCATCAACATGGTGTTTCTATCAGCAGAACTGTCATTCATTAGACGTTTTTTGCTTTTTGCACCATTTTGAGTAAATTCTAGAGACTGTTTTGTTTGAAATTCCCAGGAGACCAGCAGCCAGCAATGCTTGAACCAGTCCATCTGGCACCAAGAATCAACAATGCCAAGGGTCAAAATCACTGAGATCACATTCTGCTGTTTGATGTGAACATTAACTGCAGCTGCTGATCCGTATCTCTATGATTTTATGCATTGTGCTGCTGACACCTGATTGGCCAATTAGATAATCATATAGATCAGCAGCTGACAGGAGTTCCTAATTATTTCCTCAGTAAGCGTGTGGTCACTGATATTGTCATTGGGCTCAGTAGTGATGCTGATTTATACTTCCATTTCTTTTTATTGTTTGATTCATTTCTCTTTTACATTTATCTTGGCATATGTTCTATGATTTCAACACTGGTGTGGTCAGACTGATGAGCATCACTAGGTTTCTGTGGAGTCACTAACGGAGTTACGCCCTTTCAAAATAGCTTTTATTTATCTACTGCTATGTCTTGAAGCAACGATGTTAATTCTTAATAACTTTGCACTCCTTTGGCACTGTTTCCATGATTTCAAAGGCTTTTTAATTCAATCGGATACCATGATGAAGCCTACTTTTACATTCTCAGATGCATTCTTTTTCTTTTTATTCTTTTTACAGATTCATTTTTCGTTGTCCATTTTATACATGTGCTTACATATAATGCGATAAGCATTTATTGTGGGCGACATGTTGATCTGTGTGCACGGAACAACCAATTTTGTTGAAATTTGGCACACTTGTACTTCAAGGAATTTTGTCCAGAAAGCTCAATTTTCTTTGTGATATCCTAAATATCATCGCATGCTATACAAATTTTTGAAAATTTACAAATTGCGCTTTGAAAAGCATTGTGATTAAGTCATCTAACTTAAAACAGAATCATTGTGTGGGACTTCAACTACAGATTAGCTTACAGTTTCAAATACTCCTTGATGAAGGTCACTTCAGCTTGCATATTTTGTATATATTCCTAATTTACTTTGCTGCTCCTGATGGCAAAACAGGCCCCCAATATAAATTAGTTAAATGAATGGGAGGTGTGTGTGTGAGCGTCTGCTACCCCAGCTCAAGTATACTGCTGCTGCTTGAGGTAATTTAACCATAAAAGTAAAAAACAAATTGGGACGTGAGCGTCAGTAAACTTTGTACCCTAGGAACCAAGTTACCTGAACGATTCTATAACATTTTAGTAATAGTTTACTGCTCTGATGCTGATCTTTCTGATCATAAAATAGGTCATTATGATAGCAATTGAGAAGAAGAATTCATTATTAATTGCAAAATTATGGTATTTGAGGGTTCCTCTAGAGCAGGCATGTCAAACACGCAGAAATCTGTGTGGCCCGCATGACAGATCCTAGTTAGCACTGAACTTGTACAAAATGATTACTATCATTTGTGATTGAGTCATTCTGCATCTTCGCCGTTACTTATTGACTTTTCTTACTTCTGCCTTCTGACAAAAGTGCATTTTCCCATGGCATTACGGTACCGGAAACGTCATCTGCTAGTATAGCCATGAGCTGTGACGTCACAACTGAAGTGCTAGGCTGCAGCAGCGGGCAGCAGGGGCGGCCTTAGGCATGTGCAAACTGTGCACCTGCACAGGGCCGCCAAATCCCAGGGCCCACCACGCCAATATATATTGAATATAAAACAGAAAGAGAAAATAACGACACAGCTGACGGCAATGTGGCCGAAAAACATTGTGTTTCTTGTTAATTAGTACGCTGTATTTACTAATGTCGCTCGAGTCGGAGCAGTAAGCTATATGTAGTATTATAATGTTCTGCCGTAATGAGAATATCATGGGCCGCCACTTGGTGTTCAAGTTACAGACACGTGCATATAGAAGTGTGTCATGAGCATGAGGCGGCTATGCAGTGTCCGCAATGGACGTGGCCACCCGCCGTGCGTAAGATACCAAATTGACATTGGCGTGCGAAGGGGCCACCGATTGTTTCTCTGCCCAGGGCCGCCACGAGCCTACAGCCGCCCCTGCTAGGCTACACTACTGGCTGGGCTGCTGAGACTGGCCACTGGGCAGAACTGACCATCACGGGTAGTAATAGCCCGCATATTTTCACGTTTTTTTGCTCTAGTTTTATGTCATTTTGTGCTAGTATTGTAACGAACAGTTAGTGCAGACTACAGCTGAAGATTTGAATTGGACGCGAGAGGTTGATGTGTTGTTTATTAACATATTTTGTGATTCTGAGTTTGTAAAATTAGTGTAGATCAGGTGGCTTTTTGCATATCGGCTTATTTTACAATCTAAACTTTGAAGTAAACTTAGTAAAGTAAAATTTGATTTTTGGAGGATTTGTTTTCCAACTTGAATTACTGAGCAATGAATTCAGTGAGCGTTTTCGTGATTTCAGTTCACACGAACAGGACTTTGCGCTGTTCTCTTACAACGTTGAGAATGCGCCTGAGAATATCCAAACGGAATTGATTGAACTGCAGTTAGAGTCTATTCTGAAGGCAAAATACAACGAAGTTGGTGTGCCAGGCTTGTATGCTTACCTGCCACCCTCGTATGTGCAGATCCGTAAGTTGGCATTGAGAGTACTGTCTATGTTCGGAAGCACTTTGTGAGAAATTGTTTTCGTTAATGAAAGCTACCAAAACCACACATCGCTCAAGACTTGCTGTTGAGCACCTATCATCCCTCATAAAAGTTGCAGCTGCACAAGATTTCAAGCCTGATATTGACAAACTGGTTACTAACAAGAGATGCCAAGTGTCGGGACAAAAGAAATAGATCTCACACTGTAAGACTCCTATATAAGCAATGAATATAATATAGCTAAGAGGCTAAGACTCTAATTGTACGCTGTTGTACGGAGAGTGTATGGAAATAAATTGCTTTTCTTTAAACTTTTAACTTTAAGTTTTACATTTTTTAAAGTTTTCAGTATTGGAAAGAAAGCTACAGTAAATTTGTATAATAGTATAATAGTATTTGCTACTGTGCGGCCCGCTGACGCATATATGGCAGTCGAAGCGGCCCGCCGATGGTAGTAAGTTTGACATGCCTGCTCTAGAGTGCCTCTTTCTTTTAAATGCTTAACAGGCTTAAGTTTCGAGTTTGGTATTTTTCTATCCTGCTGTTTTAGCTGTAGACCCTCCTCAAGAAACTATGACACACAGACATACACACACAAAGAGACAGACACACACCCATCATTGAGATCATCAATGTTTTCGGTATCAGGGGGCCCTAAATTGTAAAAATCCATCGAAAACCATAGATCAAAATTTTTGACGAATCTAAAGTTTTCACTCCTTCCCCACAGACGATGGGTTATTGTAGGGGAGGGTGCAACGCAAAAAAAAATAAAAAAGCGAACAATGAAATTATGTAAATGTCGCGCTGAAAGCACAGAGTGAATAAATACTGTACTAAATATTTAAGATAACACTGTAACAAAGAAAGAAGAAAATACATAATTGAATTGAAAATAATAAAGCAGTTTTCTCAAAAAGAACCCGACAATGTCTCTCCAAGTCTGAATCTAAACATTGACTGACACAAGATGGTGGTAGAGCTGATGAAAAGGCAGGTGAGCCAGAAGAGGCAGACTCAGGGTAGTAGAAGCCGGAGGTGACGTCATTTATTGTCCCATCACCAACCGTCAGGTCTGCTGGAGAAATGAGAGGAGAAGCATTAGGTGAAAGCACCAACCATTGACTCGGAGTGGAATTACCATTAGATGAGTCCTGGAGTTATCTCCCAAATGCATGTGAGCGACAACACTAAAAACAATCTCACAGCTACACATTGTAATGATTCAATATTTCTATATTTCTCAAACACAATCATTTATGAGTAAAGCTCTAGACCTGCTCTCCATCATGGTCCAAAACAGCCAATAGCTTTACCCTGAACATTCTGCTAGAGACTCGCAGGCCACTGTCATGGATACAACGGTGCTGGACTTTGGATATGTCTTTGGGTTTGGCAGGGTGAATGTGAATTGGTCATTTCTCAATATTATGGTCAAAGCCCAGCCAGAGAAATAACTTTGGGCCTGCTTTTTCAGTGTCTGGGTTATAAACCATCCAGAATGGGTCTTCTCATTGTTACAAGTATAATCGCTTAGAGGTCTGCTGTCACTTGATAGCTCCTTTTCCTCAGGAAAGAGAAGTCTGAACATCAAACATTGCATTAAAAGTGCTAACCTATGTCTCTCTGACAATGCAGTCAAGCAATTTTGCTAGTGTTGGATCACCTTAGGTTTGCTGCTTGGTCTGGTGCTTGGTCACAGGTTTAATTTCCACCATCTGGAAGTAGAAATTCTTTATTATCCACTATGAGTTGTTGTTGCACAGGCCCCCTGAATGATTATGTGGCTTAGACCACCTGGATTTTATCTCATTCTTCTGAGCCTCAATGACTAATGCCCAGCACTAAAGTCTGCTTATGACCATAGATGGCACACTCATACGTGAGCAATAAACAGATGTGGGTGGTCAGTGGTCTGTCTAAATAAATCATTGATTTAATAGGTTAGTGTAGAATTTCTTTATTCCACAAACTACGATTAATGTCGGGTGGCGCAGTGGGTAATGCTGCTGCCTTGCAGTTAGGAGACCCGGGTATGCTTCCCGGGTCCTCCCTGCTTGGAGTTTGCATGTTCTCCCCTTGTCTGCGTGGGTTTCCTCCGGGTGCTCTGGTTTCCTCCCACAGTCCAAAGACATGCAGATTAGGTGGATTGGCGATCCTAAATTGTCCCTAGGGTGCGTGTGTGTGTGTGCGCCCTGTGGTGGGCTGGCGTCATGCCCAGGGTTTGTTTCCTGCCTTGCGCCCTGTGTTGGATGGGATTGGCTCCAGCAGACACCCATCATGGATACAACGGTACTGGACTAAGATCATTTTTTTTTTCTATGTTACTTGAACATTCTGGTTGATGTTGCAACTTCTCTCATCGCACTAAGAATCATGCGTCAGTTGTGGCACCAATTTATTTGCGCAAATCTGAGAGACTGCGGGCTGAGGGGAAGGCGAGATGGGACCACAGGAGTAGGGAGCTGGGCGGGGCCGTCCTCACTCATGTGCCAGCCTCCGTTCGAGTTGCTCTACCTCTCGCCACGTGTTGGAGCGTACCTTGCCTCCACTTAGCTAGCGATACCTGTTTGTACAGCAGACATTATCATCTAGAGATTGTTAAAGAGTAATATTTGATGTTTTTGAGAGAGAGATTACAGCTATGTGTGTTTTAGAGGGTACCTACTCATTGGCAGAGATATCACTGCCACATGCTCTTCTCCCCATGTGGGGGACACTCTCCCATCAGACCTGAACACGATCAGATACAGTGGCAATTTGACGTCTGAGCGTACCTACCTTCCGCTTGGCCAGAGATACCTTGCCAACTTTTTATATTTTTGGCAAAGAGATCACAGCTACAGTCTCGCTACGATAGCAAAACAAAAAATATTGTATATAAGAGGCCCTCGGATACAAAGGCTATCAATATAAATTCTTCTCAATACAAATTATTACATTTTTTAAAATCTTTTAAAGTCCGTCCTGTTTCACTACTATGCGGGCAGTGCCGGGGGAGACAGCTAGGTAGCAATACGATGTAAATAACAAAGGAGCCAGCAGCTCACCATCTAACTTGTTTCCATTTATACCTGCATGGATACATCGTGCACTATTTGATTTAATAAACCACTTAAGAGAAAAATGTGACAGACTAAAAATGATCTTTGTTAGGCTTCAAATTATTTGGATGAAATCCTTAGAAAGGAAAAATTCTACGATATAAGAACCTAACATTGCACACTAACAAGCCATTAAATTAAGAAAGGTCTGAGACTGGCAAGGATTGATTACTAATTAACCAATTGGGTTGGAATGAAAACCTGCAGCCACTGCAGCCCTCCAAGCCCGACGGTGCCCACCCCGGTATACGCTGTTGAAACTCCTTCATTATTTGTTGTTTTAACAGGCTGATCAGCCCTTGATTTGTTTTTATTGTCAGTTGAATTTTCTTCCTGTAGAACATGCAATTTTTTCTTTCTGTGATGCCAGCTTGCTATTTTATTTTGCCCTGTTTCACACTTACCCGGTCTTTGCTTTTTCCTCTTTTTACAAGTTCACTCCACATGGACTTTTTTTTTTTAACAGCTATGGTATGTGCGGATTTTTGCCTAGCACTCTTAAGGGATGATCATCCATCATCTTTCCACACCTGAAACACTGTTTAGTGCCCCTTTTGTTTGTGTACGCCATACTCTAGCAGCTGCTCTCAACTGTAGCTCTGCTAATTTCTCAGTAGCTTTCTGTAATGTGAGGTTCTCTTCGGTTTGCCACCACTTCATAATCCTCATATGGCATCATCCAAATGAGCGTTCTGTGAGATTCTTGAGCACTGCTACATACTGAGTGCTGGACTCCCCCTTTTTCTAAATCTGCTTATGAAACCTAAAACCTTTCACCTACCAGTACTGGTTTTGGGTGGGAAATGTGGCTCCAAGACCCTTACATTATCATCAAATGACTTGTTTCTTAGGCTGTACCATATTCCTCAACAGGAACTTTTTCCACTAATGCTGAGAAAAGCCAGCACTTTCAGACCATCATAAATTCCATTTACTTTCACAAAAAAACTCAGTTTGCTCTATCTATGTGTATTTATTTAGTTTTTACAGCTCTATCTTATCCAGTAACTGGCCATAATGCCTGGAAATACAAAAGGAAAAAAAATATGCTTAGTTTCCTTGACTGCTACTTAGCAATAGAAATGCACTTTAAGTCAACAAAATCCTCAGTATATGGAGGTGAATAATGCTGCATTCACACAAGGAGCAAGACATGGGGGCAGATCGAAGGTCCGAATCTATACAATCCTTTACCGAGGCTTTGCAAATAATCATATTTACAGTATGAATGAAGTGTGTTAAAATATGATCTGATAAAATATGGTCTGATCTTCATCTGCTTTACACTAATGAGCAATCTGCTTTAACTAATAACACAATAAATATTGTACTGTTCTTGTAGATATTGAATTCATCATTCAAACATTCACAGTGTAGGCTGGAAAAAGTATGAGAACCCCTGGGCTGATAACTGGAGTCAGGAGTTAGGAAACCTGGAGTCCAACCAATGAAATGAAATTGGGGGTGTGGTTTAGAGATACTCTGACCAATCAAAAGACTCAAACATTTTGAGTTTGCTTTTCGCAAGAAGGTGAAGCTTGCCACGCAACAAAGAGATCAAAGCAGGTCTACAATGTAGAATTGTATGAAGCTGGAGAAGGTAGCAAAAGAAAAATTTAGATATTCATCAGTCCACAGTTAGACAAACTATGTATAAATGGCTGCGGTAGGCTGGCGCCCTGTCCGGGGTTTGTTTCCTGCCTTGCGCCCTGTGTTGGCTGGGATTGGCTCCAGCAGACCCCCGTGACCCTGTAGTTAGGATATAGTGGGTTGGATAATGGATGGATGGATAAATGGAGATGTTTTAATACCGCAGCTACTCTCTCTAGATGTAACTCACTAGGCACAATGCAGAATGCTCAATGAGGGGTAGCAACTAAAGGCTTGAAGGAATCATTGGAACAGCTTAATATCTTTGTTCATAAGTCCATCATGCACAAAACACTGAACAGGTATACTGCCCATGGAAGGACATCAAGGAGGAAAGACACTGCTTTCCAAAAAGAATATCACTCCATGCCTGACGTTTGCTAAAGACCACTTTGATACTTTACAATGTTATTGGGAAAACATTTTGTGAACTGATGAAGCTAAGAGTGAATTGTCCAACCCACTATATCCTACCACAGGGTCACGGGGGTCTGTTGGAGCCAATCCCCGCCAACACAGGGTGCTAGGCAGGAACAAATCCTGGGCAGGGCACCAGTCTACTGCAGGACACACACCAAGCACAATTTAGGTCTGCCAATGCACCTAACCTGCATGTCTTTGGACTGTGGGAGGAAACAGACACGGAGAGAACATGCAAACTCCACGGAGGGAGAACCTGGGAAGCGATCCCAGGTCTCTTTACTGCAAAGCAGCAGCGCTACCACTGCGCCACCGTGTTGCCCAGGTTGAATTGTTCAGGAAGAATATGCAGCAGTATGTATGGTGTAGCTGCCATATGGGACCTGGAAGGAAGGACAAAAAGGTATGGACGGACAGCCCACTGAAAAGAAATTATCGCTGGGGAATTTTTACTCGCCCAGCACACTAGATGACAGTGGCCCTGGATATCAGTGCACAGGGGAAAGCCAGCAGGGCATGCCGGGAGATGTAGTCTGGCAGAGCAGCCCTGCTCGAGTCACTGGGTGCTTCAAGATAGTGCTGCAGGGAGACAAGCTCCCTGTTATAAAGGACTTTCACATGACCCAGAAGTGCTTCCATAAGGCAATTCCCCTGGCACCAGAAGTCCTCCCTGGCCCAGAATAAAAGGGACTGCTCTCCCTTTTCCAGGCGAGTTGGAGCTGGGAGGACATAGGGCAACACTCAACAGGAGGAGGCCAGTGAGGTGGTGAAGAGAATATTGAGAAAAGAATTGGAGTGTGGAGAGAGAAACCTGTGATTTTTGTTACTTTGTGGAGGTATTGTGTCTTGTGTTGAATAAACTAACCTTTATTTGAACCCCTGGACTATTCGTATGTTCGCGTTGGGGGTTTGGGGCTTGCTGATGGCCCAGTTTACATCACAATGGGTAAAAAGGGATAAACGTACAAGCCTGAAAATATCATCTTACTGGTGAAGTATAGTGGAGGAGCATCATGATTTGGGTCTGCGTTGCAGCCTTAGGGCCTGGAGAGCTAATCACGGTATCCTCCAGCAGTGATCATTGTGGAATCCCGCCTGTTGGTTGCGAGTTGCTGTTGTTTATATCGGTAGTGGGTTGCAGTGGGTTGTGAAGTGGGTCATGCTGGGTCGTGCAGTGAGCCGTAGTCGGTTGCTGCTCCACCGTTTGTACCCGATATGCCAGTTGGGCCTTCCACCCCTTGATAAAATGTTTAAGAAGCACTGTCTCACACTTGTGACCTGCGGTGAAGACTTGTGGTGAAGATTAGGTCACATTTTATGACCAATTAAAGCAGAAAACCTGGCTATTCCAAAGGGTTTATACACTTTTTACCAGCAGGCTTCATCCTATCCAGGCCTACAAATTATAGAGCAGGCTTTTAAGGTTCAAAATATTTGTCCCAAAATATATCAAAATGCCTCTCAAGAGAAAAGAGAAACTTAAATACTTTGGTTTATAATTGGTATTACTTTTTATTTTATTGTGCACATTTGAGACCCATTTTTGCTTTCCTATTTAAGTGAAAATTAGTTTTAGAAGTTGCAGAATTCAATTCTGTGGCTACTACCATTCTTTATGGTTATTCTAGAATATGTTTAATTGTTTTAAGCCATTAACATCACCACTTTGAATTTTGTTACAATTAACTAAAGAGTTCTCAAACATAAGTCTCAAAAATTCTCAACCTGCCCACTAGAGGGGGGTGAAACCATCAAACTCCAGCTAGTCACATAATGTTAGGTTTTAGGCAGATTTATTCCCTCGGCTTTGGTTCAAATAGTGTTTTTATGTATTTTTTATTGATTTTTACTTCCTTTGTTTATGTTACATTTTTGAGTCCCTTGTTTATGTTACAGTTGGCAGTCCTTTAATTACTATGTATGTGTTGTAAAAGGCGCTATATAGCGTCCGACCCGGCACAGACTTACACAGAGGCACGTGTAAAACAAACAGGCTTTTATTTTTCTCTTCCCCCGTGTCCCACAGGCCCAACACAGTTCCAAAAGCACAAAATACAGCACAAACAACCCATCCTGGCACCACCACTCCTCCCAGGCAACCTCGTCCTCTTCCTCCCGATTCTGGCCTTGAATGAAGGGAGGCTGGCCCGTTTTATAGCCCACCCGGAAGTGTTCCAGGTGCTTGACCAGCTGGCCCTGATTGCACCTCCGGGTGGGGCTGATAACTCGTCCAACCGGGTTGTTGGCTCTCGGCAGCACCCCCTAGCGGCCACCCCATCTCCCAACCAGGCTGTGGAGGACTCCATGTCCCATGGAGCCACGTGGGAGACGGGGAAATGAATAACGGCCGGGGAGGCTGCCACCAAGCGTCCCGGGGGAGGTATTGAGCTGTCCATGGTGGCTCCCCCGGAACATATGCAGCAGGGGCGTCCCGGCCGGGCATGGGACCCGGCTGTCCGTCACAGTGTGTATCTTGGCCACCTTCCCATCACCACAAGGGACTGCCCCCCAACCATTATGCAATGAAGGTAGAGAGTATGAAGCATGTAAGTCGCAAAGAGATCCAAAAATGCCCACTAGAGGGGGAATCACATCAAAAACCCTGGCAAGTATCACAGAGGGCAACAAATCTTTTTTTAAATAAAATATTTATTTCAAAAATGGTTCTGTTACACAGTGAAAGAATACAAGAAACACATCAAGGAATGCCTGAAAAGCCCCAAATGCAAATCCTTCAAACAAAGTTGAAAAACAGAGTAAAGAAACTAACCACTGCCAAGAGCACTTGAATGAACCACAAGGAACTATGGGTTTCCTCTGCCTTTATAGGGCTGAGTCCAGTCCCTTACAATGATTGGAAGGTGGCTGCGCCTCTTGGAAGACCACCCACAAAACACCTGGAACATAACCCTGGTAAAGCAAATACAGAAAATAAAAAATAAAAGTAATATTAGTATAAATCAAAGACTCAAAGGTGTGCAAAAAGATGTGAAACAAGAGTCTGAACCCCAACCAGGGGAGGATCCCACTGAAATATCATTATAGAGGTGGGGGCAACCCACAGTCCCTTTCGGTTCATTGAATGCAAGCATGGTGTGGTGAGGTCTACTGTAGTTTTCTGTACTCTTTGTTTATTTGTGATTTATAATCGATTACGCTTTGGATTTATTATTAGGATATTATTTGTTGGTTTGTCTTTTCAGGCAACTCCATTTGCCTCTTGTGCTTCGTGGAGCTTTATTTTTTCAAGGCAAACAAGTCCCAATCACAGATCCAAAGGGTAGTGGAAAAATAGAGCACAGGTTCAAAAACATCCAAAAAAATCACCAAAGCACAAATAAAAACAGAAGAGAGGCTTACCACACAGTGAGCACATTCTCAATGAATCGGCAAAGGATTGTGGGGTTTCCTTACCCTAATAGAACTGTGGGAGGTCCCTTGCCTTGATGGGCACGTGGCCCCGCCTCTTGAGGCACCACACACAAAATATAAAGAACATAGCAGAATACCCTTTGACATATAAAAACTAAATAATTAACAATGATAAAAAATAAGCAAAAATATGACATTTGAACCTCAGCAAGGGCAGGAACCCTGGCTGAAATATACCAGCTACCTAACCATTTTGTGGAGTTTCATTATGGTGTTGGTAGGCAACTGATCCAGAAGTGTTTGGGCTTCACTTTAGGGGTTAAAGATATAAAGTTCTCCCCAAGCAGTTCCTTCGTATCTGACTATCTGCAGAAAAATAAGTGAAGAATAGTGTGGGTTTATTTAGTTAGAGCTGCTGGTTAAAGACTTCTGATCTACGTATTTTTGGATAAGATTTTGAATTTCTTATTTTGGCTCGATGGTAGTGTTTAACTGCCTTCTTGGTTAAGAGTCTTTGGTCCTTTTTCCTGTTTATTTCTCTTCTTCTGGTCCTTTGTTTATTACAGTTTTCGCTGTCACCTTTGTGGTGTCAAAACCTTTGGCTTGAGAACCCTGCCCACAAGGAATCTTCATAAAAATTGGATTTATTTGAAATCGATCATAATATGACAAAAGACAAAAAAAAGGCAAACCACAACAAACAAACAAATCACTGTCAAAAATCCAATAATCGTAAATTCAAGACAGTAGTAAAAATTCAAAAGTCAGACAAAGACAATACTCACGAAATTGATACAATTCAGCCAGAGTCGTCCTGAGGGCTGGCGAGGTCAGCTGTCTGTTTTATTACTGCTGTGTTCATTGAGTATGTAAATATGTTTGATCATTTAGTTTCTTTATGTCTAGGTATCTACTACTATGTTCCATGTTATTTTGTGTGTTGTTCCCCAAGTTGAAGGGGCCACCTGCCATTCACAGCAATGGACCGCCATCAGCCCTACAAAGGCTGAAGAAAAACTCACAGGCCCTTGAGGTTCATTGAAAAGGCTTGGTGGTTGGTGAGTCCTCCTATGTTATTGACTTCTCGATCTTTGTGCTTCATGTTTTGATTGGTCTTTGGATTTGTATTTTATTGTTTGCTTTGGATTGCCTTTATTGTTTGAGGCAAATCATTTGGCCTTTTGTACTGCTCTGAGCTGATTTTGTACCACTGATTATTTTGCTGTGAATCTTTTCATTTATAAAGATTCTACATATGCTCTTTTCCTTATTATCCAGGATTTGACAGTTCTACCCCCTCTAGTGGGCATTTTGAGTATATTTTGGAAGTCTGTTTTCTAAGGAACCCACAGAAATAGTGCACTTCTTGAAAAACAACCACAATGAACCACTGAAGATCCTCCTCCCAGCTTCAGAAAAGCAATGTCATGGTGGCCCCGCCTCATAGGGTTCATCCTACAAAACACAAGGAACTTAGGAAAATAAGACGTAGTAAGAAACTAAATCATTAATGAAAACATAGTGATAAAAGCAAACAACAAATCAGTTCCGTGAGCACAGTCGATTAAATTATAGATACTACATAGCAGATAAACAGAACAAAATTTGCATAATTCACAAAAACACTTCCAAGTGAAGTCCAGGCAAATGGCCAGAGTGATTGCTTGGCTCTGATTACAAATTCTATGGTACTGATGACATTTTTAGACATTCTGAGTTTTCTAAAATGACTCACAGCAACCTGTATGGTTCTATTATTACTATTATTATGATTATGATGATGATTATTGGTATTATTATTATTATTATTATTGTACGTGCTCTATTATGGCTATCAATGTGCATTTGGAAAGAAGTTGGTATTAACGCATTGTTCAACACGCTCTTTGGATTCTCCCGCCATAAATTATGTGACAAAAACATGAAAATTTTTCTAAAAAAATAAAGAAAAAAATTTGCCCAAAGAAGATGGGCCATCGCTAAACATCTCTACTAATTGTGCCATCCATTGGAATTGCACTTTTATTGAATTCTGGCTACACTCCTTTCTGTATGTTGGAAAAGCCTCGGCTTTGTTTTCGGAAGCTCAGCCACAGGACCCTTCATTATGTTCGTGCCGTCAATTCTGGGATGTATCAGTTCTAATTTTACACTGTCTGCGATTTCCACAGTGAAGAAGTTAACAGGAGCCATGCAGACTGTTTTCACAACATGGTCAGCATTTTTCATATGCAGCAACTGACTGTCTGGGAAAAAGGGGTGGGCTATTTACAGACATCTTTTGGTAAGAAATAGAACAGAAATTACACTTTAGGTTTTTGTCTCCTATTTTCTCCTTTTTTCTCTGTATTGTCAGAGTGGAACTCAATGGCAGCAGTGTCAGAACTGAGGATGAGGTCAAAACTGGAAGCCTTTAGGATGTGTTGTCCAGGAGTACCTTAGTCAGCCACTCATTTCAGAGGTGCTACTCAGGTTCTTTTTTGCTACCAGCTATCAAGTTAATGCCTCCTCTCATTGTGCCCAACTTCACCCTAGCTACAAGTCAGTTAACTCAGAATTTGATCTGGGTGTGTTTAAGAAGCAGTAAATGATTAAAACACATGTACACCATTTTTATTTAAGAAAGAAGTTTGCACATTCTCCCCTTGTTTATGTGATTTTTTGTCCCTGGTTTTCCTCTCACATTCCAAACATCTGAAAGTTGGGTGTGCATGTGCGTTGGTACTATGACGGACTGGCACCCTCCCTCTAGGGTTGGCTCCTGTCTGGCACCCAGGCCTGCCAGGATAGAATCCAGGAAATGGAATATGGTGTTATAAGAGGGAATCCATAGGACTTTATATTTATCTTGCTTCTCCTCTTTAATGAACCATCCTGTCAAGATGCATGCATCAGCTCAATCACAATAATCCACTCTGGTCTCGGTGACCTGGGTCTTGGTCACTCAGGAAGCTGCTTCCTATCCTGGCCAATGACTCTCTCCCCCTGTATGAGGTTTTGGTAAACAGAGGAGCACATTTAGTAACAGACTGAGACAACTGCGTTGTTCCAAGGAGCGCCATGTGAGGTTGCTTCAGCCATCTGCCTCTATAATGAGTCACCCCTCATCTGAGGTGGTCTTGTTCCCTGTGTGCTGATTAGTACTGAGCGGGTCTAGCAAACATCTTAATAGACAGTGATGCAATGTGTAAAACATACGGTGCCAATGACTGATAAATCACTTTAAACTTAGTAAACACCTGCACTTTGGTAAGATAATTTGTGGTATACCTGTATATGTATGTATAACTTAGTAAACTTAATATTATGGTAGCTCTTGTTATATGTTATTTATGCCTTTTTTGTTTTCTACTGCAACCAGTTTCCTTCGAGATTAATAAAGTTTCTATCTATCTATCTACTGTATCTACAATAGGCGACCGTGCCTTTTATTACAAAGCCTGCGATGCCAATAAAGCTCCTTTGGCCATAAAGGCAACGGCACTCGCCTCTTACATCTTACATTCGGTCCTGTCTTCTACTCCGAAGCTCTGACAGTGTAAACGAATTATGAAAGGCGGAGTCGAGCTGAGTTTTGGACGTGAGCCGCTCCGATTAGCCGATGCTGTAGATGTACATTAAAAGTGACAGATAACGCGTCGCGTTTTGAGCTACTGTGTTATGGTAATGTTAACTAAAAACAGAATTTATCTTTATTAACGCGATAAATAAAACACGTGTTTAGATAATATAAAAATATTATAACAAAATTGACTTTACTATGCCTTTTAATAAAAAAACAAAAAATTAGCAGAGGATGGTTTCGATCCATCGACCTCTGGGTTATGGGCCCAGCACGCTTCCGCTGCGCCACTCTGCTGAATACCTAACACATACGCAATTCGAGCAGCTTTAGATAAATGAGTTGCAGTCAAGTGCATGTAGCTGTTCATTCTCTTTGTATGTAAAGTAGTTATTTTTTTACAGTTGTGCTGTTTTGACAGTGTTCCAGTTTTTAATTGGCTAAAACGTAATTAGCATATTTCATGTACAATGAAATTAAAGTGTAAATTAGTCTGGCGATGATAAAAACATTCATCTGCCGCAACCACGCTGTTAGCTGTCAAATTGGTTTGCTAAAGCAGGGAATTTTGAGATTATAAATGGGGACAAAAATAATCAGTTTGCGATGGCATAAGCATAGGGTAGCACTGGAAGAAAAACAGAGCTACTGTATGTTAGAGTTTTGAAGACCACTGGCCTCGCTTCCAATCGAAAGACGTGAGCTTTAAAATAACATTTTAAGGTTTACTTAATCCGATTAAGATATCGCGGGGAGACAACATAGTGTGACTGTCTACTCACACACTTCGCCGGTTTACTGTCACCATTTAACCGAATTTATATGTCTTTGGGGCGCGAGAAGAAAGCAAAGGTACCCAGAAGAAAGCCCCACACAGACATGGATGAATACACAAACTCCCCAGACAACACCTAACAAAACTCAGGCTGCTATATGACCGGGGAGCAACACAAACAAACTTAGCAAAGCACCTCTCGCTGCCCTTGCTGAATGAGGCTTAGCTAAACAAAATAAATGTCGAGTTAAGCGTGTAACCCCGCCCATAATCCACAGGCGCCACGCCCCATTCCGTGAACTGCTAGTGACACAATTGTCAGGATACAGCGACTGTAAGGGCGAAACTGTAAATGAATCAGCAGCACTGCCAGACCTGTCCATAGAAACCTAGAGACATGAGAATGGAGTCAGGACTGGGGGGGCAAATAGTGAGTTTACGATTTGAGAATGTCAAAGGGGATGTTGGAATACTTACAGCAAAACTGTCTCAGAAAAATACATGCTTGTTAGCAGGTTTTATTTATTTTCTTTTTTCTTAAGGAAGAAAAAAATTGTGTAATCTATTAACCACTTAAATTATAACTAATTATTGTTGATCGATATCTAACTATCTTAGAGGATGTGTCTTCACCAAAGGGCTCACCTGGAGTTTCAGCATATGTACACTGCTTTGAAAAAAGGTTTTTGCAAATGAAGGACTGTGTACTAAAATGTTAAGTCAGAAAAGTGGGCCAACAAAAAAGAAGCTGGGGATGGGTGTTATGGAGATCTAGTTTTCCCACTGAACCGATGCCAAAGCCGTATTTTTCAGGTCAGGTTTTCAAATTCTTTGGGCACTTTTAACATTCAGACGGTCCAAATCTTTAGATTCCTGGTGCTTCCTGTCTTGCTATATGGTTGTGAGACATGGATGCTATCCAGTGACCTGAGACGAAGACTGGACTCCTTTGGTACTGTGTCTCTTCGGAGAATCTTTGGGTACCGCTGGTTTGACTTTGTGTTGCTCATGGAGTCCCGAATGAGGCACATTACCTGCATTGAGCGTCAGTTACGGCACTACGGCCATGTGGCGCGTTTCCCCAAGGGTGAACCAACTCGCAGTATCCTCATTGTTGAGGACCCAAGTGGCTGGACCAGGCCAAGGGGTCGCCCATGTAACACCTAGCTGCAGCAAATAGAGGGTCATTTCAGCAGGGTGGGACTGGACCGCATGTTTGCCTGGGAGGTTGCCAACCAGGATCCCAAGCTGTTTCGTCATGTGGTGGGTGTGGCAACACTCTGTACCAATGCATGCTCCCCAACCTGACCTGACCTGACCTGACCTTTGTATACAAATTGCCTGTATATGTTTTCCCACTGAACTGATGCCAAAGCCGTGATCTCCAGGACAGTTTTTCAAATCCTTTGAGCACTTTTAACCTTCCCAAATCAGACTATCCTTCCCAGGGCTGTCTTAACATATGGGCACAATGGTGCCCCAGGACCACAGGAGCTCACAGTGTTTCTAATGCCTATGTATGTTTCTGTTTTGCTATCAAAACAGGGGCCCCAGCACACTACTTTGCCCAGGATCCTATGATGCTGTTGATGCCCAACTGTCAACTAAGCACACGTAGACATTGAATGATTGATCAGGGATGGTTCCAGATCTTCTTCTACTTGCCTCAGCCCACCAACACCTGCTTTGATGCTTTCAAGTCCTTCTCATGGCGACTTGTGACAGGACAGCGGCCTTTTATCAGGATAACTGAAGCTGACTGTCTTTATTAAATTACTTGTGCTAATGTAAGTCTTGAGGGACATGTAGAGGTGACCGACTCGCGCACTAACTCTGCGTGATCACGTGCCTCGTGGGGGAAGACTGAGAGAAGAAGAAGCGCTTGTAGTCCAAAAGCAGGGGACCGCTGAGCACTCTCATTATATTTAGCATCTGAAAGCATGTCTGCTTTGCTCTGCTGGCAGCTTACATCTCAGATATAAAAATAAATGGCACCTGCCAGGATGGCCGCTCATTTTTAATGAAGTGCTGTTCGGGATGGGAGTGAATGGTCCAGCAGCCTTTCCCGTCTCCTGCTGCCAGTGCTGCGATAGTATGGAGCAAAGCCGACAAAAAGAATCTCCGGCAGTGTGCAGATGAGCGGCAAATTCCCTCTATGAGTGTGTGCGTGTGTGAGAAAGACAGTGAGAGAGAGAGAGAGAGAGAGAAACAGGGCCTGCATTCACACCAACATAGACTGTGAGATCTGCACTGTTTGTGATGGGACACCCTCTGGGCTTCCTGATCAGGGAATCGGTGACTCAAGACCATCTACCCACAGACAGACAAAAATAGGACCAACCACGACCTCTTCGCTCACCGCCATATGTCTTTCCTCGCTCAACTCAACGCCCAGTATGGCTTCCCCAATGCGAATTGCTTAATGGTTACCTGCCAGCCTTGCCCCTTATTCAGCACGACCATCCACGGGCTTTTCCGCAGGAAGAACTGCCATGCGTGGCTAATGCTGACACGAATGATGTAATGCTATTAACAGATGGCACTTTCTGGCAGGTAGGCCATCTCCTGGTGCCAGGTCCTGGAGATCCAAGCCCGTACCTGTCACTAATGGTTTGCTCTTCTTCACTAACAAACCACATGCCTCCAAAGCCATTGCCAGATGGTCCAACTGAACCACAAGCTGTAATGAGAAGATCTGATGAGCAGTGACCCTCTTATCTTTTTTGTCTCAAAGCAGAGGGATTATCCTTATCTTTATGGGAACTTGTTCATTTTCTTAATATAAGCTGTTGTGAGTAACATTAACTTTATAACTAAATGGAAGCGTCATGCTGTGTACCAAAGTTTACGTGATAATAAAGGAAAGGCGTCTCCAGGTTTACATCTGAAAGGTAATAAATGCAAAATTCGGTTTCAATGTTGACTCCCCCGAACGATGCTTTTTAGGACAGTTTTTAAAAATATATCACAAATTTTATTTTTGTACACAAGCTAACATAACATAGCACATTCAAGCCTGCTTTATCCAATTCAGGATTGGCAGGGGGCTTTAGATTATTTGGGTTGCCCTGGCAGAAATCAGTATTGGACAGATATGGGAGGAAAATCCACACGTGCAAAGGATGAACGTGCGGACTCACTGACCTTTACATTCATTCACAGTCTCTAATTTAATAGGTCATTTAAGGAAAATTACAAAACAGACCTCTTATAACACAGCAAGATGCTATGAAATGAATTCACGCTTTTGTGTTTAGTTGACTAGATGAATGTAACGCACTTTGAAAGGACTACCTAAGAAAGACATCAATCGGTTGCCGTTAGACCAGAATGCAGCAGAATCTTAACCAGAAAAAGAAAATTTGAGCACAACTCACTAGCTTTAGCTGTCATGAACTTGGAGAAAATCATACCACAAAGTCCTCAAATCAGTACCCAAATGCCCGACAAGGAGAAAGATCAGGGCAGGAAAAGGGCAGAGATTATTTATAAAAAAATATATATTTACTGCAGTTTCCTTATTGACAGAAGCTCCAAGGAGTGCAAAAGGCAGAGAAGGAATTGCCTGAATCAGGAGATCCAGAAGCAGACAAGTCCCAAAAACACAAAATCAGAGAGGAAGTCGAAAAACAAAGGTTCAAAATCCAGATTGTTTTGTGGCAGATGAAATTTAATGTAAGTAAATGTAAATTATTACATGTAGGAAGTAAAAACCCACCCACAGGGGATGCAAAAGCCAGTATGTTTCTTTGTGCCGGTCCCAAGCCCGGATAAATGGGAAGGGTTACGTCAGGAAGGGCATCAGGAAGAGCAAGATACAGAAGACAGGAAGATATGGAAAAAGATGATCTGCTGTGGCAACCCCTAATCGGAGCAGCCAAAAGAAGAAGAAGAAGAGGAAAGTAAAACTGTTAGGATTGAATACACAATGGGAGGTCTGAAAATCAAAAGTACACCTTATGAGAAGGATTGAAGAGTCATAGCGGACTCATTGCTATCAACTTCCAAGCAGTGATCAGAAGCCATTAAGATGGCTAATAGGATGTCAGGTTACACGACACCCTGATTTGTGGAGTGGAAGTCCAAGGAGATTCTTCTCAAGCTTTATAATTGACTGGTGAGGCCTCATCTGGAGTACTGTGTGCAGTTTTGGTCTCCAGGCTACAAAAAGGACATAGCAGAGCGACTAGTCTCATTCCAGGACTGCCAGGGATGAGTTATAAGGAAAGATTGTAAGAGATGAGACTTTTCAGTTTAAGAAAGAGGAGATTAAGAAGAGACACAGTTGAAGTGTTTAAAATTATGAAGGGAATTAGTATGGTGGATAACGACATTTTAAAAATAGCTCATCAACAACACGGGGACACAGTTGGAAACTTGTTATGGGTAAATTTCATGCAAATATTAGGAAGTTTTTCTTTACACAAGGATCCACTGACTCTTGGAACAATTTACCAAGTAGTGTGGCAGACAGTAGGACTTTAGGGAATTTCAAAAATTGAGCTTTGTTGGACTGAATGGCCTGTTCTCGTCTGAATTTGTCTAATGTTCTAAAAAAATTAGCAAGCAAGAGGAATCCATTCAGTTCATAAGCTCAACTGTTTAGATAATATATAAGTTGTCCCAATATCCACAGCCCAGTTAGTACTATAGTCTTCAAACTTTATAACACACTGGTGAGGCCTCATCTGGAGTACCGTGTGCAGTTCAAGCCTTTGTACCCTACTGTGTATTATTATTTTTGAAATACAGCCCTTGTTTTTAGAATCCATGCTTTCATTTACAATCTAGGTCAGTTAAAGAGTGTCTGTATCATCTGCAGTAGTTTTTACATGATTTATGAGCCCACTCTCACTTGTACGACTACGTCTCCCTTCTCCAGGTGCTTGTCTTCTAGTATAGATCCGCTACATCTCATATCATCATACAATACTTTTATTTCATATGAAGAAGAATTTCATCTGAGCTTTGCTATGACTACAAAAAGTATTGTGGATCACAAGGCAAACTACAGTATTTATACGAGGGGGAGTCATGCTAAAGTTAGAAAATGGGACTTATCAGAAAATGGAATGAACCTTAACAAAACCGATGATGTCACTTCTTAATGTATAGTCTCCATCCTTCTCAATGCACTTGTGCCACCTGCCTGGTAGTGCTTGGATTCCAGCAGAATAAAAGGTTTTGTCTTGTCCTTGCAACCACTCATGCACCACTTTCTTTTTAGAAAGCGCACTGGAGAGACTCTTAAGGACAGGAAAATGGCAAATATCATCCCATTATATAAAAAGGGTGACAGGGCAGATCCAAGCAACTATAGGCCAGTAAGCTTAACATGCATCACAGGAAAATTAATGGAAGGAATTATTAAGGATAAGATTGAGCAACACATGGCAAGGACAGGAGTTTACTGAAAAGACAGCATGGGGTCAGAAGAGGGAGGTCGTGTTTTACTAACATGCTGGAATTCTATGAGGAGGCAACAAAAGGGTACGATCAAAGTGGAGCTTATGATATTTATCTGGACTTCAGAAAGCATTTGATAAGGTGCCACATGACGGGTTGGGCATCAAACTAAAAGAAGTGGGAGTTCAGGGTGATGTTTTTAGATGGGTGCAGAATTGGTTCAGACACAGGAAGCAGAGGGTGATGGTGTGAAGAACCTCATCAGAATTGGCCGATGTTAAGAGTGGTGTTCCACAGGGGTCAGTGCCATGGCCGCTGCTATTTTTAATATATATAAATGATTTAGATAGGAATATAAGTAACAAGCTGGTTAAGTTTGCAGATGATACCAAGATAGGTGGATTAGCAGATAATTTGGAAATCGTTATATCATTTCAGGAGGACTTGAACAACATAAAGGCTCAGGCAGATTTGTGGCAGATGGAATTTAATGTCAGTAAATGTAAAGTATTACATGAAAGAAGTAAAAATGTTAGGTTTAAATACACAATGGGAGGTCTGAAAATCGAGAGTACACCTTATGAGAAGGATTTAGGAGTCGAAGTGGATTCTAAGCTATTGACTTCCAGACAGTTTTCAGAAGCCATTAAGAAGACTAACAGAATGTCAGGTTATATAGCGCCTTGATGTGTGGAGTACAAGTCACAGGAGGTTATGCTCAACCTTTATAACACACTGGTGAGGTCTCATCTGGAGTAATGTGTGCAGTTTTGGTCTCCAGGCTACAAAAAGGACATAGCAGTGGTAGAAAAGGTCCAGAGAAGAGCAACTAGGCTGATTCCAGGGCTACAGGAGTTGAATTATGAGGAAAGATTAAAAGAGTTGAGCTTTTACAGTTTAAGCAAAAGAAGAATAAAAGGTGACATGATTGAACTGTTTAAAATACTGAAGGGAATTAGTACAGTGGATCGAGACTGTTAGTTTAAAATGAGTTCATCAAGAACACGTGGACACAGTTGGAAACTTGTTAAGGGTAAATCTTGCACAAACATTAGGAAGTTTTTCTTTACCCAAAGAACGATAGGCACTTGGAATAAGCTACCAAGTAGTGTGGTAAACAGTAAGACTTTAGGGACTTTCAAAATTCGACAACCACCCAGATGTTTTTTAGAGGTCCAAAAAGGTGCATACCGTGCATATCGTGCCAAATCTGCCAAAGAAGGAGAATGTGGCAATACCTCACACTTCAGTTTCTCCAGACAAGCCTTGGTGTTCTTAGCAGTGTGTGGGCAGGTGGGCAGGCGGACATTGTCATATAGCAAAAGGACTCCTTAAGACAGCAGTCCCCGCTGCTTGAAATGAATAGCAGGCTTCACATTGGTCTCCAGCAAGTCACAATAACTTGTACTAGTGACAGCAGTACCCTTCGGCATGTAGTATTCGACAATAACTCGATTACATGAGTGGTTGTGAGGAGAAGACTGCTGGAACTTCCAGGCATGTGGCTCAAGTGCATCGAGAAGGGAGGAGACTACATTGAGAAATGACCTGATCAGTTTTGTTAAGGTTTGTTCCATTTTCTGATAATTCCCATTTTCTAACTTTAGCTTGACTCACCCTCATATATAAACAGTGCAGAGGTAACCTTAATTAAGAAACAGGCGGGGGTCAAAAATTTCAGAAAAGTGATCACCAATGCCCTTCAAACAGAATATAGAGGAAACAAGACAAGAAGTCCTAATGCTAAAGCCTTCCCACCAACACTAATGAAAACAGTTTTTGAAAAATGAGAATCCAAAGCTTGGACACGGTAGCCTGAGTGCTGCCCATTTTTTAATGTGTGTGTTGTGATAGGGGCGGGACAGTGGCGCAGTGGGTAGCGCTGCTGCCTCGCAGTTGGGAGTTTGCATGTTCTCCCCGTGTCTGCGTGGGTTTCCTCCTGGTACTTCGGTTTCCTCCCGCAGTCCAAAGGCATGCAGGTTAGGTGCATTGGCGATTCTAAATTGTCCCTAGTGTGTGTGTATGTGTGTGTGTGTGCGCTGGTGCCCTGCCTGGGATTTGTTTCTTGCCTTGCGCCCTGTGTTGGCTGGGATTGGCTCCAGCAGACCCCCGTGACTCTGTAGTAAGGATATAGTGGGTTGGATAATGGATGGATGGATGTGTTGTAATATTAAAGGTACACAAATGACAATCAAATTCTTGGCAATGAGCTCTGGTACTTTATGGCCTCACCTAAGCTGAAGAAGCAATGACAGCAAAAGACAAAAGATGTCACAGCCTTATTAATAATATGATTAACTGATAATAAAAAATAATCAAATCTGCATGAAATATATCTAAATTAAATCAGGAATGAAACTCAAACTCACGTCAAGAATGGCGGCGTCTGTCTGCTGGCCTGGCACCTGTGTACACAAACTTAATGCATTGGCAGATCCCCTCTAAATTCAGTACAGGGAACAATTGTTTTCTTGTTAGGACATATTGGTGTATCGGTTCCATCAAGCAGTCTCAGATAACATTCAGGTAGAAGTACAGTGTTAGGGAAACACCATTAAAACATCTTATCAGAACCTGGCACGGAGATTGGAAGCCATAGGATTAGTGCGGCCTGTGTATACTAGAGGGCAACCAAAAATGTCACAACCAGTTGTGGATGACGTCCGCTGTCGTCTCCAGCGATTGCCAATGAAATCTTTATGATGTCTTGCCCAAGAGACGGGAAGGTCATATTCGACATTTCAGAAGGCTACAAAGAAAACAAAACTGCATGCATATCATTCCACTGTTGTTCAGGAACTGAAGGTAACCAATAAGGAGAAAAGCATGGCATACTGTCAACGGTTCCAAGAGTTTGTGAAGGAGAATGAGGGAATATTGGACAGAACGTGGTTCACAGATGAGGCCTGCTAACAGCAAAGTGAATTCGTGAAGCAGTAATCCATTTGCAATTCACAAGCAGCCACTCCATGATGAAAAGGTTGGTGTGTGGGGTGCAATATCTCAGTTGCACATAATAGGCCCCATTTTTTTCACCACTGACGTGTACCCGAACATTTTTGACTTATTTTTGAATGAACTGGATGACCGTGAGATCAGAGAAGTTTATTTCCAGCAAGATGGGGCAATCTGTCACATGTCAGCTCGCAGCATGGCCCAAATTGAATAATTTTTTTTGGCAAAACAGGTAATTATAAAGGGGCTATGGCCACCTCGTTCCCTGGACCTGTCACCCCCCCCCCCAATTTCTTCCTTTAGGGAGTGCTGAAAGGAAAATTGTACAAGAACAAGCCTCGTACACTGGAACGATTACAGTGAAACATTGAACAGGAAATTGCAGCCAACACCCCCACAATGCTTGCAGATACCTTTCCCAATATGAAGTGCTGTGTCGATCTGTGTTTGCAAGAAGAAGGCGACCATTGAACAACACTGAATGTATGCACTGTATTTATTTTGTTTCTATCCTTCATTATTACATGAGTAACACATCAAAACTTGGGGCCCTGCTCATCAAAATCTCCCTGTACGTGTAGGGCTAATGACCCAACCAAATGGTATCTCACTTCAGAGATGTTCAGCATTGTGTAGGGCTGCCTACATTACAATTACACAATACAGCAGCAGATTCGCAGCACATCTGTGGCAGGTTTTTCCCCTGCAGGACTCCAACCACGTGACTTTGTGATTACTAAACAGAAACCTTACAGAAGTTACTCTGTAAAGCATAAGAAGATTATTATCACTTCTTTGTGGAGGAATGGTGAATTTCACTCCTTTAATTATGAATTCACTTAATGATGAGGTCTTTATGTCATTGCTAGCTCCATCAGTTTAATTAAAACGGTTAGATGCATAATAAAAATGTAGGAGGCTTTGTGCGCGAAGGCCAAACTGTCTGTTGTAATGTCCACATAATAAACTTAAGGCAGCGTTCCAAAGAAAACATGTGTGATACCTGCTTAATATGTGCATTTGAAGGCAAAAAGTTCAAAACAGACTTGTTAATTCGGCAGATCACACTAAATGAAACAAGCTGCTGCTATTGGCACTCATGCTGAACAATCTCAGGCACATTTAGATCAAATACCCACATGAGCAGAAAAGTGTCAGATAACAATTCACATATTTCCTATGCTCCATTCCAGGCGTGTGGCTGCTGGATTTCAACTTGCAATACAAGTTTTTTTGAGTGACACTCTTTTTATTGAACAAGCGGCTTTAACAGTTTAAAGAAGATATTGGGATTCAGAATTGCTTATTTTTCCTGATTTGGCTTAAGACTTTGCCTTGATGGCACCCAAGCACCACACATGTGAGAGAAGGGGATGGTTAAGAGAAGCTAGTTAAATACAATTAATTCATATATCATCCTTCCTATGTAAAATAAATAGAGACAAAACTGATGGCCACTATGAACAATGCTGCTAATCCTCTCTCTGATAGTCAGGCAATAAGGACTTTTAGACAACACTGTTAAGCAGAAGATTGCCAAGAAGAACTTCTGGGGCTTTATTCTACTAATGGCAAGTTGCCTTCATGATGTCTCACTCTGACTGTGACTGCTTATCTTAAAGATGCCTTCCTTTACGTAATACTCGTGTATATTTGAGGGGTCCTGTTGTTACTTGTTATAATATTTATTTATTGAGCTTCTGCAAAAAGCACCACAGTTCCCTCAGACAAATACATCTCTATCTATCTATCTATCTATCTATCTATCTATCTATCATATAGTGCCTTTTCTATCTATCTATCTATCTATCCATCTATCTATCTATCTATCTATCTATCTATCTATCTATCTATCTATCTATCTATCTATCTATCTATCTATCTATCTATCTATCTATCTATCTATCTATCTATCTATCATATAGTGCCTTTTCTATCTATCTATCTATCTATCTATCTATCTATCTATCTATCTATCTATCTATCTATCTATCTATCTATCATAATGTTTGGATCCCTTATCCCTCTATTCGGTAGATGCAACATCCCAGGGTTAAGATTCTCATAAGGACAACCACAGCTCATGCTAAGACTAAAGAAGCCGCTTAGCCTCGCCCAATTGAGCTAGAGTTGGCATGGATAGTACAACACTTGTTTGGTTAAGGAAGAGTAGGACGTGCTGTGCTGTATGGATTCTAGAAAGATTCTAGAAAGGCCTGTAGTGGTAATAGATAGAATACAATTATTATATTTGTATCTGTGGTTCTGTTTAAGTCAGTTGTGTCCAGAGTTTGGGGCTCAATGATGCCCCTATCCTTCATACTATCTAAACACAGATGCCCATCAATCCACTTTTTAACGTGCAAATTCAAGGTCTAGGGGAGCCTGTTCTAGCAGCAATGGGACAAGGCTGGACCCAAACCTGGTTGAGGTGCCAGTCAGTTGGAATCTTATGCATATTCACATTGATGTGGCAGAATGAGTCTGTCATATTGGCCAGTAATTGTGGAGTTTTCTAGCCTTCTTCATAGAGTTCTGGAGACATTTTACAGTTTTCTGAAACTGTATATGATTAATGAAGCTAGAAGGATCAAACAGACACCTTTCATTAGAATAAGTTTGTATATTGAAGTGTAGTGTTAATTGATTAAATTTTCCCAAACCATTTTATGCACTGAATGTGCTGGATTCACCAGTGACCCTGTTTGTCAAATTTGTCCATGAAAAATCAGGCAGCATAGATGCATTTGTTATATATATATTTTTTTTTCTTTTGCCTAGCGCCACATGATGCTTTGTGGGGACAGCATGACATCACAGAGCTGTGACAGCCAAGGTGGATGTGTACGTCACTACCCGATCTACACTACCTGCCCAATTAGTGCCACACATGCATGCAGTAAGCACAGCCCACTTCACCCTTTCTGGTGCTGCCTGATCAGCTTCATGCACATGTGAATAATTTAAAACGTATACACACACAGACAAAGTACTCCAGCTGGTTTTGCACTCTGCATGCATTGAATAGAAAAAAAGAAGGGCAAACAAACTGTAATTGTCTTTACTTCACTATTAGCACGTAGACTTATCATATTGAACTGGAAGAATCCTAGCCCACCTCTTTTAAGTCAGTGAGTAACTAATGTTATATACTATTTGAAATTGGAAAAAAATCTAATTCTCACTTAGAGGATCTGTTCAAACCTTTTTTAAAACCTGGCAGGACCTAGTCACTAACAATTTAGAATAAGCACTTATATTGGGGAGAAAGACTCCTTTCCCTCCTTTCTGTCACCTGAGAGCCTATACGTGTTCTCTAGCTAGCCCATATGAACAAGAGACAGAATGGCACAATAACGTTCAATTAGGCATCTAAATAAGACCTGCAACTTCTTGTTGTTTAATAAACTACCAGCAAATAAGCATTTGCAAAACTGCAAAATATTACTTTTTTTTTTTTTTAGGCTAAACTAGGGGGCTTTGCTCCCTGCTCGCGAACCCCCCTGCCTGCGCTATGCACTTGGCCTCTTTGCGGTTATATCGCTCATGTATGGGGGTGTGGTTGTACAATTTCAATAGATTTTTACTTTCATGGGAATTGTTATGTATGCATAATAGAACTATTTTACATTACAGAAAGTAATTAACCATATTAAAAAAGAGTAAAATGTAATAATTTGAAAGTATATTATGTTTCATGTTGCATTAGAGTTATTCATTGCGTAATTCAATTTCGTTCTGTTTGGCTTTGAAATTAACATGCAAATAACCTTTTAAACTTGCACTTTTACAGTAAAACTTCATTAAAAACAAGTTTTTGAATTACATTTTTGACAATATCGCATTGAATTTTGATTCTGTGTTTAGACTTTCATCGTGACAATGCAACATATAACTGCCCGTGATTGAATTTCATTTCTTTCTCTCAATTAAATAAAATGGCTTTTTCGATTATTTGGCTCTGAGATTTGTTAATTGTCTTTGCAAAAGCTATTCTAACAGGAACCTGTAAATGTTTTATTAAGAATGGCATATCAAGATCTCCTTTGTTGTGTAATGTTATCCGCTGAAGATGTACTACATTACCTTTCTTGGATACATCCTTCTTTCTACAATAATTTGTGCGGTGGAAGACGACAGTGTTAACGGTTGTAGGTATTCTTTGGGATATTTTAAGTTGATGTTTTCATCTTTCGCACAATCACCACCAACTGTTTCAGCAACGTCTATTGATACGCATTTAACCAATCTGTCGTGTAACCGATCAACATTTTTGGCATTAATTTGTTTGACATCATCGTTTCTTGGTGCTAGGATTGCCCGTGTACTCATTTCTTGTGCAGTTCAGGCACTATCCATGTTCCACATTTTTGAAAAGATCATATGATAAGACATTACATTTTGTACCAGTGTTGACTTTTATTTCAACCTGCTTGCCATTTATGTGAACAGTAGTAAATATCTCTCTTGCTTGTCATTGTATTTACCAAATGTATTATCATGGTATATCCCTCTACTTACCCTTTACCTAGGGGTAAGTGTACTCATCAGATTAATTACCAGGTTGGTCTACTGTTGCACTTTAAGATTATGACATGCATACATAGATATACGCATACACACTGAAACTCAACAGTGCCCCATGAATGACACACACACAGCTGGTTAACCTCTAGCATGTTAAACCACACAAGTACCTTAGGAATAGCACAGCCTGTCACTCTCCTAGGACTTCATGAGACTGACATACACACAGACCCTAATGACGACAGTGCCCCATGAATGACACACACACAGCTGGTTACCCTTTACCTAGGGGTAAGTGTACTCATCAGATTAATGACCAGGTTGGTCTACTGTTGCACCTTAAGATTATGACATGCATACATAGATATACGCATACACACTGAAACTCAACAGTGCCCCATGAATGACACACACACAGCTGGTAAACCCTGGTTAAACCACACAAGTGCCTTAGGAATAACACTGCCTGTCACTCTCTCAGCACTTCAAGAGACTTACTTATTATTGGCACAAGCAACATACAATGTTTTAGAGATATCTCAGTCCTAAATATTACTTTTGGTCTCCAAGAATACATTCAAACATACAAAGGCTCAGCATCCTTGACTATCAGCCAAGAATGCCTTACTTTATGTACTGTTCCCTACTTTTGGGTGGAGCTCTCACCCACAGCCTTAATAAACCTCGCAGCACAGCGGTAATGGCAAACCTCCGGCTGCACCAGGTGCTCAAAGAAATCTGCCTTCTATCTAGACATTAAAACAAAGCATAGAAAGTTAAAAGCATCAGTGGTATTTATTACAGAAATAATAATAATAGCAGAACAAAGAATAATAGAAAATAGAACGAACAGTAAAGTCTAGGTATATATAGTCTTTAGAAAAAGCTTACAAAAAGTTAAACATGAGACGGCTTGTGATCTAGCACTCATAATTGTTCAACAGTTGCTTTTCTGAAGATTTTGATGGAAATTGCCACACGTTGCCAGCGCCTTCTTCTGACGTCGCTCTGTTTCCTTCTCCTGACATCTTCGTCTCTTCTTCTGATGCCGTTCTTCAGCCAAGGTATATTTATTATAAAATTCTACTGGGGGGTTTCACAAGATGTGATTGTTAGATATTCTGATTTGCTGGCTGGCTGTCAATATGATGAATGAATTCACTTGTCCGTTTCCCAAACGATTAAAGCTTTTGATGTTGCTTAGTACCTACTACCATGTCTTCCTTTCCCAGGCTGTAAACCCATTTAGCAACGTGTTGTCCCAGATCTCAGGTTTTAAAGTAATCAATAACCTGAGGAATCTCCTGAATTTCTGGTCAGCTCAAACAAATGGAACTGTGATTTAGGAAATCAGATTGTCTTTGATCTTAACTGCCCATACAAGTACTAAGTTCATCTGTTGTTTTGTCTTGAACAAAATATAATGAAAATATAGTCCAAAAGTTTCAGATTTTGTAGCCCACAACACCGAGTTCATCATTTCATCCAATATCATCTAATCAGCATAAAATGATTCTTCATTGTCACTTGATGTTTAATCTGGTTCTAGATGATTCACTGATTTTCTTTGTTTGTTTCTGTTTAGGTTTTGTTCTATGAATCTGCAACATTTTTTTTAAAGTGGTTCCATTTTTTACATCCACAACATTGCTGTCCAAATGCAGGGCAACTGTCTCTCTTGGCTGCATGGTTGCTACATCAATTACGACAATTGGTTATCTGTTGAAAATAATTTTTGTCTAATTTAAGTCTCTGGTTGGATTTGTTTATTTGTGGTCCTTCGAATTTATGCTTTATACTGTCATCATTATGTTTGCTTGTGGACTGTATGTTTTATCAAAGTTTTTTCTAAGAAGTATCAGGCGTGCTAATTGATAATATTCTTGACATTGTAACTTATCATTAGAAACGGGGGTCTTCCCAGACTGTCTTAAGACTGCTGTAGTTAAACCCCTGCTCAAGAAAAACAATCTCGACCCCTCTGCTTTTGAAATTTTAGACCCATCTCTAACCTGCCTTTCTTAAGTAAAATTTTAGAGAAGGCAGTCATTATGCAGTTAAATAACCATCTCAATAAACATGCTATTCTTGATAAATTTCAGTCAGGTTTTAGAACAAATCACAGCACAGAAACTGCACTCATTAAAGTAGTAAATGACTTGAGGGTAAATGCAGACAGAGGCCGTTTATCTGTTCTCATCCTCTTAGATATGAGGGCTGCATTTGACACCATTGACAACAGGGTCTGGTTTGTGAAAGCCTTCTGCCATGATGCTGTGATTGCTTGTGAAACACTGCTGTGTGTTTTTCTTTCTCTCTTTTTTCTTCTGCCTAAGTCAAGATGATATCATGTTCACTTCTGACTTAATATAGAAATGACCACCACAGAGTGTTATGTAATAAACAAGCTTTTATTACTCACAGCACACAAAGTATCAAGTATACAACCAACCCACACGACTTGCTCATGAACAGTAAAGACCTATCTAAGTATGGTAGCCCAGAAAGGTCAGATAAGCACAGTGCCTATACGTGTTCCAGATATAGTAGATATATGGCACTTTATTTAGTACATGTAGAATAACAAATGAAGATAGACATGTTTGTAAAGTGAAGCCACTTGCCACATCAGACTTCTTTCTGTGGACGACCTGAGTGTGTCACCGATCTTCTTAATGGAAGATAACACAATGCAGTCCTGTCACCTGAGAGCTCCTCAGCTACACGTCATGGTGGCAAACATGTAATCCCTCTTTCACACATGAGCGACTTTGACTTGAACAGTTACAATGCTTAACAACACATTTGTTTGCTTATTAGGGTTACATAAAAACAGCACAAACAATCGAGCTTGAAAGAGTCGCAAGTTGCTTCACTTGAATTCTCATCTCAAAGCCACTGGACAATGGCTGCATAAGAAAGGGTTTACAAAAACTGCAAAGTGATTCTTTTCTCTGCGGAACATTGTGAGTGCTTGTCAAGTCTTTTCAAAGAAGTGAGAAAGCAGGAAGGATGAGGAAAATAAAAGATCATTTGCATTTAGCTGTAATGCTGCCTGTTCCCAAAAGAAACAATTTTGAAGTGAAAATTACAATGGCGTTTATAAGTGTATAACACAAATACAAACAAAGCATAGAAATAAATATATACTGTATATAATGTTTCATAAGGCAGTTTCTCTCACATAATCCAATTCTCCTGTTGCCAGAAAAAGCACAACATAATCTAATAATAATGTCATACACTTCTGCGCTGTAATCTTAGATCTAAAACCTGTAGGCTCCTGTGGGCCGTAGCCATAGAAAATACAATCCCAGGGTGAGGACTGCATCCTCTTGTAGGAAAAAGATGAAGAGAATTTAACTTGGTTAATTAATGATCAGATTTGTCTTAATTTAATAATTTGGTAGGACTCCTACTTTATTTACCTCATTTTCTCTGTTATAGGAGGTGGGTCTCGGCCATTTTGGTAACTGAAGCACTCATTTGAAGAAACAGAATAACACAGTTTATTGATAAACACAAGGATTATAGAAATATGATATCTGCATATACACTCACTGGCCACTTTATTAGATACACCTGTTCAACTGCTTGTTAATGTAAATATCTAATCGGCCAATCACATGGCAGCAATTTAGGCCTCTAGACATTGTCAAGATGACCTGATGAAGTTCAAACCGAGTATCAGAATGGGGAAAAAAGGTGATTTAAGTCACTTTGAATATGGTATGGTTGTTGGTGTCACACATAACCATCGCTAGGATTTGAAGAGAATGGTCGAAAAAGGGGAGTGGCAGTTCTCTGGGCAAAAATGTCTTATTGATGCCAAAGGTCAGAGGAGAATGGCCAGACTGGTTTGAGCCGATAGAAAGGCAACAGTAACTCAAATAAGCACTCGTTACGACTGAGGTATGCAGAAGGGAATCTCTGAATGCACAACACACCAAACCTTCAAGCAGATGGGCTACAGCAGCAGGAGACCACACTGGGAACCACTCCTGACAGCTAAGAACAGGCAACTGAGGTTATAATTCACATGGACTCACCAAAATTGGACAATAGAAGATCTGAAAAACATTGCCATGTCTGATGGGTCTCAATTTCTGCTATGATATTCGGATGGTGGGGTCAGAATTTAGTGTCAACAACATGAGAGCATAGATTTATCCTGCCTTGTATCAATGGTTCACGCTGGTGATGGTGGTGGTGTAATGGTGTGAGGGATATTTTCTTGGCACACTTTGGGTCCCTTAGTACCAAATGAGCATCTCTGAAATTTCACAGCCTATCTGAGTATTGTTGTTGACCATGTCCATCCCTTTATAACCACAGTGTACCCATCTTCTGGTGGCTACTTCTAGCAGGATAAAATGCCATGTCACAAAGCTCAGATCATCTCAGACTGGTTTCTTAAACATGAAAATGGCCTCCTTGGTCACCAGATCTCAATCCAGTAGAGTACCTTTGGGATGTGGTAGAACAGGAGATTTGCATTGTGAGTGATGGCTGGCAGCTTATCCTGGCCAATACATCCACAATGCCAGATGGAGTCCTCCCTGCAACATGGAGGTGCCCCGAATTCCCGCAGGGCATCATGGACAATGGAGTTCGGTTTCACAGCCCTGCTGGATACCGTGGGGGCTGCCAGGGGACGCTGCAGGGAGACACCAAGATTGTTTCTATTACAACCCGGAAGTACTCCCAAGTCATGGGGACAGAAGGACAGAAGTACTTCCGGGCTGAAGGAAAATATAAATCATCTGACCCGGAAGTGCTATTGGATCACGTGGACTGAAGGACAGTAGCGCTTCCGGGTCAAGGACTATATTAAGGATTGTAGGAAACCCAGCAAGCTGAGCCGTAGTTGGGAGGAAGTGCAACAGAGCTGCTGGGTGGAGAGGAGGATTTATTGGATTGATTATTGTGTATTATTGTATTATTATTGAGTATTATGGAGGTGGAGGTGCTTTGTGCACAGTATAGAAGAAATTAAATTACTTCTAATACTTTTACCTGGTGTTTGGACATAGTGACTGTGGGTTACACGGGACAACAGTGACCCCTAGTGTCACAGCATCAAGGCAACTGTGTGATGCTATCATGTCAAGATGGACCAAAATCCCTGAGAAATGTTTCCAGCACCTTGTTGAATCAATGCCATGAAGAATTATGGCAGTTCTGATAGCAAAAGGGGGTTCACCCGGTACTAAAAGATGTACCTAATAAAGTGGGCAATGAGTATACATTGACATATAAGACAGGACACAAGACAAGACAAGACAGACAAACATGTAACATAGAAGAAGCTGGCTGTTTACTGGCTATTTAGAGTTCTAATTTATCATGGCATGGATAAATACTTTTACAATACCAAGTCTTCAAAGATGATGTCTGATATTGTGTGGAGTTGTTGCTCCAGTTCAAGTGTGCTGGTGTGCTCCCGTTCTTTTTGTGACATGATCCTCTGTTCATGGTGTTCTGTGCTTTTCTCAGTTAGGTTCCTGTACCCTCTGCAATGTAATAGGGAAAATCATCTTAGATGCTAAAACTCTCTTCTTGAAGTAATGGCTGCTCCCCAGTCTGGGCTCAGTGCTTGGCTGGGCAGACTGTAACTCAGCTTTCAGCTTCCCAAAGAGCGAGCAAGTCATCAGCTTTTAGGTCAGTTCAGAGAGTGCAAGAGGTCATTTTCACAGAGTTCACCAGAGAGACAAGTAGAGCTGCTTTTTGAAGTAATGTGTAACCTCTTGTGATTGGATTAAAGTCACTTCTAGTCACAAAATCATTGATGCGCTATTTTGGTCCATTGCAGTTGTCATTCGTTGAATTGTAACTCTTTGTTTGGACTCAAGCATCCATTTGGCACCTTCTAGAATGAAAGAGGCCTCTGCAAAGATGTCAGTTCAACTCTGATTTACACCTTATAGCAATAACGGAAACCTGGCTAAATAACAAAGATGGAGATGAGTGTAACATAGAGGGATACACATTTTTTAGGAAGGATAGACAGAACAGAAAAGGAGGTGGGGTTGCTGTTTATGCCAAACAGGGTTTAAATGTAAGTCCTCTTCAGTTGGATGATGAGCCCCATCTTAGTGAGGACATGTGGCTTCGCCTGGAAAATATTAGGGAAAGAGGTCTTATTTTAGGAGTATGTTATAGACCACCCAATTCAGACAATAATTTCAACACACATCTTTTTAGTAATATCAAAAAGGCAAGTTTACAGGGGGATATTATAGTCATGGGGGACTTTAATTATCCAAATATTAACTGGGATAACCTTGCAGATGGAGGAGCACAAGAGCAGGAGTTTTTAGAAGTAATCAGCGACTGTTTTTTAACACAGCATGTTAAAGCACCAACACGGGGTGAAGCCTGTCTAGATTTAGTATTCTATAATAATCAGGATAGAATTGAGGGTGTAGAGGTGATTGAACCACTAGGGTCAAGTGACCATAATGTAATACAGTTCTCAGTATTTTGTAATAGTACGGATGCAAAGACTAAAATTGTTAAGTTGAACTTTGGTAGGGCTAATTTTGAGAAGATGCGACAAAGTCTAAGTAGGATAGACTGGGATAAGCTTTTAAGTGTGGAGATCGTCGAGGAGCAGTGGAACAGGTTTAAAAATGTTTTACATGTAATGCAGGACAGATACATACCTAAATTTGGAATTAATAGGAAACTAAAAAAAAACTCCACGATGGATTAATAAAGATTTAAAAAAGAAGTTGCAAAGGAAAAAACTGCTGTATAAGGCATATAAGACTAATGACTGCAAAGTGAATCGTAGAGCGTATGAAAATATGAGAGCAACCATTAAGAAGGATATCAGGGAGGCTAAAAGACAGTTGGAGAGGAATATAGCAGATAAGGCGAAAGAAGACCCCAAGAGATTCTTTCAGTATTTTAGTAGTAAAAGAACAGTCAAGGAGGAGGTCAAGTTCATCAGGAATAGTAAAGGGGAATTAAAAGATACAGACAATGAAATAGCAGATGCCCTAAACTTACATTTTTCGGAGGTGTTTACAAGTGAGCAAGTGGATAACCTCCCAGAGGTAAACGCGACTACTAAGGAGGTACTGAGGGATTTGGAAATTGAAGAGGGAGAAGTGCTGCTCAGATTAAATAGGCTGAAATCAAACAAATCACCAGGCCCAGATAATATTTATCCTCGTGTTCTTAAGGAGGCTAGTGAGTACAGATATAAACCCTTGACACATATTTTTAGGAAGTCACTGAGCACTGGAGAGATTCCGAAGGACTGGAAAATAGCAAATATCATTCCATTATATAAAAAGGGTGACAGGGCAGATCCAAGCAACTATAGGCCAGTAAGCTTAACATGCATCACAGGAAAATTAATGGAAGGAATTATTAAGGATAAGATTGAGCAACACATGGCAAGGATAGGAGTTATTCTGAACAGTCAGCATGGGTTCAGAAGAGGGAGGTCGTGCTTTACTAACATGTTGGAATTCTATGAGGAGGCAACAAAAGAATACGATCAAAGTGGAGCATATGATATTATTTATCTGGACTTTCAGAAAGCATTTGATAAGGTGCCACATGAGAGGTTGGGCATCAAGTTTAAAGAAGTGGGAGTTCAGGGTGATGTTTTTAGATGGGTGCAGAATTGGCTCAGACACAGGAAGCAGAGGGTGATGGTGCGAGGAACCTCATCAGAACTGGCCGATGTTAAGAGTGGTGTTCCACAGGGGTCAGTGTTAGGGCTGCTGCTATTTTTAATATATATAAATGATTTAGATAGGAATACAAGTAACAAGCTGGTTAAGTTTGCAGATGATACCAAGATAGGTGGATTAGCAGATAATTTGGAATCCGTTATATCATTACAGAAGGACTTGGATAGCATACAGGCTTGGGCAGATTTGTGGCAGATGAAATTTAATGTCAGTAAATGTAAAGTATTACACATAGGAAGTAAAAATATTGGGTTTGAATACACAATGGGCGGTCGGAAAATCGAGAGTACACCTTATGAGAAGGATTTAGGAGTCATAGTGGACTCTAAGCTATCAACTTCCCAACAGTGTTCAGAAGCCATTAAGAAGGCTAACAGAATATTAGGATATATAGCATGATGTGTGGAGTACAAGTCCAAGGAGGTTATGCTCAACCTTTATAATGCACTGGTTAGGCCTCATCTTGAGTACTGTGTGCAGTTTTGGTCTCCAGGCTACAAAAAGGACATAGCAGCACTAGAAAAGGTCCAGAGAAGAGCGACTAGGCTGATTCCAGGACTACAGGGGTTGAATTATGAGGAAAGATTAAAAGAGCTGAGTCTTTACAGTTTAAGCAAAAGAAGATTAAGAGGTGACATGATTGAAGTGTTTAAAATTATGAAGGGAACTATCAAAATACCCGCGCTTCGCAGCGGCGAAGTACTGCCTTAAAATTTTTATTAAGAAGAAAATTTTACCTTTTTAAACTGAGGGAAAATATGCCAATAATTATTTGTTAAGGATCTCTTTGTATACCATGTTGTCAGTTCGGCCCTCCGGTTGTAACATGACCAAGCTGTGCGCTGAGCTTACTCTTGAGCATGTAACTTACAGTTGGCCATGTAAACAGTAATCTTGTCTCAAATCTCACAGCTTGGATTGCTGCTGTCATAATCGGTTTGAGTTTCATGGTTTGTTTCAATTACGATAGTATTTGCAGGATTTGTTGTGTTGAAGTGACATTCGGCATCTGTCAAGCATTGTAAGCACACAACCGGTTTCATCGATAAAATCACATCCAGCTTTTGAGAGTTTAAACACTCATAAACATCAAAGTGTCCACTACTGAAATCATCACCTGTGAATCTAAGATGTTTAAGAGGCATTGGCGGTTGTCGAAAGGTGTAAAATATTTGGCCATTTCGGTACACTTGAAAGCGACAACCGAACAATTCAGCGGCAGCCATCAACTCATATGCAGAACCATAGGTGAAGGGCTTAAGCATTTCACTCTTATAGTGCTCCTGTGTAGTATAATTATCTCCTGTACCGTCATCAGTCCACACCTTGAACCTGTCCCAGTCATTCAATAAATAAGACACAATGTTCCTCCGGATATCAAGAGTGAGCCTGATATGGCCGTGCAATATGTAACAAAGAGAATGGAAAAGGTAGGTGCCATCTCCGGGCATGGAAACCACTCGGTAAATGACAGTTCTTTGATCGATGGTGATTACCTCGATAGACATGGTAATGGGGGTTGGAATGATGAAGGAAATTGGTACCTGAGTAATGTAAAGTAAGTGTAAAATACCTATACAATAACCATAATTGTAATAAACAAACAATAAAACAGCGGAGAAGCCGTGGATTAAACAAAAAGGCTGCAGTTATCAGTAGGGAGACGTGAATCCCGTGGCGAAGCAAGGAAGGGAATGTAGAGACCGGAGCGACGGACGGTCTTATATAGGCAGGCAGCCAACAACGTGGGAGGCGTTGGGATGGGGGACCCAACGCCACCTCACACAGTGACTGAGCTGCAGGCTATGGACGTATATATGTACGTAAGTAGGATTCAGTTAGCGTTGGGAACCCATGTACCAAATTTCTTGAAGATGGGCCCATAAGTAACTAAGACTGTTGAAAAGTTCAATATGGTGGCCGACAGTGGCATCATACCACCGAAATAAGTACCAAATTTCAGCCTTCTACCTACACGGGAAGTTGGAGAATTAGTGACGTTGGAAAGTTCAATATGGCGGCTGACAGTGGCGTCATACCACCGAAATAAGTATGTACATTGGTTTCGGTTAGCGCAGGGAAGCCGCCTACCACATTTCGTGAAGATGGGGCCATGAATAAGAAAGTTCAATATGGCAGACGTCATTGACCGTTATGACCGTTACGCGTAGAATTTCGAAATGAAACCTGCTTAACTTTTGTAAGTAAGCTGTAAGGAATGGGTCTGCCAAATTTCAGCCTTCTACCTACACAGGAAGTTGGAGAATTAGTGACATTTAGAAAATTCAATATGGCGGCCGACAGTGGCGTCATACCACTGAAATAAGTACGTACATCGGTTTTGTTTAGCGCAGGGAAGCCACCTACCAAATTTCGTGAAGACGAGGTCATTCTTCTACCTACACGGGAAGTTGGAAAATTGGTGACGTTGGAAAGTTCAATATGGCAGCCGACAGTGGCGTAATACCTTTGAAATAAGTAAGTACATCGGTTTCGGTTAGCGCAGGGAAGCCGCCTACCAAATTTCGTGAAGACGGGGTCATTCTTCTACCTACACGGGAAGCTGGAAAATTGGTGACGTTGGAAAGTTCAATATGGCGGCCGACAGTGGCGTCATACCATCGAAATAAGTAAGTACATCGGTTTCGGTTAGCGCAGGGAAGCCGCCTACCAAATTTCGTGAAGATGGGGCCATGAATAAGAAAGTTCAACATGGCGGACGTTGTCGACCGTTATCGACCGTTATGACTGTTACGTGTAGAATTTCGAAATGAAACCTGCTTAACTTTTGTAAGTAAGCTGTAAGGAATGAGCCTGCCAAATTTCAGCCTTCTACCTACACGGGAAGTTGGAGAATTAGTGATGAGTCAGTCAGTGAGTGAGTGAGTGAGTGAGTGAGTGAGTCAGTGAGGGCTTTGCCTTTTATTAGTATAGACTAGCAAAATACCCGCGCTTTGCAGCGGAGAAGTAGTGTGTTAAAGAAGCAATGAAAAAGAAAAGGAAACATTTTGAAAATAACGTAACATGATTGTCAATGTAATTGTTTTGTCACTGTTGTAAGTGATGAGTGTTGCTGTCATATATATATATATATATATATATATAT